>SRSE01001430.1:442500-702500 GCA_005024645.1 Planiliza haematocheilus
AAAGCTGGAAGGAAAGTGGGCAACCATCATCTTCGAGGAAGACGTGGACGAAAAAAAACATCCTAATTGAACGTGATCAGCGATCACTTAAACATTTGGTGAAATCAAATGGAAGAAAAACAACAGTAGTAGAGAGGCATATGAAGTGATGCACCCTTTATGCCTAGTGTCTACTGTTCAAGCCTGTGGGGGCAGTGCTATGATCTTGAGTTGCTGCTGTTGCTCAGGTCTAGGTTCAGCAACATTATGTGCCCAAAGAATGAGGTCAGCTGACTACGTGAATATACTGAATGACCAGCTTATTCCATCAATGGATTTTTTTTCTTCCCTGATGGAACAGCATATTCCAAGATGACAATGTCAGGATTCATGGGGCTCAAATTGTGAAAGAGTGGATCAGGGAGGATGAGACATCATTTTCACATACGGATTGGCCACCACAGAGTCCAGACCTTAACCCCATTGAGAATCTTTGGGATATGCTGGAGAAGGCTTTGTGCCATATGATCCCATCATCAATACAAGATCTTAGGTGAAAAAATTACTGCAACACTGGATGGAAATAAATCTTGCAGAAGCTTATTGAGACAATGCCATGATGAATGTGTGATGTAATCAAAGCTAAAGGTGGACCAATGAAATATTATGTGTTGTATTATGTGAGTGTGTGACCTTTTTTTTGGCTAGGCAGTGTATGTTTGTTTCTATGGATCTTGCAAAAGCTCTACGGCTTTGTATTGGATACAGTATTTTATGATGGTACAATAACATTATAACACAAGTTACACAAATTATTTATGTATTTATCTGTACACTGTATCAGTTGCTGGCACCAGCATTCTGCATACAATCACCTGATTATCAAGATAGATTAATAAAATGAGCAGGGATAAAATCTGCAACAACTTCCAAAGTCAGTTTATTAACTCCTTAACTCGACATTTAAACAAGACTACTCTGACTGATGCTACAAATGATTTACTGGGATATCGTGTGAGATTTTTTGCACCTTGCCACTTGGTGGGTAACTTTGTACGAGGCTGCTTGTTTATCGTTGAAGCATGATTAAAGACACTAATACTAAAAGTCCCCCTGCCCCTCACGCCCTATACCTCACAGTTTTCTACCTATTGGCAGAAGCTCTGCCCTTTATTGTTATGTTGAAAGTTGCCCAGCAGATGTCGCAATATTGAGTTGTGTAAAATGCTTTCAAACAGAACCATTTCCACGCAATTGCATCATATTGATTAAGTAGTAGGTGGCACAGGTGGTAAGCACGGATGCCTCACAGCTAGATGGTCCCGGGTTCGAATACATGAGCCAACTGGGCCTTTCTGTGTGGAGTTTGCATGTTCTCCCTGTATCTGCGTGGGTTCCCTCCAGGTACTCCTGCTTCCTCCCACTGTCCAAAGACATGCTCATTAGGTTAAACTGGTGATTCTAAATTGGCCGTATGTGAGCATGTGAGTGTGAATGGTTGTCTGTCTCTCTGTGTTAGTCCTGTGATAGACTGGCGACCTGTACAGGGTGTTCCCTGCCTCTCGCAGAAAATGAATGATTGATTCAGTGGTAACATAATCAGTTTGTATCATAGGATTCCACATGTTCCCTTTAGTCCAGTCCTTCTCAAATAGTGGGGCGCGCCCCCCAGGGGGGGCGCCGTGCAATGCCTGGGGGGGCGCGAGTGCTTGCTCTTGTTGTATTCGATTGAAGTGTAATTGCACATCCAGAACGTAGGTGGCAGTGGCGATCTCATTGTGCGCACTATTAGCTCTATGGTGTTTTTTAACAGAGCCGGCGGTAAGAGATGTAAACAAACTGAGGAACATGGAAAAATATTTGATAGGGATGAAAAGAAAGGCCGTAAGAGAGGAAGATAATAAGACAAAGTAAAGTCACAAGACAAGGAAATATGACGAAACGTCGAAACATATGTAGCGCTTGGCTTCACTAACTACGGTCGGGGACGAGGAAAGACCGTACCGGTATGTTTTTTCAGAGAAAACGCTCCGAATATTGCCAGCAATCATCCCGTTTTGTGACTGCTACGTCAGTTAACCAGCGAGCACTGTTGGCATCATGTAAGGTAAAATAGTTTAAATAATAAATAAATAGGCTAATTTAATACCTAAAATGGTTTAAATAAGGATTTATTTTTTATTCAGGCAAATTGCACTTTGTTATGGCCCGGCTCTGAGACCATAACAAATGAGGGAAACACACAGGGACTTGCATCAAAAGAGGATATTTATTTTAACAAAGATAAACTCCAAACAGAAAAATATTAGCCATGGCATTCAACAAAATGAAACTACCAACCTAGATGAACCTAGGAAAAATGCAAACTAAACCATACAAGAAATTAGAAGAACTCAAATCAACATGGCATGGTGTCCGGGACAGAGAAAGAGAGAGAATGAGCTCGCAGGAGGGCGGGGTTTTATAGATCTGGAGACAGTGGCCAGCTGCCTCCAATCCTACAACGGCCAACCAGGTACCAGCACCCTGAAAGACAAACGAAAACAAAAACAAACACCAACACCTAACCAGCAAAGGCCCTGGGGCCGTCACAACTTTAATGCACTAATCTTTTCTGTAAGAGACTAAGAAACAATGTTAATAAAGTTATTCCATGTCCTTTTTCTTTTCTGTATATAACAAGTTTTGGACAAATTATACTAATTGTAATGGGGGGGCTCGGCAACATTTTCTTCTTCCTAAGGGGGGCATAACAGAAAATAATTGAGAACAACTGCTTTAGTCAGATATATGTATCTATGACAGATGTATGTTTATCTTGCTGCTCTCTCTTTCTTCTGTCTGTGCCCGGCTGGCCTTAGGCAGATGGGTCCCTCCTTCCTGTTAAAAGGGAGTTTTTCCTTGCCACCATCGCCTCAGGCTTGTTCTGGGGGTTTCAGGTCGGGTTTTGTAAAGCGTTTTGAGACGATTTGTATTGTTATTGACGCTATATAAATAAAATAAAATTGAACTGAATTGGATGTAAGCCATTCACAGCGGCCTACTCGAGAGATCTTTTTCTCCTTCTTTCTTTTGTCACTATGGAGTACAGCGTATTAAAAGCCAAGGAAACACTAATGCATCTGTATTGAGGTTCCATAATGTTAAGGCTTGAATGCAGGGTGGAACCAAAATCCAGAGAGATCAGTTGGCAAGGTTTAACAAATGTTTATTTTTTCCTGAACATGTCCACAAACTATGAATATAATAGGACAGGATCCAAAATCATGGAGCACGAAACCCAAGAGCACATCCAGGATGTGGTTGACTGTGAAGGCTGGGTGGCCATTGATGAGGCGGGGAGGAGGAGGCGGGTCAATTAGGGGATTCAGGGGACTGTCAACCACTGGTTTTAACAGAGACACATGAAAAACTGGATGTACCTTGAGTGCTGCGGGGAGTTTCAGTCGGACTGCACTGGGATTAATAATGCGTTCTATGACATAGGGACCAATGTATCTGGGAGACATCTTGCGGGACTCAGTGTGTAGAGGGAGGTCCCGAGCGGACAGCGAGACCTGCTGACCCACCTTGTATTCCGGGGCAGGGGTGTGATGTCGATTGGCAACCTGCTGGTTCCGGGCAGCTGTTCGTACAGTTTCCAAGGCTGAGGGGTGTTTGGAGAGTGCAACAAAGGGAACAGATTTTGAAAAACGGTTAGTGATAGTTAGAATAGTGGTGTTACCATCAGAGAGAAGAATGCCAGTGACAAAATCCACAGCTATGTGAGACCAGGGGAGATGTGAGATGGGTAGGGGTTGGAGGAGACCTGCTGGGGCGCGTTGGGAGGGCTTATTCCTGGCACATACGGAACAGGCTGTAAACTCCCTTGTGTCTGAGGTAATGGTCGGCCACCAGAAAGGCTGCTGCAGCAAGAAATCAGTTTGGTGTATTCCGGGGCGACAGGCCACCTTTGATGCATGTCCCCACTGGAGCACAGGAGTTCTCATTGACCAGGGAACAAACAGTGGTCCAGGGGGACACCCGCCTGGTGCCATTTCCTCCTGTTGGGCCTCATGGATCCTCTGTTCGATTTCCCACCTGGCTGCCCCCACCACACAGGATGATGGTAGGATGGTTTCTTCTGTGGCCTCCTCTTCCCCTGATGTGAACTCCCTAGAGAGGGCATCTGGCTTGATGTTTTGCGAGCCTGGTCGGTAGGTGAGGGTGAAGTTGAATCTTCCTAAGAAGAGGGCCCAGCTGGCTTGATGTGAGTTGAGTCGGCAAGCAGACCGCCCCCTCCAACCAGTGCCGCCACTCCTGTAGGGTCAGGACCAGCGCAAACACCTCTCGGGTCTCCACGTCATAGTTCCTCTCTGCTGGAGTCAGGCGTCGGGAGAAGAATGGACATGGGTGAAGTTGAAGCCACATGGGGCTGAAGGAAGATGGTGTTAGTGGCAGTGATCACTCCAATTATGTATGGAAGCTGTTGACCAGTCTATGTGTGGGTTGTGAGTTTGTAGCCAGGGCAGACCAAGAACAATAGGGGTTAGGGGGGATGATTTGACATATAGTTCTGCAAGTTCATGGTGGTTTCCTGACAAGGTGAGTTTAATTGGCTGGGTTTAATTGAATCAGAATCAGAAAGGACTTTATTGCCAAGCATGTTTGTGCATACAAGGAATTTATATATATATATATATTCCACCAGAACTGTGGGGTGATGGTGAGGTTGATGTGTTCAGGGGGGGGGCTTGGTATTGTTCAGCAGCGGAAGCGGCCAATCACCTTCTCTGCAGAGCGAATGACACGCTGCAGTCTGCTCTTGTCCTTAGCAGAGGCTGCAGCATACCAGGTGGTGATGGAGCTGGAGAGGATGGACTCAATGATGGCAGTGTAGAAGTGAACCATCATTGTCATTGGCAGGTTGAATTTCTTCAGCTGCCGCAGGAAGTACATCCTCTGCTGTGCTTTTTTAATCAGGGTGCTGATGTTCAGCTCCCATTTGAGGTCCTGGGAGATGATGGTGCCCAGGAAATGGAAGGACTCCACAGTGTTGACTGTAGAGTCAGACAGGATGATGGGGAGGAGTGGGGCTGTGTGCTTCCTGTAATCCACGATCATATCCACTGTTTTGGAGGCGTTCAGCTCCAGATTGTGGCAGCTACACCAAGTCACCAAGCGGTCAATCTCCAGTCTGTAGGCGCTCTCATCTCCACCTGAGGTGAGCCCAATGAGGGTGGTGTCATCCGCAAACTTCAGGAGCTTGACAGACTCGTGACTGGAGGTGCAGCTGTTGGTATACAGGGAGAAGAGCAGAGGAGAAAGGACACAGCCTTGAGGGGAACCCGTGCTGATGGTACGGGAGTCTGAGATGTGTTTTCCCAGCCTCACATGCTGCCTCCTGTCAGACAGGAAGTCTGTGATCCACCTGTAGATGGAGTCAGGCACGGTCAGCTGGGAGAGTTTGTCCTGTAGTAGAGACGGAACGACCGTGTTGATGGCCAAGCTGAAATCCACAAACAGGACCCTGGCATATGATCTGGGGGAGTCCAGGTGCTGGAGGATGAGGTGGAGGGACAGGTTGACAGCGTCATCCACAGATCTGTTTGATCTGTAGGCGAACTGCAGGGGGTCCAGGAATGGGTCTGTTAAGTCCTTGAGGTGAGAAAGCACAAGGCGCTCAAAGGACCTCATCACAACTGATGTCAGGGCAACAGGGCGGAAGTCATGGAGTCCAGTAGTCCTTGGCTTTTTGGGGACTGGGATGATGATGGAGGCCTTGAAGCAAGCTGGCACGTGACATGACTTCAGTGAGATGTTGAATATGTCCGTGAACACTGAAGACAGTTGATCAGTGCAGTGCTTCAAGGTGGATGGAGACACAGCGTCTGGGCCAGCAGCCTTGCGGGGGTTCTGCCTCGTAAACAGCCTCTTCATGTCCTTCTCCAGGATGATGAGAGGTGAGATGGAGGAGCGAGGCTCTGAGACCACCGGCTGTGAAGGAGCCTTGGCCGTTGTTGTTGTCGCGGAGGAGGGGGGCACTGGTGTGAGGGCCTGTGAGGTTTCACAGACACCACTGCTGGTGGGAGAGGTGTCACCGTGGGGGGTGGTGGTCGTGGTACTGTCCCATTGTCTTTCAAAGCGGCAGAAGTATTCATTCAGGTTGTTGGCCAGGCGTGAGTGTGGGTGACGCTATCAATGGGTCGGCCGTCAATAGCCAGAACTCTTTTGGGTTGGTCTATCTGGTAAACTTGGAGATTTTGTTCTCCTAGCAAATCAATGTCTTAGGGCTGCACAATTAATCAAATTTTAATCACGATCATGATTTTGGCTTCCCACGATCAAATTTGCGTGATCGAGCGATATTTATAATGCTTTATTCCGTTCATAGAATGCGCCACGTCAAGTTTTTTTTTTTTTTGGCAAAGCCAATCTAGCGCTCCGTAAGCCACAGTCTCATCACGTGCCTCCATTAGCCAGTCAGAGTGGATCCCTGCACCGTGCAGCGTAGTTTCTAGATGTGGACAGTGACAGAGACCAGAGTAACGTGGGGGAAATTTCGCAACAGATAGCAGTCGGTCATAAGGCCAGATCGACTGACAGTCTTGCCTAGGCCCGGGACGAGATAATCTTTTTAATCTTCTTTGTTAAAGTTAACGTGTTGTGTCAAGCTTTTATACAAGCGAATGGACATTAACATTAGCGCTACAATACGTTACGAGGCTGGTAAACGTTGGCTGCGCTGTTTCTTACTTTGCTCTACGTTCACTTTACTAGTCCCAGCTTCACCGTCACCACCTTTATTTAAATATTTGTTAAGAAAATCTTTAAGGCCTCTAGTTTCTTCTTCTCTTTCCTTTACTTTTCTGAGCATCGGACTTGTGCTGACCAGACATTTTGAGCGTACGGAACTCAAACGGCAACATCGAATTTTCATCAGTGGCCAAACCATTTTTGTGTTGGGAATGGGGGGTTCCTGACCACTATTTCAAGGACAATTAGGAAGAAAACAAATAAAAAGCTTTTATGTAACTCAGATATTACGTATTTTCCCCTCACAAATAGGCATATTTTAATATCTATAAATTGTTTTTTTTAATAATAAAAAATAATAAATAATAAAAGTTATTTTGGTTGAAATAATCGTGATAATTATGATAATTAATCGTGATCTCAATATTGATCAAAATAATCGTGATTATCATTTTGGCCATAATCGTGCAGCCCTACAATGTCTATGAAATTGCCATCTGCCCCTGAGTCAATTAATACGTCTATGGGGAGAGTCTGCTGTGTCCAGTGTATCATACCTGATAATCGGATGCGGTTAGTGGACAAAGCCGTTGAGATTCGGCTCACCAGCGCCCTCCTGGTGAGCCTGTCCTTTGGAGCTTCAGGACACTGTGCTCGATAATGTCCCTCCTGGCCTCTGTAGATGCTGAGCCGATTCGTGAGGCGATGCTGTCTCTCCTCTAGGGACAACTTAGCCCACCCCAACTGCATGGGTTCCTCCACCATTGATGAACCAGGGGAGCTGGTGTCTGCTCTGGTGTTGCTGGATGGGGGTCCAATGGTGGAGGAGAACAACACCATTTGTTTGGCTGGAGTGGGGGCGAGGGAATGGAACCTCTTTCCCTACGTCTCTCTTATATCCTGTTGTCCAGTCTGATGGTTAAGTTTATCAAGGCCTCCAAGCTATCAGACTCATCTTTGGTGGCTAACTCATCCTTTAACTCCTCTGATAAACCTTTAACAAATATCCCCTGTAGTGTGGTGTCGTTCCATCCACTTTCGGCGGCTAAAATGCGAAACTTGAGTGCAAATTGAGAAGCTGACTGGGATACCTGCCTCAAGCTAAGCATACGGCTAACAGCCTCTTTCCCTTCAACAGGATGGTCAAATAGCTTTCTCATTTCCTGGGTGAATGCTTGATAGGACTGAGTAAGCTCTGGAGAGTGAGCTGATAAAGCTGGCGCTCAAGCAGGGGCTTGGTCGGACAGGAGTCTCATGGTAAAAGCTTTAGCCTGATCGGTGGCATAGGTGTCTGGTTGTTGATGGAAAACGAATGAACTGATGCAGGACGTGAGCATGTCCCTGGGTGTGGGGGTGTAAGGTTCACGGACCAGCTGAGGTTCTGGTGACGGTGTGGGCGGAGGGGGAGGGGCTACATGAGGGAGAGTAGCAGGTTGAGTCGCAATGGTGTCCATCCTCCCTTTTAGCTCAGTTACTCCCGTGGCTAACTGCTGCAAGTGGTCCACCACTTGTCGTAGAGTGGAGTCATGCTCACTCACCAGAGCGCCCTGTGTTGTGAGTGCTTGCATGAGGCAGTCTGTCTCCGCTGGGTCCATCGTGGTCAGATGATTCTGTTAAGGCTCGAATGCAGGGTGGACCCAAAATGCAGAGAGATTAGTTGGCAAGGTTTAACAAATGTTTATTTTCTGTTTTCTCAACAAAAGGCAAAAACCCTCTAACTCAGTCCTTCTCAAATAGTGGGGCGCGCCCTCCTGGGGAGGCGCCGTGCAATGCCTGGGGGGGCGCGAGTGCTTGCTCTTGTTGTATTCTATTAAAGTGTAATTGCGCATCCAGAACGTAGATGGCAGTGGCGCTCTCATTGTGCGCACTATTAGCTCTATGGTGTTTTTTAACAGAGCCCGCGGTAAGAGATGTAAACAAACTGAGGAACATGGAAAAATATTTGATAGGGATGAAAAGAAAGGCCGTAAGAGAGGAAGATAATAAGACAAAGTAAAGTCACTCAAAACCCAAGACAAAGAAATATGACGAAACGTCGAAACATATGTAGCGTTTGGCTTCACTGTAACTACGGTCGGGGACGAGGAAAGACCGTACCGGTATGTATTTTCAGAGAAAACGCTCCGAATATTTCCAGCAATCATCCCGTTTTGTGAATGGTAAAATGGTTTAAATAATAAATAAATAATTTAATACCTACAATAGTTTAAATAAGGATTTATTTTTTTATTCAGGCAAATTGCACTTTAATGCACTAGTTTTTTCTGTAAGAGACTAAGAAACAATGTTAATAAAGTTATTCCATGTCTTTTTTCTTTTCTTTGTACATATAACAAGTTTTGGACAAATTATACTAATTGTAATGGGGGGGGGGCGCCGCCGCCGCTGCCGCAACATTTTCTTCTTCCTAAGGGGGGCATAACAGAAAATAATTGAGAACCACTGCTCTAACTCAAAAAAGCCGCTCTAGGTATTAAGGCATAGCATGTGGCGACTGGAGGCTGGCAAACAGCAAGGTAACCTAAGCGGTTTGGAAATGGAATCATCCGACAATGGTGTCGAGGGTGAACCGGCTTTTATGGGGTGGTGATTGCAAGATGGAACTCAGGTGTGCTCTGCAGATCAGAAAGTGGGTCATCCACGCCTCCAAGCCACCACCTGAACTGATGGAGAAAAAGAAAAACCTGAGCATAGCCGCAAACTATGAATATAAGACAAAACTCAAACTCTAACATCTCCTGACCATGGGATACTCTTTCGACATGGTTGTTTAAGAAATGAGAAGCTACTCATTGCATCAGTTGTGGTTAAATAACTTGTTGCCAGCTGAAAGATAATCAGGGCACATTTGAAGAGTTTTAAAAGAAAATTGTGTCATTAATTTTGTTCTACCTGTGTGTCTCTGAACAGAGTGGTTCTTTGAGTTTGGTTTTGTTATCCCCAACTCCACCAATACATGGCAGTCTCTGATAGAAGCAGCTCCAGAGTCCCAGATGATGCCAGCTAATGTTTTAACGTGAGTCTCCTCTTGGTGATCATTATCTCTTCTTTCATCTCTGTTTATGTGTATTCTAGTATAACCTATGTAATATTACTTAATGCACTCACTTCTAGTGGTTTATTATGATGATATTTTATGTTTTATTGGAAAATATTTGGCAGTAATTGCAAATGTGTACAATTTTAGAAATGAACAGGAACTGTTTAAAGGGCAACTTTATTACAGCTCCAATTTTTTATAGTTCTGTTCATCATTTCAATTTGTTATAGCACTATATTAATAGCTGGAAACTGATGTGACAGCTGACATTGCTTCAGTGAGGTTTGGAAATGAAAACAAAGGTGAAATAATTTTTTTTGAAAGCCATAGTTGACAAGTAGGGGTGTAATGGTACACACAAATCACGGTTCGGTACAACAGAAAAAAGCAACAAAAACTTTTCTTTTCTTTACATTTATTTTGAACACACACCAATAGAAACTAAACTAAAAACCACCTCCTGTTATAAAAGTAAAAAAATACACACAATATCTGTGCTATAAATATCCCACATTTTAATTTTGAAAACCAGAATTCGATACACACTGTAACCATCTTCTATCTCCGTGTGTTTACCGTACATCTGTAGTACGGGTGCACTTGAAATGTTGGAGTGGCTTGCTTGGAGTTACATTGTACCCTTAGCGAAAAAGAGGTTTACCCAGAGTGAATGTCTGTCAAAAATCCTTAAAACTAACTTCACTGCAGTATTTAAATGAAGCCGGTGACTCTTTCAACTCCCCACTTATCTTAGTGTCTTATTCTTCCATGCTCCACGCCATTACTTTTCTTCTTCGTCTGTCTTTCTTCTTTTGTAAGCTAATAGCATTAGCTGGCAGCTTTTAGGTTAATTACCACCAACCGGACTGAAGTGAAGACTCGCCTTTTGCTTTTTTTTAATAGGCTACTCACTCAGATGTATTTGCTGCATGACTGCGTCTACTGAATCATGACGACCGTATTGTGACACCGCTGGATGATTACATGTACCGTTACACCCCTAATGACAAGCCATTGACAAGAATGTCAAACCGAATAGTTGAACTTTTTCGCAGAAAAATATTACACATAAAACATAATATATTATTCAAAGCAGATTATTCTATAGAACTTATTATCTGGTGAGTACAGTGCAACCAAAGTTGAAGAGATTAAAAAGATGGATGGATGGATGGATGGATGGATGCTTGACAGTGACATCTATATGTTTTTACATGTTTTGCAGATAGCTGTGAATTGTCTGAATCATTAAATTTAGCATTTAAAGTTGACATGTGCCTTTGTATTCCAGTGGTAATGTGATCATTGAGACCAAGTTCTACGATGATGACCTTCATGTCAGTACTTCCAGGGTGCGACTTTTCTACGTCTGACCTACCTTCCAAAATGCTGACATCTGCCATGGTATAAATTACCAAGGTTAGCTACATTTTGCAGCACTAAAGTTCATTGCTGACTTGGGATCAGCATGTTTGAAAGTAACTCAGCTGTGGTGTCACAATAATTGAAGTGAGCTTTGTGTTTGGTTGTTTTGTGTTGGCTTGAACACCTCTTCTAGACCTTGGGAGAAGATGAAGAAGAGAGAAAATTCCACTGTCCACTGTTCAAGGATCTTTCTCTGCATGTACTCTTACAGACTGTTACACTATACTGTAAATACATGACCACTGATCTCGAGTCAGCCATGGAGCCACTCAGAAATTACACGATTTTTAAAAAACATGATGCCCTCTGTCACTCTAAGGTTGCATTTACTCAGGAACCGACCAAAAAGACATTATTAGATATTCTCTATCTTTGACACTGTTCTCCAAGTCTCTTCCATTTAAACATGGCTGTCAGTGTAGAGGGAGGATGATATTTCAAGAAGACTTCATCATACACACAGAACGACCTTTTATTGTTATTGTAGGTGCTCAGACAAAAAAATAAATTATATGTGTGTGTGTACACACACACACACACACACACACACTTCTATAAACACTATATTATACATAATTCAGTTGAAACATAATTTCATAATTTCTTTAGTTCTGTCCCAATCTGGAGGTTACCAACTGTAAAGTCCCAAGATCCGAATGGAGTATATTATAAGACTGTCACACTCCAAAGACACAGTGTCCACCTTTTGTTTACATTTGAGTGACGGAGTTGGTATGCTATCTATGTACTCTTTCTAATTCTCAGCATCCCACTTTTACAGATCAGGCTTTTCTGCATGTTATCAAAGAAATTGACATAATTCAGATGTATGTGGACCAAATCAAATGGCTAAACCTTTAAAATTTCAATTTAATGAGTTGACCAGAACTACATGAATGCACTGTTAACAGTGGTCTCTGTGAGGCCAAGTATTGAACTGATAAGGTAACTTTAGCTTTTTAAAAGCCACACCTTTGCAAGCGGCCTCTGAACTGGGACACACATTCAAAACAAATGTTTTCTGTTTTATGATTACACTAGTAACTAGAACTAGTGTAGAGCAGTGGTTTTCAGTGTAGTGTAATTTTTACTTTCACTCTGCCACAAGATCCAATAGTTTGACTGGATTGCTTCATGAAATACAAATTTGACTGTGGGACAGCCGCCAGCAAAAACAAAGGGTTTATTACACTGATTTATATGCTGGTATTTAAGTTTCAGGGGTATATTTACTTCAACTATTCAACTGTCAACTAAATCATCAGCTGTAGCTTGCAAAATGTATAAATTCTTCTCAGTAGTTGACTTGTTTACGGATTTACTCAACTCAGTTGTTAACGGCTGCTAAAGGTATTTACAACAGCTTTGCTCTGTTTCCCCTGGCAAGATTTTTATCTTTGACTTCTCATTCAGTGTCTTAGCTGTGTAGAGTTGTTTTAATATGTTGTAGATTAAAGTCATACAGTGCTGTAATAACAGTATGTGTGTAAAGTCTTTATTGTGCTGATTTTCCATGAAAAACACACAAAGAATTGCTTTGTTGCAGTATTGGTTTAGCCGCAGTAAGAAGTTGTATGGACCAGCTGAGGGCATAACCACTAACAGATGTATTTATCAAGTCACTTGAAAAGGGACATGCTTCCAGCGAATTCCTGACCATATATCTTTGATTTTATAGAAAGATAAACCTTCTGAACTTGGCATTCTTGTAGACTAATAGGTTTTATTGGTTGATTACTCTGGAGGAAGTCCCATCCATTTTAAAAATAGACATAAAGGATAAGAGGTCGGTACCAATGATCTTCTCTGCAGGACTAATTGTTCTCTGCAGTCTGTCCCTGTCTGGGGTCGGATCCAAACCAGACTGTGATGGACGTTGTCAGGACAGACTGGATTATTGCAGTGTAGCTCCTAAGGCCTTCTTCTGTACAGAGTCTAGGTGGGAGGTCCACTTCAGGTCCCATGAGACTGTGGACCCTAGAATCCAAATGAGTCTTGTAGCATATCCCACCGAAATATGGTCTTACATTTGAACTGATGATTTCAGGTTTTAATGAAAATCCCAAAACCAACGTAAGAGCTGGTTACAAAACAACAATATATAATGTTAACTGCTTTCCCACACAGCCTCGTTCAGCATAACATAGCTCATAACATAACTCATATTTAGCCAACACTAACATTAAACAACCATTGAAATAAAAAGTTCCAATCTAACCTAAGACACAGATAATAATACATCATAACAACAAATGCCAACCTTGTGCCTCTTCGGACGGTTGCTATATCAGCCATTTCAATTCAAAAACAAATTTCAATATTGGTTAGTTTGTTGTACCGTTTCTCTCTGTCACGTTAATGTTTGTTTTACAGCGTAACTTTTTCAAAATAAAAGTCCCTATAATCCAAAACATTAGTAAACATTCTATATAGTAAAAGCACACTATATAGAATGTTTAACCCAGTCTCATCCATCCCTGTTGTTATAGATATTCTAACCCAATTTGGCAGATACTCCGGTTATAAATTAAATTTTAATAAAAGTGAACTTCTCCCTATCAACCGCATGTCTAGGAAGATACCATCGTCCCTTCTCCCATTCAGAGTCGTCTCAGAGGGGTTTCGATATTTAGGTATATTCGTCACCACCTCTTTCGGGGACCTTTTCAATAAAAATTTCCGCCCTCTCATTGATAAGTGCAAGCTGGATATGACTCGCTGGTCCTCTTTCCTCTCCCGCTGGCAGAGTTAATTTGGTAAAGATGGTGATTCTCCCTAAATTTCTTCATTTGTTCCAACACATTCCAGTTTTTATGAAAAACTCCTTTTTTCAGCAACTAGACCGGACAATATCGTCGTTTCTGTGGCTAAACAAGCCACCTCATATTAAAAAAGCTGTTTTACAGCTCCCCAAAAAGCTGGGCGCTACCTAATTTCATTCAATACTATTGGGCATGTAACACTGATAAACTTGTTACAACCCTCGTGGGTTCAGATAGAAGTTCGGTCTTCAAAGTTTTCGTTACAGTCCCTCCTTACTGTGCGACTTCCGCTCAAAATTCACAACGTCTCACAGATCCCCGTTGTTACCAACTCCCTAAAAATCTGGATGCAATTCCGTAAACATTTTGGCTTGAATGAACCTTCAACTTTAGCCCCAGTTGTTAGAAACCATTTATTTCCCCCTCTCTGTCAGACCCT
The DNA here is from genome assembly GCA_005024645.1 of Planiliza haematocheilus. Lineage (NCBI taxonomy): Eukaryota > Metazoa > Chordata > Actinopteri > Mugiliformes > Mugilidae > Planiliza > Planiliza haematocheilus. Next base: position 456,881 of record SRSE01001430.1, read on the forward strand.
ACTTTTGAACCCTCACAGACTTCACCCAGTATGTGGATTGCCACACCCGTGACAACAAAACCCTGGACCTGCTGTATGCAAATACCCTCAGTGCATACAGTACCACTCCCCTTCCCCACCTTGGCAGGTCAGATCACAACCTTGTCCTGTTAACCCCTAAGTATGTCCCGCTTGTCCAACGGCAACCTGTGTCCAAAAAGACTGTAAGGAGGTGGACACCAGAGGCTGAATAGGCCCTGCAGGACTGCTTTGAGTACACTGACTGGGAGGCACTCTGCCAGCCTCATGGGGAGACATCAGCAGCATGGCGGACTGCATCACAGCCAGGGCCGTTTCTAGCTTTGTGGGGGAAAAACAAAAACAACACTAAAAATAATGCTTATTTACACATCAGTCTCACACTTAAAGGATAAAACCTAATAGACTTAACTTGTACCTAATTACAAAGTTGTTGTAATCACAGTTTTCTGCGTTAATTTACACATTGGACTAGTTAAAGAAATAAAACTAAGATAATGATCCACTGCCATAATAGTCTAAAATAATAAACACAATGCCTCATATTTATAAATCACTTAAAAAACAATCCTTTAAAATATTAATTTAAACTAGAAAATTCCCGTGGAAATTTTTGAAGTGCCAAGTGGGCTGTTGCCATTAGCTGCTAATGTTAGCAATTAGCATGACGCGCTAGCCACTAATTTTAGCATCGGTTTAGTGTTAGCATGTCTCTTTAGACACTAAAAATTAAATACATGCTAATTGTTAGCATGCTAATGCTAACATGCTAATTGCTAATATGGTATTCGCTAACATGCCAATGCTGCCACTAATGCAACCACCAATTTCTAGCCACTAAAAATTAGCATTAGCCGCTAATGTTAGCAATTAACATAACGCGCTAGCCACTAATTTTAGCATTGGTTTAGTGTTAGCATGTCTTTTTAGACACTAAAAATTAAATAGATGCTAATTGCTAACATGCTAATGCTAACATGCTAATTGATAATATGCTATTCGCTAACATGCATATGCTGCCACTAATGCTACCCATTAAAAATTAGCATTAGCCGCTAATGTTAGCAATTAACATGACGCGCCAGCCAATGACAGACACCTGTCATTGTTCAACTTAGGTGCCAAAAGCCAAAATGGCCACCCTACAGACCAGTTACTTATGTCAGTTTGAAGTTTCCCGCCACTTTCTGTGAAGCCCCTCCTCCTCTGCTGCGTGTGTGAGCGTATGTAATGGTGCGTTCTATTTGTCCACCCAACTCGGTTTTCGAGTCGGTTTCCCTAATTACGAGCTGGAAGTTGCAAATAGAACGCGCCCGAGGTCGGAAATACAATTCGTCAACTCGGTGAGCTTCAGAGGACCCCGAGTTCAGATTCCAAGATGGCTACCACGAACATCACATTGTGGTTTTCTACTATTTTAAGCACTTCAGTTGTCTTTGTTGTAACCAAATGTAGAAGTCATACACACAACAGTATACGGTTACCTAATAGGCATGTCGCTACAGCTAAATACCGCTTAATAAGTTATTTTGTAGCTTGTGCAGTTTAAATTGGCTAGAGACGCTCCATGTTGCTATGACAACAATGCCGAGTCTTGAGCAGAAAGCGGAGCAGTAGCCTATCGTTAACGTTAATCATAACGGAATATTCAAATATCAAACTGTGAAATATGTTTGTGTAATATGTAATGGACATGTGAAATCCGCTGTGGTTGCACTGTAAACGAGATAAACACTATAAATGTTACGAATCCATTTTTTCTCCGACCTGTCGTAAACAGAACGCAAAAACCCGCTGTAACTTGTTTTCCGACACGGATGTGACGTCACTCCCGAGTTGCAAGTCGCTCTTACGAGGCAAATGGAACGCAGCATAAGCCCTGGGGCCTGGTTGTCACGGTTACCAGTTTGAATTTCAGCGAACATTCCACGGGATTCGGGATCAAAACACACGTTTCGATATATCGTGTTGGGGTCCTCTCGCCGGTTCGGGCCGCATTAATCGGTGAAAAAGGGCGGAAAATGAATAATAAGTAAAAAAAAAAACTGCAAAGAAACACGCAGAAGATCAATAGTGGCCTCGTGTCATAGGCACTCGGCACTAATTATAAAACAGTAGCACACTTCTAATTAGAGGCATATAAAACACACACTAAACTTGTAAATTAATCCTGAATAATACTAAAATAATGTTAAGTGTCAAATAGCCTACCTTAATTAAGGGGTTCCGGAGGCTGATCATCCAGCTTTGGGGCCCCCTGGTGGCTTGGGGGCCCTAGGCAGTCGCCTAGTTCGCCTATAGCAAGAAACGGCTCTGATCACAGCATACATAAAATTCTGTGAGAATATCGTCATAACACCCCGGACTGCTCGTTTTTACTCTAACAACAAGCCTTGGATTACCAGCGACCTGAGGACATCTCTTGCCCCCTACTCCTCCCCCTGTGGTGAGCCTCCAGGATCAGACAATAGGATCTAAGCTCACTACTCACCCCCCCACAGACACTACCCCCACCCCCACTCCCTGCTTGACTGTGACGACCGGCCAGGTGAGGAGACAGCTGGAGAGACTGAACCAACGCAAGGCGGCAGGACCTGATGGCATCAGCCTCAGGATATTGAGGACCTGTGCCAGCCAGATGTCTGTTGTTCTCCAACGGCTCTTCAACCTGAGTGTCAGCCTGGAGAGGGTGCCGCTTCTCTGGAAGACCTCCTGCCTGGTTCCTGTGCCTAAGAATTCATCTCCATCTGGCCTCAGTGATTACCGTCCAATTGCCCTTACATCCCATGTGATGAAGGTGCTGGAGAGGAGGGTGTTGGCCCACCTAAAGCCGCAGGTGAGATCGTTCCTACACCCTCTACAGTTTGCCTACCAGCCGTGTCTGGGGGTGGATGATGCTGTCATCTATCTTCTGCAGCAAGCTCACTCAGACCTGGATGGTGGTTGAGGCTCAGTGAGAATCACATTCTTTGATTTCTCCAGTGCCTTTAACACCATCCAGCCTTTGTGGGTGGGGGTGATAAGCTGCAGTCGATGGGTGTTGGTGTGTCTACTGTCCAGGAGCATCACTGACTACCTGACAGACAGGCCACAGTTTGTGCATCTGGGTCATGTCCTGTCTGATGAGTGGTGTGGGAGCCCCACAGGGCACTGTGCTTTCTCCTTTCCTGTTCACCTTATACACACTGACTTCCAGCACAACTCAGAGTCATGTCATATACAGAAATTTTCTGATGACTCCGCAGTTGTAGGGTATGTAAATGGTGGACGGGATGAGGAGGAGTATAGAAGGCTGGTGGACGGATTTGTGGGGTGGGCTGGAAGGAATCACCTGCTGCTTAACGTGGACAAGACCAAAGAGATGGTGATCGACTTCAGGAGGAAGGGACCGGCTCCTTTGCCCCTCAGCATCCTGGGTAGGAATGTGGAGACGGTGGAGGATTACAAATACCTGGGAGTGACAGACTGAACTGGAGGACGAACAGTACAGCTGTGTACAAGAAGGGCTGCAGCAGACTCTATTTCCTAAGGAAACTGAGGTCCTTCAATGTGTGCAGCAAGATGCTGGAGATTTTCTACCAGTCTGTTGTGGCCAGCACACTTTTCTCCGCTGTGGTCTGCTGGGGGAACATCATTACAGCCAGTGACGCCAACAGACTGAACAAACTGATCAGGAAAGCTGGGATATCAACCAATCAACCAATCAACCAACCAACCAACCAACCAACCAACCAACCAACCAATCAGCATAACCAGCCCTAACTATAAGCTTGATCAAAAAGGAAAGTCTTAAGCCTGACCTTAAAAATAGTGTCTGCTTCACGAACCCAAACTGGGAGCTGGTTCCACAGGAGAGGAGCCTGATAGCTGAAAGCTCTACCTCCCATTCTACTCTTTGAAATTCTAGGAACCACAAGTAGGCCTGCACTTTCAGACCGAAGTGATCTGTTGGGATGATATGGTACAATGAGGTCTTTAAGATATGATGGAGCTAGGCCTTTGAGGGCCTTGTATGTAAGGAGGAGGATTTTAAATTCTATTCTAGACTTTAAGGGGAGCCAGTGAAGAGAAGCTAAAACTGGAGTAATATGATCTCTTTTGCTAATTCCTGTCAATGCTCTTGCTGCAGCATTTTTAATCAGTTGGAGGCTTTTTAAAGAGTTATTTGGGCAGCCAGACAGTAATGAATTACAATAATCCAGTCTGGAAGACACAAATGCATGAACTAGTTTCTCAGCGTCATTCTGAGACAGGATGTTCCTAATTTTGATGATACAATAACTTCTGTTTTGTCTGAGTTCAAGAGTAAGAAATTACAGGTCATCCAAGCCTTTATGTCTTTAAGGCATGCTTGGAGTTTAACCAGCTGATTAGTTTCATCTGGTTTCATAGATAAATATAGCTGGGTGTCATCTGCGTAACAATGGAAGTTTATGCCATGTTTTCTAATAATCTTCCCTAATGGCAACATGTATAAAGTGAAGAGTACTGGTCCTAGCACAGAACCCTGAGGAACACCATAACTTACTTTTGTATAAGTAGAGGAATCATGGTTGACATGAACAAACTGGAATCTGTCAGACAGATAGGATTCAAACCAATCTAATGCAGTTCCTTTAACCTGGATCTCACTTTCCAGTCTCTGTAGTAAAATATTATGATCAATAGTATCAAATGCAGCACTAAGATCTAGCAGAACCAGTATAGAGACAAGTCCACTATCTGAAGCCATGAGGAGATCATTGGTAACTTTAACCAGAGCTGTTTCTGTACTATGATGAACTCTAAAACCTGACTGAAACTGTTCAAACAGACCATTCCTGTTTAAGTGGTCACACAACTGATTAGCAACAACTTTTTCTAGAATTTTGGAAATAAAAGGAAGGGGTTGGAGATTGGTCTATAGTTGGCTAAAACATTTGGATTCTAGAGTGGCTTTTCTTAAGTAGGGGCTTCATTACAGCAATCTTAAAAAGACTGGGGCACATATCCTGTTAATAAAGATACATTATCTGGTTCAATATGGCGGTTGTTACTTAATAATGGAAGAACATCTTTGAGAGTCAATTTAATTGGATTGGATCTAGAAGAACGTGATGGTTTAGATGCTTTAATTCTTGGAAGATAGCTCGAGAAGATCTACTGGGAGAAAGGATTCAGATGTTGATAGGTCTAACAGAAATTTCTAAGTCACTGTACGTCATCTTGGACAGTCGTCGGAAGAATGCTTGAATTTTTCTCTAAATGGCCAACATTTTATTGGTAAAGAAGCTGATGAAGTCATTACTACTGAGGGCCGAAGGAATAGATGGCTCAACAGAGCTGTGGCTCTTTGTCAGCCTGGCTACAGTGCTGAAAAGAAATCTGGGGTTGTTCTTGTTTTCTTCTATTAATGATGAATAGTATGCTGTTCTAATACTACAGAGAGCTTTTTTATAAGTCGTTATACTATCTTTCCAGGCTATGTGAGCTTCTTCAGAATTAGTGGAATGCCAAATTCTTTCTAGCTTTCGGGCCGCCTGTTTTAAACAGCGCAACTGTGAATTATACCAGGGAGCTAGCCTCCTCCGATTCATGACCTTCTTTTTCAGAGGAGCAATTAAGTTTAGAGCTGAACTAAGCGATGCTGCAGTGCCATCAACAAAATCATCTAATAGTGCAGGAGTTAAATTGTGGTTGCTGTTGTCCACATTATTGACACATGGCACTGGGATATATAAAGAAGGAATTAATTCTTTATATCTAGTTACAGCATCATCAGTTAGACATCTACTGTAATGATATGTCTTTTCAGTTCTTGCGTAATCCATTATAGTGAATTCAAAGGTAATGAGAAAATGGTCAGATAAAAGAGGGTTTTGGCTAAATATTGTTAAGCCTTCAGTTTCTATGCCGTATGTTAATACCAGATCTAAGGTGTGATTAAAACTGTGAGTTGATCCATTTATATTCTGAGAAAAGCCAATTGAATCTAATAATGTAAATGAGGAGCTAAGGCTGTCACTGACAACATCAACATGGATGTTAAAGTCACCTACTATAATGACTTTATCTGTTCTAAGAACTAAATCACATAAAAACTCAAAGAATTCAGCTAAAAACTCAGAATAAGGAGCAGGTGGGCGATATACCACAACAAAAAGAACTGGTTTTTGTGTCTTCCGGTCTGGATGAGCAAGACTAAGGGTAAGACTTTCAAATGAATTAAAGCTCTCCTTAGGTCTAGGATTAATAGATAAATCAGAGTGGAAGATTGCTGCCACTCCTCCTCCTCTACCTGTGCTTCTAGGAATGTGACCATTACTATGACTGGGTGGCGTAGACTCATTTAAACTAACATATTCATCATCCTGCAGCCACGTTTCAGTCAAACTAAATAGATCAATCTGATGATCAGTTATCAGATCATTCACTAAAAGAGATTTGGATGAGAGAGATCTGATGTTTAAAAGACCACATTTAATTTTCCTATTCTTCTGTTCTACCAATGAAGTTGTTCTGATTTGTATCAGGTTCAAATGAGTGACTCCTCTGTTATTTCTTGGTTTAAATAATCTGGGAGCAGACAGAACATCTATAGCGTTTATAGAGTTTTGGTTGTGAGACAGTGCTAGAGAAGCAGCAGAGAAGTGTGTAAGACTACAACTCTGCCTCCTGGTCTGAACTCTGGGTTGTCATTAGCCATATTCCTAGAGATAAGTGCAGCACCTGCTAAAGTGGGGTGGATGCCATCTCGCCTAATCAGACCAGGTTTTTCCCAGAAAGTGTGCCAATTATCTATGAAGGCCACGTTGTTTTCTGGACACCACCTAGATAACCAGCGATGGAATGATGATGTGCGACTAAACATGTCATCATTGGTCAGATTGGTCAGGGGACCAGAGAAAACTACGGAGTCCGACATGGTTTTTGCAAACTTACACACCGATTCAACATTTAGTTTTGTGACCTCCGATTAGCGTAACCGGGTGTCGTTACTGCCGACGTGAATAACAATTTTAGCATATTTAACCTTAGCCTTAGCCAGCAGTTTCAAATACGATTTAGTGTCGTCCGCTCTGGCCCCTGGAATGCATTTAACTATGGCCGCTGGATTCTCTATCTTCACGTTCCGTAAAATAGAGTCGCCAATCACCAGACCAAAAATGGACTATACCAACTTGGTAACACTTTACTTGACAGTGACGTCATAAGAGTGACATGACACTGTCATAACTATGACATGACACTTTCATAAAAGTGTCAAACTTTTTAAAAACGTCATGAACTTTTATGACCTCTGTCATTAAGTGTCATTCGGTTTTTGTTATGACAAGTTGACATTGGGCTGTCTCGATTATGACAATTTGACATTAATCAAAGTGACATTACCAGAAGTTGTCTTGGTCATGACAAGTTGACATTAAGCAGGATGACATTACCAGTGGCTGTCTTTGTCATGACAGCTTGACATAAACAGGAAATCCACCTCTTTTTGTATTCATGACATGTTGACATAATGATTATTATAATTAGATGTGCAAGATCAGAGACCAATTCTAACACTTGGTCAGATAGATGTGTGTGTGTGTGACATGATATTTCACAAAACTGACTGTCATGACACCATTATGACAGTGTAATGAATACATTCTTTGACCTAAAGTAAAGTGGTACCATTTTGATTTGTAATTAATATATCATGAAGGATAATGGCTGTCATGACACCATTATGACAGTGTAATGAATACATTCTTTGACCTAAAGTGGTACCATTTTGATTTGTAATTAATATATCATGAAGGATAATGGCTGTCATGACACTATTATGACAGTGTAATGAATACATTCTTTGACCAACAAAATTTTTATGTTAAAGTTTTAGTGTTAATAAATTTTCAAATTACTCCATTTAAGTTGATATAACTCCTTTCTTTTACTTTCCTTCTACCCAGAAAAGTCAATGCAGACATGGCAATTCCAGTTTTACTGTCAAAATGTATTTATTGTAACCAACATCAATATCAATAACAATTTTTATCACAGCAATATCAGGTGAAGGATGCGGTAAACACTAAAGCCCTGCCAAATATATACACTTGAAGAACAGAAACCATCTGATCAACATTCACTCAGTTCACCTTGTGAAAAATACCCGAGATTGTGAGAAGATCAGCCCCATTAGCAAGGCACAGGCTCTGGGTAGATCTACGTCTTCCAGGACTTCTGTTCCCTCAACCACAGTGCGCTGGCTGGATCTGACCGATGTGGCGCCTCTGTTCTGGTTACAATGATCTTCAACACTTCAGTGGTGAGATCAACCTAGCATAAATAGGTCATAATCAATGTCAGATTTAAACACATAACAATTAAAAACAAGACTAACACAAAGTATAGTTTTCCTGTGTTGGAATTAGCTACCAAATGCTCCTTAAAGAGATTATCCTCCTTTTCTCCGAGGTACACCACCAATCCACAGGTTGCAGCCTCTGCTCATTTCCACAGCATCATCCTGTGAATAAGACGACAAAAATGTTAAACTACTCCTCCCCAAAATGTAATAAATACCACACATAGCAATACAAAACTACTTTGCTCATGCACACACAGAAATTGTAATATTTCTTCAATCATTTCTATTAAGGCGCTAAGGCCCGTTAACGGCTAACGGTTAGCGCGTCTCTGTTATTTATCATTATTAGCGTTAGCGGCTAACGCCTTTCCACAACATATTCCTCAGCTCATACCTGTGTCTGCAAACAGAGGGCTGAAGATTAATTCCCGCAGCAGTTCTGGGACCGCAAGTTTAGGCACCTTATAGCCGACTCAACGCACTTAATTAAACATTAAAAGTTAAGTTACCATACCTGCCAACTTTTCAAAAAACCTTGGAGTGAGATTTTGTCTTGGGTGACCAAAGTTATGCCGTGCACGCAGACACACAAATTGGTGGCTCAGATATATAATTGATATTAATTTGATGTTGTAAAGGTCCACCCCCAGGAGATTTTGGATTAAGTAGATGTGGTTTCCAGCATTCTAGTGGATTTTTGGGCGGTCTGCTAAAGATGTGCAATACCTGAACTTATTCTCATTCATGTTCGACATCATGACTTGTAGGTCTTAGTCTGTAGACTTGAGCTGAACATTCAACCAGAAAACTATTGGTGTGCCTAAATGACATTATTCATAGATTAGTGTTTAAGATTTGACCTAGGTAGGTTGATTGATATTTTGATTAAAATGGTATTAAACTAATTCTTAACTAAAACCTAACCTATGTTGTGAGTAACTGTATTCTGTAGAGCACTTAATAATTTATGTTCAGCCAAAAACGACACAAGATTATTTAGGACTTTATTCTTCATTCAAAGTCTCCCACCACGTGGTCCTTTAGAGACAAATAAAGTGCTTAAACAGTACAACTTTTTCAAGCAATAAAACAGATGAATGCATTACAAAAATCGCTAAAATGAGGCATAATCAGTATCAGATGCAGATCAGAAGCTGTCTTTGTCTATGGAGAAAGATGATAGTGGAAGAGGTACAGAGGCAAGAGGAAATGGGTAGATGCTCGAAGGCAGTGTCGCAGGCTAAGCAGGGTCAATGGGTGAACTGGGAGAGTGTGGAGAAAAGGAAGGTGAAGTGGAGAGAGCTTTGGAGCATGGAGGCCAGCAGGATTAGATTTATGTTAGGGGCTACTTATGATGTGCTGCCAACTCCCCAGAACCTGAACCAGTGGGTAGGTGAGGATGCTGCCTGTCCACTGTGCACTTGTGTCTGCACGCTTAGTCATATTCTGACAGGTTGTAAGGTTAGTCTCTCCCAAGGACGTTATACCTGGCGTCACAATCAGGTATTGAAATGTTTAGCAGCTGCAATAGAGGAAAAACGGGTGAATGTAAATTCCGTGGCCGTTAACAGAGAGAATAGAGGTATTAAGTTTGTACGGGAAGGAGAAAAGGCTAGAGGAGCAGGCTTCAGGCATAACATGGGACAGCTAAGGGTAGGAGGAGCCTGGGAGATGAGGGCGGACTTAAATAGCCAACTGGTTGTCCCAGGTGAGATAGCTAGCACTCGACTACGGCCAGATCTGCTGTTGTGGTCTGAGCCAGAGAAAGCAGTCTATTTCATAGAGCTGACTGTCCCGTGGGAGGATAGAGTTGAGGAGGCTAATGAGAGAAAAAGAGCTAAGTATGCAGAGTTAGCAGCAGATGCAGAGCAAAATGGATGGAAGGCTTACGTCCGCCCGGTAGAAGTGGGCTGCCGTGGATTTGTGGCAAAGTCGGTCATTGCTCTGCTGAGTGAGCTGGGCATACGAGGAAGAAGCCAGAGGACTGCGGTTAGCAATATGTCCCGGGCAGCAGAGAGAGCCAGTGACTGGTTATGGGTGCGCAGGAAGCATGCTAGCTGGGGAGCTAACTAAGGTAAGGATGTAGGCCGCATGTAGGCCGCATGTAGGCCGCATGTAGGTCCCAGTTGATTTGTTTGTTGCTTGTCACAGATTTGGTGGTTACGCGCTTCAGCTTGCATCAACGGAGCGGAGCATGGTAGATTTGTTTGTTTGTTATGGATTTGTTTGTTTGTTATGTGCTTCAGCTCGCATCAACGGAGCGGAGCATGGTAGATTTGTTTGTTTGGCTCGTGGTTATTAGTTTCCATACTAGTTGTTGATAGACATCGAATGGTGAGGAAGAGAGGGTTGTGTAGTGGCGGTGTGGAGGGGGGTGATTCCAGGACGCTGGAAATCACTGTTAAGCCTTCTTGAGGTGTCGTGGGCCTAACTTAACGAAACATCGGTGAAGGGAGGTGCCCACTTGAAAACCCCAATGATATGCTGCATACTGCTGTTGTTCAGATCATGTTCTCATGGTATTTGGTAGCCATGGTTTGCTGCTGAGCGGGCCATACAAGCCAGCAGCGTTTAGTTAGGTATGTTTTACAATGTTTGAGGTATCCTCTGCTGCTCAATGGGCTTACAAGCCAGCAGCCTCTAGTTAGCCTAGGTAGAATATAGGTTATTGGTCATATTATATGACTGTAGGCTTGGTAGGGCCTCTTAGTCGAACAGGGCCTCTAAACGTGTTTTGCCTGGGAATTCGGCACAAGGGATTGTAACATCTTGTCCTGTGTATTTCTAAATGTCTATCTAGTCTAGGCTAGTGACTGTTGTGAATAGTGCAGCTGACAACTAGGGAAAGACCTAGTGACAGCATGGAAAGACATGTGACAGGAGGGAATAGTCGCCACCGGGGCTACAGTGGGTTAGCAGCTCATTGTGGCAGTAGCCCAGGCTTTAATAAGCCATGGACTACACCCCAAGTTGCTACAAATACGATTAATGATAAAATACCCCTAGAGTCAGCGAGAGCAGGGGCGGAAGATGACTCACTTTGGACTGACACGGCTTTTGACCCAGGATTGAATTTGACACTGAGTAGGCAAGGCACGTTACTGGAAGCTACTAGTTCAGATGGAGATGGAAAGAAGCAGCAGGTTTGTGTGTGTGGCTGGCAGAAGTTAACAACAATGAAGGGCCTCAGAATCCATCAAGGGAGGAAAAAGTGCTTGGCAGAGGGAACACAGGGACCCCGCATTGATAGCTACTTCTTAAGAAGTGCATTAAGTCAGTCGGTTGAAGTCCAGCGACAGGAGTTAACCCACAGTTCGCAGGACATCAGCACCCCTAATGTTGAAGTAGGTGCAAGCACTGAGGCAGACAGAGAGGTTAGCCAGCCAAAAAGGGAGAAAATTAGCAGTCAGAAAGGAAGGATCAAATGGCCAGGTGCAGCAGATATTAGGCAGTGGGAAGATATTAATAGCGATTTGGTTTGTGTACTAGGTAGGCTTAAAGGGACAGCGGAGAGTAAGTTGGAGAAAATGGGAGATCTCATTTATGATTACGGTAAGGAAAGATTTGGTGTGGCCGAAAAACAGAAGAAGCAAAAGGGACAGGTGGTTAGATCGAGGCGTCAGCAAGAGATTGATAGACTCATACAGGAGAGGAGACTCCTTAAGAAGCAGTGGAGGAAAGCTACAGTTGAAGAGAAGGAAGGTATTGATTGTTTACAGGCAGATGTTAGGAAGCGGTTGGCAGCTTTAAGAAGGGCAGAGAACATTAGGAAAAATACGAAAAGGAAAGAGCGGGCTAGAATAGCATTTTATAAGGACCCATTTAGGTTTGTGAAGTCACTATTTAGTAAGGAAAAGAATGGTAGCCTTACGGTACCAAAAGAGAAACTAGAGGAGTACTTGGAGGAGGTGCATAAAGATGCGGACAGGTTTAGAAAGTTGTCTCTACCCTCTGATATTCCACCTATTGGTGAAATTGTTAGCCAGTGTGATGACAGTCCACCAAGGTGGAAAGAGGTTCAGGAGTGGGTAAGACGCGCAAGAGCCTCTTCAGCCCCGGGACCTAATGGGGTTCCCTACCGGCTGTACAAGAGTGCACCAGATGTGTTGAGGTTCTTGTGGAAATTAATGAAGGTAGTGTGGAAGAAACAGGTTATTCCCAAGGCATGGCGCAGGGCAGGGGGGATTTTTATTCCCAAAGAGAGGGACTCGTTGGAAATAAGCCAGTTTAGACCAATTAGTCTACTGAATGTTGAGGGGAAGATCTTCTTCAGTGTTGTGGCACAGAGGTTGTCTAGTTACTTAGTGAAAAACGGGCTAGTTGATACGTCGGTGCAAAAGGCTGGGATCCCCGGCTTCTCTGGGTGCTTAGAGCACACCAGCATGATTTGGCACCAAATTCAGTCAGCAAAGCAAGAGAAGAGAGACCTGCATGTTGTATTCTTAGACCTGGCTAATGCTTTCGGATCAGTGCCACATAGTTTGTTATGGGAAGCATTTGATTTCTTTAGAGTTCCAGGTAGTATAAAAAACTTAGTCAAAGCATACTTCTTAGACATTCAGCTCTGCTTTACCACAGCAGAGTACACTACAGCATGGCAGCAGCTGGAGGTAGGCATTATGGCAGGGTGTACAATCTCTCCGCTAGCCTTTACAATGGCAATGGAGGTCATTATTAGGGCTTCCAAATGGGTGGTAGGTGGAGAAAGGCTGCAGGGAGGGCTTCGCCTCCCCCCAATTAGGGCCTACATGGACGACATGACGACAACAACGTCAACCGCTCCTTGTACTAGAAGATTGCTGGATAAGTTAAATAGCAATCTGCAGTGGGCTAGGATGAAAGTGAAGCCTACTAAATCTAGGAGTATTTCCATTATTAAAGGAAAAGTGGTAGATAAGAAGTTTTTTATAAATGATGAGGTAATTCCCACAGTGCTGGAGAAGCCAGTGAAGAGTTTGGGAAGATGGTACGATGCAAGTCTTAGTGATAAGGCGCAGTTTGAAGGGTTGAGGCAGGAAATGATTCAAGGCATTTCAAGCATAGACCGGTCAGGGCTACCAGGCAAGCTAAAACTGTGGTGCTGGCAATTTGGTTTACTGCCCCGGCTAATGTGGCCGCTGACGGTGTACGAGGTTGCCCTTTCAAAGGTAGAAAAGCTAGAAAGAATGAGTAATTCATTTATCAGAAAGTGGCTTGGTGTCCCACGCTGCCTAAGTAGCACAGCGTTGTATGGGAAAGGCATACTGGAGCTCCCAGTTACCTGCCTAACAGAGGAGTTTAAGTGCACTAAAGTTAGGCTGGAAATGACTCTAACTCAGTCAAAGGATCCAGTGGTTAGGAGCGTAGCACCTACTATTAAGACAGGGAGGAAGTGGAAGGCAAAAGAGGCAGTGCAGCAAGCACAGGCAGCTCTTAAGCATAGGGATATCATAGGCCATGTACAGCAAGGGCGTGGAGGCCTAGGACTGTGTGCAGGGAAACCTCTGTGGAGCAAGGCATCAGCAGTAGAAAGGAGAAAGATGATAGTGGAAGAGGTACAGAGGCAAGAGGAAATGGTTAGATGCTCGAAGGCAGTGTCGCAGGCTAAGCAGGGTCAATGGGTGAACTGGGAGAGTGTGGAGAAAAGGAAGGTGAAGTGGAGAGAGCTTTGGAGCATGGAGGCCAGCAGGATTAGATTTATGTTAGGGGCTACTTATGATGTGCTGCCAACTCCCCAGAACCTGAACCAGTGGGTAGGTGAGGATGCTGCCTGTCCACTGTGCACTTGTGTCTGCACGCTTAGTCATATTCTGACAGGTTGTAAGGTTAGTCTCTCCCAAGGACGTTATACCTGGCGTCACAATCAGGTATTGAAATGTTTAGCAGCTGCAATAGAGGAAAAACGGGTGAATGTAAATTCCGTGGCCGTTAACAGAGAGAATAGAGGTATTAAGTTTGTACGGGAAGGAGAAAAGGCTAGAGGAGCAGGCTTCAGGCATAACATGGGACAGCTAAGGGTAGGAGGAGCCTGGGAGATGAGGGCGGACTTAAATAGCCAACTGGTTGTCCCAGGTGAGATAGCTAGCACTCGACTACGGCCAGATCTGCTGTTGTGGTCTGAGCCAGAGAAAGCAGTCTATTTCATAGAGCTGACTGTCCCGTGGGAGGATAGAGTTGAGGAGGCTAATGAGAGAAAAGAGCTAAGTATGCAGAGTTAGCAGCAGATGCAGAGCAAAATGGATGGAAGGCTTACGTCCGCCCGGTAGAAGTGGGCTGCCGTGGATTTGTGGCAAAGTCGGTCATTGCTCTGCTGAGTGAGCTGGGCATACGAGGAAGAAGCCAGAGGACTGCGGTTAGCAATATGTCCCGGGCAGCAGAGAGAGCCAGTGACTGGTTATGGGTGCGCAGGAAGCATGCTAGCTGGGGAGCTAACTAAGGTAAGGATGTAGGCCGCATGTAGGCCGCATGTAGGCCGCATGTAGGTCCCAGTTGATTTGTTTGTTGCTTGTCACAGATTTGGTGGTTACGCGCTTCAGCTTGCATCAACGGAGCGGAGCATGGTAGATTTGTTTGTTTGTTATGGATTTGTTTGTTTGTTATGTGCTTCAGCTCGCATCAACGGAGCGGAGCATGGTAGATTTGTTTGTTTGGCTCGTGGTTATTAGTTTCCATACTAGTTGTTGATAGACATCGAATGGTGAGGAAGAGAGGGTTGTGTAGTGGCGGTGTGGAGGGGGGTGATTCCAGGACGCTGGAAATCACTGTTAAGCCTTCTTGAGGTGTCGTGGGCCTAACTTAACGAAACATCGGTGAAGGGAGGTGCCCACTTGAAAACCCCAATGATATGCTGCATACTGCTGTTGTTCAGATCATGTTCTCGTGGTATTTGGTAGCCATGGTTTGCTGCTGAGCGGGCCATACAAGCCAGCAGCGTTTAGTTAGGTATGTTTTACAATGTTTGAGGTATCCTCTGCTGCTCAATGGGCTTACAAGCCAGCAGCCTCTAGTTAGCCTAGGTAGAATATAGGTTATTGGTCATATTATATGACTGTAGGCTTGGTAGGGCCTCTTAGTCGAACAGGGCCTCTAAACGTGTTTTGCCTGGGAATTCGGCACAAGGGATTGTAACATCTTGTCCTGTGTATTTCTAAATGATCTGTGTGCAACGGCAGCAAGCCTCTCAAATTCTTTGGCTCTTGTCACCTATGGAAAATGGTAATACTGAAAGGATACTGTAGGTTGATCCATTAACAAAGAAAAAACACTTGGATGGTTCTTAAAAAAAAAAAAAAAAAAAAAGGTTTCACTGTTGTCCTGGCAAAGGTCTTTTATGGAACATCTTTGAAACCTTTAAGAATTCAAATGGTCATATGGTTTAATATCCCTACTCTCAGTTACAAAAACATGCCGATCTCTACTGCACAAATTTCCTGTATTTATGTTAAATTCTTTGAAACACATCTTATCGGTTTTCCTGGTCCAACAGAAAAAGTCTTCATCCACAGTGAGCCCTTTTCTTTGGCCTGTTAATAAAAAGAGAAATGCCATGTGAGTAAATAAACAATGCTATGAGCTGATGTTTTGAGAATGCAGTAGCCCACAGTTACTCATTGCGCGGCTGGCGAGCCACATGGGGCTTGTCAAGCTATAATTGGCGGCTCGCATTGGTAGCTTACAGTATCACACTTCCCTTTGAATGCAATCCACTATTTACCGGCAATGCTACTTAAACTGCCATCTCGTGGCGATAAGTTGTAAGCTGAATCACGGAAAGCGTGAATGAAGGTGGCCATGTGGCATTGTTTACAAAACTTGACCGCAACACACGTTTGCAGGCAGGCGACGTGGACCGGTTTTTAATAAAAAAAGAGACAGAAGAGCTCATTAAAGTAAATCTGGTCCTAAATGAAAATGTATTGGCCGTGTTATTTATTTTTTGTGGGATGTCCAATTTATGTGTAGAAATGCACAAAGGTGACTTAGTATAGTATGTTGTCGTAAAAGTGGCTCGCCTTTTGATTTTGCACTGCCAATGTGGCTCTTGTGAAAAAAATAGTGAGGATCACTGCAGTAGCCTAATACCACGTTAACAAGGCGCTCTTCAGCTGCTTACGACAGCTGAGTTTACATTCACCACACTAAATCATGCTAACACGGACAAACACAAACAAATAATTTCTTTCAACATAAAGTTTAAGAGAGTGAGTAGGTTACTCAATTGGACGACATTTCATTGTTACATACCTAGTCTCAGCTCAGATTCTCTTCTTTGTCAGACTTCTCAAAGCAGCTTCTGGTTTCTCCTGCTGTCTTGGCGCTCTCTGTATCTCTTCTTCTGTCTACTTCGGGGTGCAGGCATAGATAGTAAAGGGGTGCACTGCAGGTGTAGCGCAGCGCAAAGGTTCAGGGGCGCTCATCAGTGCCATCTACTGTCGTGGAGTTTGAAAAGCAACGGAGTCTCGGACCGGACCAAGATCGGATTTTTTTTATTATTATTTTTTTTTGCGTGATAAATTGGATGTGTGGCGTGAGTGCGTGTGAAAACAGGCAAAACCGTGTGTCACACGGCGAAAGTGTGAGAGTTGGCAGCTCTGAGTTACTGTGAAGCTTTTAGCTAGCTAGCTAATACATTCAAAGCACGCTGCGGACATTTCAATTGTAGTGTTGTGTAACTTGACTGAGCGCTTATAGTTACTTGCTGTTGCACATAAAATTAAGAAAATAAAATATATATATATATTTACTCACCAAGTAATGTTAATCCAACCTTGACCTTCACTCCTTGGTCTTTCCCTGGCTGTTGCTGGTGCAGTCTGACAGCATAATAGTGTTGTGTCAGTCGTGAACGAACGAATCAAAAGAACTAGTTCTTTTTGGTGAACGGAGTGAAGACCCGTTCTTATAATCGTTTGCGGCGTCCTCCTTGGCTGAACAGTCTGCACCGTTCCTATTTCCTCATTACGCGAGCTAGAAACCAGCAGCAGCTTTCCTGATTGGACCACACGTGTGAGGAGGGCGGGACTGTGTGTGTGTGTGTGTGGGGGGGGGGGGCAGCAGGGTCTCAAGACCCTCCTGTCAAAGACTGTGCCCCCCCTCATGCCCCCCCATCCACGATTTTAATTCCGCGCCCCCGTTGGAGATTTGGAATCCGCGATCGCACTCGCACTCGCCCCCCCCCCCCCCCCACACAGAGATTTGGAATCCACAATCGCACCCCTCGACCCCTCTTATTAACAACACGACCCCCCATTGCCCCCCCCAACAATACATTTCTGGCGCCGTCACTAGTGTGTGTGTGTGTGTGTGTGACTTTAAAATGTTCGTATACCTTCTTTCTAACCACCTTTAAATGTAAAGTGACTTTGAGTTCTTATTCTTATATCTTTTATTTTTAACCATCTTTTATTGTAATGTCTCTGAGTTTTCAAAAGCGCTATATTAGAAAAAAAAAAACGATCACTGATCATATCAGTAATGTACACTGAACGGTCGGCGTCCCATCCGGCGTATTCGCTCTGACTCGTTCACTGAAAGACCGCCTGTGTGCCTGTGTCGGTCAGTGAACTAGGTGCGCGCTGGCGTATTCGTTCAGTGAACGAGGTGCGCGCGTATTCGTTCAGTGAACGAGGTGCGCGCTGGCGTATTCGTTCAGTGAACGAGGTGCGGGCGTATTCGTTCAGTGAACTAGGTGCGCGCGTATTCGTTCAGTGAACTAGGTGCGCGCGTATTCGTTCAGTGAACTAGGTGCGCACTGGCGTATTTCGGTCTGACTAGTTCACTGAACGACTGGCTCTATTGTTCACTGAACGAGTCGCCTGCAAAGTAGGTCCGCGTTCTGCATAGTATAGTTTTTATTTATATATTATTCTTATTTATTTTTCAATAAACAGCATCTTAATATTTTGTTAATATTTAATTTAATACTTGTTTGCTTGTTTATTTTTGATTGTACATTTAATTGTTTCTATTTAGGTAGTTTTGTTTTTACTTTCACATTAATAATTTATATTTTAATTAATATTTGTTTGCACTGGAGTCGGAGTTGCACATTCAATTTTATTTGCAATTATTTGAGTTTATTAGCAGTTAGTTATTTAAATAAAATTATGTTGGGGATGTCTGACAGAAATCACTTTGTTGCATTTTATTGTTGAATAGGAATGTCGCACACAGACGAGCACACATACACACACGCTCTCCGCACACTCCGCGCAGCGCCCCCCCCCCCCCCCCTCCCCGTGCGCACGGGGGATAGTGGAGAGCACGCCGCGAAATGAACGAAATGAACGGGTTTTTTTACTGAACGATCTGAACTGAACTAGTTCTTCAAAGTGAACGACAATTCCCATCACTACAGCATAAGACAGCCGCTTCTTCTTCTTCTTCTTCTTCTTCTTCTTTGGGGTTTTACGGCAGCCGGCATCCAAAAAGTTGCATTGCTGCCATCTACGGGACTAGCACCTTAGTGCACTATATTTGGCTATATAATCCAGTCTCTATTAAAAATGTGAAAAAACAAAATTTTTCCCTCCCGCTTGACCCTACTTCTAATATATTTTTCAAAATTACTTCTTTCAAACCAACTTCACACAATTCTCTGATAAGATCTTGTCTTTGGAGGACTTAATATCTACAATAAATCAAAACATGTTGTACCGTCTCAGGTTCCTGGCATGAACACAAACCATTCTGATGTTTTCCTAAAATAAATAAAGTGCTGTTCAGAAACGTGTTCAGAAATTTTTAAAAATAAAAATAAATAAATTGAAATAAGTTATCAACTTAATAAAACAATGGACATGTAACAAATCCTGAATTTTTTTTTAGGGTCTTCTGTTTATGTCAAGCTGTCATGACAAATACATCCTCTGGTAATGTAATCCTGTTTAATGCCAAGTTATCTTAATAAGGACACTCCAAACAAATTTAATGTCAGGTTGTCATGACAAAGACATCCTCTGGTAATGTCATCCTGCTTAATGTCAAGTTGTCATTACAAAGACGTCCCAAACATATTTTATTGTCAACTTGTCATGACCAAGACAACTTCTGGTAATGTCACTTTGATTAATGTCAAATTGTCATAATCGAGACAGCCCAAGCAATGTCAACTTGTCATAACAAAAACCGAATGACACTTAATGACAGAGGTCATAAAAGTTTATGACATGTTTATAAAGTTTATGATACTTTTATGACAATGTCATCTCATAGTTATGACACTGTCATGTCACTCTTATGTAGACATTGTCAAGTAAAGTGTTACCAAAAACTTAGAGGATGGTAGTTGTATATGTACATACATCTACAGTATTTAGTAGCTACATGAATCAAGTGCAGCAGTGCAGTGTCCTGCCTGGTACAGTTTCCCATTCAGGTGGCGATGCTCTCGATGGTGCAGGTGTGAAAGTTCCTGAGCACCTTGAGAGGGAGCTTCTGGCCTTCTTCACAATGGTGACCGTGATGCATTTTTGATTGGCTCTTGTCTCTAATCGCAGTTTGCGTTCCAAACATCGCAGAACTCAGTGCATGATTTCCTGGTACACCGATTATACTGGTGCACACATCAGAACTCGGCTTAACCATTGACATATACAATATATATGTACTATGTCTCACGGCTACCGGCTACTGATAAAATTAATGAAATTAAATTGTAATAAAAACTAGAAAAATTCCCGCGGAAATTTTTGAAGTGCCGAGTGGGCTGCTGCCATTGGCTGCTAATGTTAGCAATTAGCATGATGTGCTAGCCATTAATTTTAGCATTGGTTTAGTGTTAGCATGTCTTTTTAGACACTAAAAATTAAATACATGCTTATTGTTAGCATGCTAATGCTAACATGCTAATTGCTAATATGCTATTCGCTAACATGCTAATGCTGCCACTAATGCTACCTCCAATTTCTAGCCACTAAAAATTAGCATTAGCCGCTAATGTTACCAATTAGCATTATGCGCTAGCCACTTACTTTAACATTGGTTTAGTGTTAGCATGTCTCTTTAGACACTAAAAATTAAATAAATGCTAATTGTTAGCATGCTAATGCTAACATGCTTATTGCTAATATGCTATTCGCCAACATGCTAATGCTGCCACTAATGCAACCACCAATATCTAGCCACTAAAAATTAGCATTAGCCGCTAATGTTAGCAATTAGCATGACGCGCTAGCCACTAATTTTAGCATTGGTTGCATGTCTCTTTAGACACTAAAAATTAAATACATGCTAATTGTTAGCATGCTAATGCTAACATGCTAATTGCTAATATGCTATTCGCTAACATGCTAATGCTGCCACTAATGCTACCACCAATTTCTAGCTACTAAAAATTAGTATTAGCCGCTAATGTTAGCAATTAGCATGACGCGCTAGCCAATGACAGACAGACACCTGTCATTGTTCAACTTTGGTGCCAAAAGCCAAAATGGCCGCCCCACGGACCAGTTACTTCAGGTAGAAGTTTCCCGAGTGGGCTGTTTCCATTAACATTGCCCCAAAATGGCCGCCCTACAGACCAGTTGCTTATGTCTTCCCGCCTCTTTCTGTGGAGCCCCTGGTTGCCACGGTTACCAGTTTGAATATCAGTTAGAAAAGGACTAGAGTGGGCGAAAATGCTGAAACCACGGCCTCGAACAGGAAGGCCTTGTGGCCAAACCGTGTGTCTAAACGTTGAACCGACTTCACTTTGGGCATCTTGAGGCTTTCCTGAACGTCTAGATATGCAGTTTCTGGGTAAAATGTAGAAATGTGAGCTACTTAAAGCGATTTAAAACAAAGGATTGCTTCTGCTTTGCTCCACAAATTTAACATTGCAGTCTATGGAGCGAGGAAGGGGTTTGCTGGCGCAGCTTTGCGTCTCACGCCAAAACTATAAGACTTACAGCTTTAGCAGACAAATTGTGAGCGAGAAGACAAATTTTCCTACGTTTCTATGTATAAATTATGTCTGTGGTGTGAAATTTGTGGCCACAGGAGCAGTTTCTGTTTTATTTTTTGCCTAATTTTCTTCTCTCTTCTCACTCCAGCTGTCCCTCTAGCACGAACATTCCGCGCAATACACACCCATTATAAACCCCGAAATTTGAGTAAAAACCTACACTGCTTTGAGGCTTAATGGTTTAAAAACGGTAAAAGGTGTCGATAAGTGAAGGGAATCTCTGAAGAGAAGACAAGAGTGTCTACGTTTTAAAGTTTAAAATAAGTCTCTGGGTGAAAGTATGCCAGAGCAGTTGATTGTTGAAAATGCCTGTTGATTTTTGGGGTCTCCCATTCATTTGTGTAGGAACCTCAGGTCCTCTCAATTCTCCCCCCCTCTGGAATGTAAATTTACGGAGTTGTTTTGCAGAAGAACTCTTCTAACAGATCAACCTTTTACACCCATTGCTATAAATGTGCCATGTCCAGATGCTGGACAGACCCAAGCTAATGGAACTCCCTAATGCCGAGGACGTCACCTAAGCCAAAATAGACAGATTTACACTTCTGTGGAATTTCCCCACTCTGGTTTCTGGACTAATTAGTTCTGAATCAAAAGAACATTAATGCGATTTCAGGAACTACAAAGACTGATTTGAATGACTTTCATTCCATGGGATAAAGTCTAGAAGACTTAATGTTATTTTATTATGTTTATTATCATGTTTTAAGCTTGTGATGTACTAATCCTTCCTTTTCAGAGACACACACACACAAACATACCAAACACTTGCTTGCTCCCCTCTCCAAGAGTGACCAAGGAAGTGAACTGATAAGGGGTCGTAAATAACCGTCCTCCCAGAACCAGACTCTCGTCTGTATTTCTCGTCTCTAAAAGAGCCTATGTTTAATAATATGACTATTGAAATTGCAATAACCTGGTAAGTTATATATTGTTGTTCAGGAAGTGCTAACGATCACAATGAGACTATTTTGATCCTTGTACGATAAAGTTAGCCCAAATTAATATAATTGGTCACAGAAAAGAAGTCTCAACATTGCCATCAAGTGGTTATCTTTTAAAAGTATTTTTCCCTCTCTAATCATTGTTGAAATTAAAGCATGTAGAACTTTAGATGCTCTTATACTAGTAGCTATTGTGAAATCATCACTACGGGAATTGTTATTTTAGAAACACAATCTTTTAGTATTAGCAAATTGTCACTGTAAAGAGTACTCGAGTTTATTAATTAATTGATGCGTTTGAATTATTTTGATTTTGCCGTTCAGATACGTCATCTTGTTATGTTGTAATGTTGAGTGTTGTTGCATACGAGAACATTGCTAACGAGCCATGATGAGTGATGGAATGGTTACATTTAATAATATAAAATAGGTTAAGAAGATCAGGCAATAAAACGTCTCAAGACAAAGGAGTGGGCGTTCTCTTCACTTTCCGCGCGAAGAGTTTGGAAACCCGACCTAAACACGCCCTGAATAATTAACTGATAAAACCAGAGAGACGCTCTCTCTTCTCCGGACTTTTGCACTTTTACTTTACTTTACTTTTCTTCGGCACTTTTTGTACTTTAACTTTCTAGTACATTCTAGTTTTCATTTCCATTTTCCGTTTACGTATTTATGTTTAAACTTGGTAACTTTGTTTTAAGAACAACTTGAATATTTCAAGCTCTGTTTGTTTCTCGTCAGATGTCTTTCCCTGACGTACGATTTTTATAGTGACTTTAATATTTTTCTAGCTTTATTCATTTTTATACTCTACGAACCGAAGTACTAACCATCATCGTTCATAAGTTAGCCAGCGTAGACAGCTGGGATATCAGAGAAAGACCCAATCTCTTCGACGGATCAAGAAACCAAGAAGCTGTTGCCATAGCAACGATATCAAGAAGACGTGACGAGCCGGATTCTTTCTTCAAACACAAAGACATTGCCAAGTGTCGTCTACTGCCTTTGACTGAACACCTACAACGCTCTCAAGTGAACCGGGTGTTGGAGTTGCAAACCAAGCAACGAGTCCTATCTACCGGTCCAAGAGGGGCCCGCATCAGCTGTGCCGTTACCGTCACCGTCACCCAACTCGTCACACCGACGCTCCATCACCGACGCCGAGAAGACTCTACAAAAGTAGGCTGAATCGTTCCTACCGCTTAAGACAAAGAGTTGGTGTCACTACTTTGAAACTCCCTACTAATATCTTTTAGAGAAGATTGATTAGATTTCAAATCCATTCCTTTTGGATTAAACCTTAAAACATCTCTATCTCTCACCATCGCTCCAGAAATTAATAATTCCATACCTTATTATATTCGTTTTATTTGATCATCTATGCATATATTCTATTAGTCCCTCGTTTATTCATAGTTTTCACTTTATTAAATAAATATTCATTCACACTTAAGAAGTTGTTTGTGGTGTTGTTTACGGCAGAGAATGACTGGTAAAATTTGTAGTAAAGGATTCATCCTTCAGATATGCAAATTATTTAACCGAGACTGATAAACTGATTTAAACCGTGTTCTTCCTACGATAACAGGAGGTGGTGCCCTAACGAGACAATTTAGTAGTGTAGACTTCCCTACATTTGAATGGGAAATTTTTCGCCTTTTTTCGCGAATAAATTCGCGAAAAACTCGTCAATCGCTTATCCAAGTAATAGCATAGGATTCGGGATCAAAACACACGTTTCAATATATCATGTGTTGGGGTCCTCTGGCCGGTTCGGGCCGCATTAATCGGCGAAAAAGGGCAGAAAATGAATAATAATAATAACTAGAAAATTCCCGCGGAAATTTTTGAAGTGCCGAGTGGGCTGTTGCCATTAGCTGCTAATGTTAGCAATTAGCATGACGCGCTAGCCACTAACTTTAGCATTAGTTTAGTGTTAGCATGTCTCTTTAGACACTAAAAATTAAATACATGCTAATTGTTAGCATGCTAATGCTAACATGCTAATTGCTAATATGCTATTCGCTAACATGCTAATGCTGCCACTAATCCTACCACCTATTTCTACCACTAAAAATGAGCATTAGCCGCTAATGTTAGCAATTAGCATGACGCGCTAGCCACTAATTTTAGCATTGGTTTAGTGTTAGCATGTCTTTTTAGACACTAAAAATTAAATAGATGCTAATTGCTAACATGCTAATGCTAACATGCTAATTCCTAATATGCTATTCGCTAACATGCTAATGCTGCCACTAATGCTACCACCAATTTCTAGCTACTAAAAATTAGCATTAGCCGCTAATGTTAGCAATTAGCATGACGCGCTAGCCAATGACAGACAGACACCTGTCATTGTTCAACTTGGGTGCCAAAAGCCAAAATGGCCGCCCCACAGACCAGTTACTTCAGTTAGAAGTTTCCAGAGTGGGCTGTTTCCATTAACATTGCCCCAAAATGGCCGCCCTACAGACCAGTTACTTATGTTTTCCCGCCTCTTTCTGTGGAGCCCCTGGTTGCCACGGTTACCAGTTTGAATATCAGTTAAAAAAACGACTAGAGTGGGCGAAAATGCTGAAACCACGGCCTCGAACAGGAAGGCCTTGTGGCCAAACCGTGTGTTCAATCATTGAACCGACTTCACTTTGGGCATCTTGAGGCTTTCCTGAACGTCTAGATATGCAGTTTGTGGGTAAAATGTAGAAATGTGAGCTATTTAAAGCGATTTAAAACAAAGGATTGCTTCTGCTTTCCTCCACAAATTTAACATTGCAGTCTATGGAGCGAGGAAGGGGTTTGCTGGCGCAGCTTTGCGTCTCACGCCAAAACTATAAGACTTACAGCTTTAGCAGACAAATTGTGAGCGAGAAGACAAATTTTCCTACGTTTCTATGTATAAATTATGTCTGTGGTGTGAAATCTGTGGCCACGGGAGCAGTTTCTGTTTTGTTTTTTGCCTAATTTTCTTCTCTCTTCTCACTCTAGCTGTCCCTCTAGCGCGAACATTCCGCGCAATACACACCCATTATAAACCCCGAAATTTGAGTAAAAACCTACACCGCTTTGAGGCTTCATAGTTTAAAAACAGTAAAAGGTGTCGATAAGTGGAGGGAATCTCTGAAGAGAAGACAAGAGTGCCTTCATTTTAAAGTTTAAATGAAGTCTCTGGGGGAAAGTATGCCAGAGCAGTTGATCGTTGAAAATGCCTGTTGATTTTTCGGGGTCTCCCATTCATTTGAATGGGAAATTTTTCGCGCTTTTTCGCGAATAAATTCGCGAAAAACTCGTCAATCGCTTATCCAAGTAATAGCATAGGATTCGGGATCAAAACACACGTTTCGATATATCATGTGTTGGGGTCCTCTGGCCGGTTCGGGCCACATTAATTGCAGAAAAAGGGCGGAAAATGAATAATATTAAGTAAAAAAACTGCAAAGAAACACGCAGAAGATCAAGAGTTGCCTCGTGAGGAGGGGCCTCTTGACATAGGCACTCGGCACTAACTAGAAAATTCCCGCGGAAATTTTTAAAGTGCCGGGTGGGCTGTTGCCATTAGCTGCTAATGTTAGCAATTAGCGTGATGCGCTAGCCACTAACTTTAGCATTAGTTTAGTGTTAGCATGTCTCTTTAGACACTAAAAATTAAATACATGCTAATTGTTAGCATGCTAATGCTAACATGCTAATTGGTAATATGCTATTCGCCAACATGCTAATGCTGCCACTAATGCAACCACCAATTCGTAGCCACTAAAAATTAGCATTAGCCGCTAATGTTAGCAATTAGCATGAGGCGCTAGCCACTAATTTTAGCATTGGTTTAGTGTTAGCATGTCTTTTTAGACACTAAAAATTAAATACATGCTAATTGTTAGCATGCTAATGCTAACATGCTAATTGCTAATATGCTATTCGCTAACATGCTAATGCTGCCACTAATGCTACCACCAATTTCTAGCTACTAAAAATTAGCATTAGCCGCTAATGTTAGCAATTAGCATGACGCGCTAGCCAATGACAGACAGACACCTGTCATTGTTCAACTTGGGTGCCAAAAGCCAAAATGGCCGCCCCACAGACCAGTTACTTCAGTTAGAAGTTTCCAGAGTGGGCTGTTTCCATTAACATTGCCCCAAAATGGCCGCCCTACAGACCAGTTACTTATGTTTTCCCGCCTCTTTCTGTGGAGCCCCTGGTTGCCAGGTTACCAGTTTGAATATCAGTTAAAAAAACGACTAGAGTGGGCGAAAATGCTGAAACCACGGCCTCGAACAGGAAGGCCTTGTGGCCAAACCGTGTGTCCAATCGTTGAACCGACTTCACTTTGGGCATCTTGAGGCTTTCCTGAACGTCTAGATATGCAGTTTGTGGGTAAAATGTAGAAATGTGAGCTATTTAAAGCGATTTAAAACAAAGGATTGCTTCTGCTTTCCTCCACAAATTTAACATTGCAGTCTATGGAGCGAGGAAGGGGTTTGCTGGCGCAGCTTTGCGTCTCACGCCAAAACTATAAGACTTACAGCTTTAGCAGACAAATTGTGAGCGAGAAGACAAATTTTCCTACGTTTCTATGTATAAATTATGTCTGTGGTGTGAAATCTGTGGCCACGGGAGCAGTTTCTGTTTTATTTTTTGCCTAATTTTCTTCTCTCTTCTCACTCTAGCTGTCCCTCTAGCGCGAACATTCCGCGCAATACACACCCATTATAAACCCCGAAATTTGAGTAAAAACCTACACCGCTTTGAGGCTTCATAGTTTAAAAACAGTAAAAGGTGTCGATAAGTGAGGGGAATCTCTGAAGAGAAGACAAGAGTGCCTTCATTTTAAAGTTTAAATGAAGTCTCTGGGTGAAAGTATGCCAGAGCAGTTGAAAATGCCTGTTGATATTTCGGGGTCTCCCATTCATTTGAAAGGGAAATTTTTCGCGCTTTTTCGCGAATAAATTCGCGAAAAACTCGTCAATCGCTTATCCAAGTAATAGCATAGCAGGCCCGGCCCTAACCAATCTGGCGCCCTAGGCAAGATTTTAGGTGGCGCCCCCCTACATCGGCAGTGTAGTGTATATACTCACAAGAAACCGAATAGCTTTGTCTTTGACCTTTTTTTTTTACTTAAAGAAAGCAAATTCACAATCAGAATAATTAACAAGATAAAAAAAATATGAATAAATAAATGAATACAAAAAATAAAAAATGAATATATGAAATACAATAAATTTTACATACATAAACACAATAAAACGTGTCAACAAGTTGCATAAAATAAATTAAAAATACAATATAAATAAGGCACTGCACAAAATAAGATATTAAATAAACCAGTATGACTTTAACAACTACTGAAGTGGAGGCAGCAGCGGTAGATGTGGTAGATGGCCCAGGGGTGGGATTTAGAAACTTCAACAGTGCATCTGAAGAGAGGAGTATGTGACACCACTGAGTATTAAAGTCTAATAATAAAAACATATGATTCCAGGAATAAAATGAAATGATATAATATAAATGAAAAACCAAAGAGATATATGTATGATGTTAACGGATATGCAAATTAGATTAGATTCAATTTATTGTCATCATTACAGTGAAATGCTGAATAGCAGAATGCAAAGTAACAGTATAATATCATATGAGAATGTTATGTTATGATTATCTTTGACCGAATCACAGCAGTGCTCATATTAAAAAACAGCATTCCCTCTCATGTGATATTGCTTAATTAACATTAATGATGTGCACTTTAACAACTAGGCTTACAACTATAATATATACGGGGGTGGAAAAGTGACTATTACCTGCAGGGTAAACGTTAGCTAACCAGAAGGCAATAACAATGTAAACAAAAAACACCTGCTTAAAAGATGAATACAAATGAGGAATGGTGGGAAAGGTGGGAGTACTGTAATTACCTAACGTTACATTATTATTTTCCATAACAATTTAGCCCCCTCCACAATATTAACTGACGTTAAAACAGTTAACTAGCTATTTATTGATTAGCAATTAGCGAATCATGTAACATTAGCTTAATGCTAAAAAGCCAGGTTACTATCACATTCAGACAAATAATTTCATGTAGGCTAACGTTACCTACCTCTGTCTTTTTCTCGTTTCTCCTCCTCTTCTTTTCTCTTTTTTCTTCCCTGGGCACCTGACAGTTTTGGCCGTTTTGACATCTTGTGTTGATTTTTTGATGTGGTGACGTCCAAAAGGAACCATGATACGGGAAGGGAGGGGGCGCACCGTGCGGGGGGAAAGGGGGGGCGTAATGTTGTAACAAATAATATTTCTATTAAATAAGCTTTACTTTGCATTTTAATTAACGTGGGATTATTTTTTGTATTTAGAAATAATAGTACCAACTTTTTTTTTCTTTTTTTTTTCTACATTTGTGGCACTGGCGTGGCGCCCCCTGATGTACGGCGCCCTTAGCATTTGCCTATACGGCCTATGCCACGGGCCGGCCCTGAGCATAGGATTCGGGATCAAAACACACGTTTCGATATATCATGTGTTGGGGTCCTCTGGCCGGTTCGGGCCACATTAATTGCCGAAAAAGGGCGGAAAATGAATAATATTAAGTAAAAAAACTGCAAAGAAACACGCAGAAGATCAAGAGTTGCCTCGTGCCTATGGCTCTTGACATAGGCACTCGGCACTAATGAAATGCTACTGAATTGCATTATTATCATTTTAAAAAGTTAAAGTGACAAGTTTACACCGAAAAAGTCTAGTGCAACCTCTGCATGCCAATTTTATATGGGTGGGGTTTACGGGTGATATTTCTCTTTCTTTTAATATAGAAAGTTAACAAGTTCTTTAATTTATTTAGCAAAAAATGCAAATTATATACTGGAATTTGCAGTTTTTGTGCTGTCTGATTTCATACATTTCAGGTTTGCTCTTCAAAATTAACCCTAGAAGACATGTTTGTTTATATTATTTTCAGCATTATTTGTTCAAAATAATCATTAAAACATGATAAAGATGTTTTTAAAACTATTTGAATCCTTAATAAGCATACAATTATTCACTTTGTGTCCAAGAAATCTTTGTTAACTATGTTACCCATTGATATCACCCCTATAAATCATCTATGGTTTGCTCCAAATTCAAATAAGCAACAAAGCAACAGATGCTACGCCCTTTTTGGCAGGAATTCTGAAGACAATATGGTAAGTTTCAACTTCTCATCTTCAATATTTCATCAAAATTATTGTCTGCATGTGGAGTGAATTAATTGTTCATCAACTATGTTATCAACATCTGTTTTGTGTATTTACCTTAGATGTTATAATCAACAAAATGTAAAGAAAGTACATAGAAATATGAGTTGATTAAGGTCATATGGTGACATGTTTAAGGTCGGTAGGGCCTACAATGGGCCTAAAATGGAGGAAATGTCAACTATGTTACCTGTCAATTATGTTACCCATCAAGTGTAACACAGTTGACAGGGAATAACCCTAATGATGTCAGGGTTTACTGGCTTTTATGCTCATTAAGTCCATTGTTTAAAAAACATTAAATTGATTAAATTGTTACTACACAGAAATTAAATGATTATGTGTTTTATCACACAGTGGACAACTAAGGCTGGTAAAAAGGAGAAAAGTGTCTGTCAAAATCAGGGGTGGACAGTAACGGAGTAAATTTACTTAAGTACTGTACTTAAGTACAGATTCTGAGGATTTGTACTTTACTCAAATACTAGAATTCTTTGATACTTATTACTCTTACTCGAATACATTTCCAAGGCAAAGATTTTTACTTTTACTCGAGTTAATTTCTGAGAAGGCTCATGAATATTCGTTACTTTTAGGTTTGCCTGTTTTTGGTTGTTTTTTTCCCCCCCTAAAATGCGATTGGCCACACGCAGTGTCGGTCAAAGAAGGAAACCTATCACAGTACACCTTCTCAACTGGGATTTACGTCAAAGCGGAAATACGTCATCCCTTACCCAAGCAGCTCAAAACTAGTGATGCGAATTGTCGTTCACTTTGAAGAACTAGTTCAGTTCAGATCGTTCAGTAAAAAAACCCGTTCATTTCGTTCATTTCGCGGCGCGCTCTCCACTATCCCCCGTGCGCACGGGAAGAGGGGGGGGGGGGGGGGGCGCTGCGCGGAGTGTGCGGAGAGCGTGTGTGTATGTGTGCTCGTCTGTGTGCGACATTCCTATTCAACAATAAAATGCAACAAAGTGATTTCTGTCAGACATCCCCACAGTGCTTTAAGTGGAAAGAAATAAGTGCCGGTACTCCCCTTATACAACTGTTGCCAGGTAAATTGGGCAGTGGGCGGTCGGTTCCGGCAGATCATTAAGTGATATATTCAAATACTAAAACATGATGCTGATTTTTAAAAAGAAAATTATTTTATTGAACTTTCAACTTTCCAGACAAATTATATTTGTTCACTTGCATGTGGCCCAAGGGAGGTTTTCAGGGGAGCAGTCCTCAAGTAGCATACAGGCTGATGCACAAGGTAACTAACTGGCAGCCAC
Organism: Planiliza haematocheilus; assembly: GCA_005024645.1. Taxonomy (NCBI): domain Eukaryota; kingdom Metazoa; phylum Chordata; class Actinopteri; order Mugiliformes; family Mugilidae; genus Planiliza; species Planiliza haematocheilus. Next base: position 487,600 of record SRSE01001430.1, read on the forward strand.
TCATTCTGTGAGCAAAAATACATTATTTGGTCCTGTGACCAGCAGTCTGGCCATTCTTGTCTTGTGGGGTTATTGTTGACATCACTAGCAACAGGTGAGTCAGAAGCCCCCTCTGTGTTAGCAGAAGCGCTAACGTCACTGCTAACTGGCTGCTCTTCACTTGCAAAATTAACGCCTGTCTGTCCTCCTGTGTCATCCTCGCCGTCACCAGTCCGGGTTCTCTTTTGGCCTTTTTGGAGCCACGCCAACATAACGAGGTTCGCTACACCATCTGACTCAGCCGGCAAATGACTAGCGTTTGCATTCAGCGCCGCCGTCCATGAGATTTTACGTCACGTCCTTTCCGACCAGCAAACTCGACTCGCGAGACTTGGGGCCAATCCCATTTCACCCCTTAGCCCTACCCCTTTCCCCTACCCCTCCCCTTTGCGCGTTCGCGTGTAGGGGTAGGGGTGTACCAATTTCCATTAAGACAGAGGGGTAGGGGTAAGGGCTAGGGCTATACACCCCTCCAAACGGAGATTTGTCAGAGGCACACTCCGAACGGAGGGGTATGAGCAATTTCCCAGAATGCCTTGCGAATCTCCAAAGATGGCTGCTCCCGCGTCCAGAGAAGTTCACAAATGTAAGTATTTTCTCCATTTATTGATGGTTTGATGGTTTAAAATGTTTGATAACCGTTGTATTCACGTTGTTCCGATGTGTAATGGTCATTTTCTCCATAAAATGCACACGAAAAAATCGCTAATTACAACGAGTATCACCGCAGCTGCAGACGGCATCTTGGATTTTTATCGAATGCTCCTCGTGTCGCGTATGCCTACGTAATGGCTGCCGGAGAGTACTGATGACGTATGGGATTGTTGAAGGGGTGTCCCAATTCGTAGGGGTTGACTTTCAACCCCTACCCCTTGTTGCTCCGCTTCAAGGGGCAAGGGGGAGGGGTAGGGGAAGGGGTAGGGTTAGAAATTAGAAATGGGATTGGCCCTTGCTCTCACCATAGAAACCCGTCTTTGTTCTCGCGAGGGGGGAGTGCGGTGCGTACCAGTGCACACTGGGAAATGTAGTTATAGCCATAGGAGTGTGAACCGCAAAGAGAGAAATAGAAAAGGACAGCGTACTGTGAGCCCATGGGAAGTCCAGGTACGCCGTAAAAAGTCCCCGTACGCCAGAGGCTAAAATTGAGAAGTGCCGGTCTTGTGCCGTCGCATGCACCCTTGCCGTGAAAAGCACCCCCTCGCGGGAGCGCGCTTGAGCCGCTCCGCTGTTGGAAAAGTGAAGCAATTCGCCTCAATATCGCAAACAAACACTGGGGGAAATGCTGCCTCGTGATTTAATGATTTGTGAAGGGAATAGAAGGGAATGGCATTGGTTCGCGGGAGTTATTGAGCTCTAATGCTCAGTATAAAATATATAAAAATTAATATAAAAATTACATGTGTTCAAATGCAATAAAAACAGGTGAGAGTCATAGAGGAGGCTTAGATCTTCTGTTCTGTGTTGATTTTGAGCAAATGGGTCACATGACCTGGGAGTTATTGAGCTCTAATGCTCATATTTACAGTATAAAATATATTAAAATTAATATAAAATATTGCATGTGTTCAAATGCAATAACAAAGGAGTGTATCAGAGAGCAGGCTTGGCTAAATATTATGTAGCTTTTCCTGCAATTCAGGTTCATTTAGGTCAACAACAATAACATTCTGATCTTGTGGCCTGCAATGAAAAGGTAAAGGTGAAGGAATTTGAAGTGCACTGATTGTCATGTGTTTCTCAATATTAAAGGATATGCTCTCTCTGTCTTGTTTTTAAGATATGAAATATTTTTCATGCTGCTTAATAAAATGAAATATAATAAATATATCCACATCTGTAGCCTACGCTGTTTAAAGTACCTGATGCTGGGATAAAAGAGGCAGGGCAGGGCTGTGTTTTTCTACTTGCCACGATGTGCACCCCTGGTTAACTTGAACTAGGAAAGGTCCACATGGATGAAACTCACTCTGGTTATACACACTAGTCCCATCTCTAGACTGTGAAAAGCATTTGATGCTGGGATCAACCAAAAAGAATTACTGGGGGGGGTGCTTTTCAAGGCAGGGCTGTGTTTTTCTACTTGCCACGATGTGCACCCCTGGTTAACTTGAACTAGGAAAGGTCCACATGGATGAAACTCACTCTGGTTATACACACTAGTCCCATCTCTAGACTGTGAAAAGCATTTGATGCTGGGATCAACCAAAAAGAATTACTGGGGGGGGTGCTTTTCAAGGCAGGGCTGTGTTTTTCTACTTGCCACGATGTGCACCCCTGGTTAACTTGAACTAGGAAAGGTCCACATGGATGAAACTCACTCTGGTTATACACACTAGTCCCATCTCTAGACTGTGAAAAGCATTTGATGCTGGGATCAACCAAAAAGAATTACTGGGGGGGGGGGTGCTTTTCAAGGCAGGGCTGTGTTTTTCTACTTGCCACGATGTGCACCCCTGGTTAACTTGAACTAGGAAAGGTCCACATGGATGAAACTCACTCCACTTATCTGAATCAGTCAGATTTATTGTCACAAACCATTTACTTAATACTGAACAGATCACAATAAGCAACATTTTTTGAACAGTGTCTTAACAATAAAATAAATAATGAGTAAATAATAAATTAAATACTGTTTAAATTAGAATTTCAATCTCACATCAACGTGGAAAAAGTAAAAAAAAACAAGAACAAAAAAAGATACAGCAGAAAAAACAACAAACTTATGTGCATCCAAGGCACAAGAATTCCTCATCCATGGAGGGCCTGTTCACACATCCGTGATGGTACCACCTCTGGCAGCTGTCACAGCAAATCTGGGCAAACAGGGATGTGTAGTGGTTAATAAGTTTTACTTTATATAGGGTACCCCTAAATATATGATACCACAAAATGTATTGACTATCAATATCCTTAATATTCCTTAAAATATTTGATGCTCACCAACATAAATAGTGTTCCGACAAAAAATTGAATTTCCTACAGCACGTTGTACAATTGAAAGTAAGTAATCTTACAGGTCAATAGGAAAAACAAGCACATTAATCATGCCTTTATTACATTTCGGGAATGCAGAAGGTTGTAATTACGTCTGCAAACCTAACATTGACAAAATCAGAAAAAAAATGCTTTTATGATTTTGTCAATGTTAGGTTATGAAGGCATTACCCATTGTGCTTCATCTTCGTCCTGGTCCTCCACTCCACAGTAAAAGCACAGGCTGCTTAGTTCATCTGTTCAGACAAACAATATTCAACAATATTAATTAACTTGCTTATAGTTGCATATTTATGAGATAACATGCATAAAAAACCAACAACATGAAGTGATTGAGATTGTAGAGGAAAAAGGAAACAGACCAGATTCTTCGAGGAGGCAAGTGGCTATGTTGAGCCTCAATTTCTCCACTGCCTCCTCTGACGTACTGATGTCGATTGCCTCTCCCTGCAAAATCTTTTCTGCAAACTTAAGAGAAGTTTGATTAGTAGATGGTGTGAGGATTGCATCTGTGACTTTTTCCCTCTAAATGACTACATACAAATCAAACATGAAATGTAAAGTATTGGTATACGTATAACACCTACATAGTCAATGCAGCGATTTTAAAACAGGTGTAATATGCTAATTGTAAGTTATGCATGCTCTTTTTGGGAAGACCAGAGAGCAGGGCATTACAAGGGGTGCACATCGTGGCAAGTAGAAAAACACAGCCCTGCCTTGAAAAGCACCCCCCCCCCAGTAATTCTTTTTGGTTGATCCCAGCATCAAATGCTTTTCACAGTCTAGAGATGGGACTAGTGTGTATAACCAGAGTGAGTTTCATCCATGTGGACCTTTCCTAGTTCAAGTTAACCAGGGGTGCACATCGTGGCAAGTAGAAAAACACAGCCCTGCCTTGAAAAGCACCCCCCCCAGTAATTCTTTTTGGTTGATCCCAGCATCAAATGCTTTTCACAGTCTAGAGATGGGACTAGTGTGTATAACCAGAGTGAGTTTCATCCATGTGGACCTTTCCTAGTTCAAGTTAACCAGGGGTGCACATCGTGGCAAGTAGAAAAACACAGCCCTGCCTTGAAAAGCACCCCCCCCAGTAATTCTTTTTGGTTGATCCCAGCATCAAATGCTTTTCACAGTCTAGAGATGGGACTAGTGTGTATAACCAGAGTGAGTTTCATCCATGTGGACCTTTCCTAGTTCAAGTTAACCAGGGGTGCACATCGTGGCAAGTAGAAAAACACAGCCCTGCCCTGCCTCTTTTATCCCAGCATCAGGTACTTTAAACAGCGTAGGCTACAGATGTGGATATATTTATTATATTTCATTTTATTAAGCAGCATGAAAAATATTTCATATCTTAAAAACAAGACAGAGAGAGCATATCCTTTAATATTGAGAAACACATGACAATCAGTGCACTTCAAATTCCTTCACCTTTACCTTTTCATTGCAGGCCACAAGATCAGAATGTTATTGTTGTTGACCTAAATGAACCTGAATTGCAGGAAAAGCTACATAATATTTAGCCAAGCCTGCTCTCTGATACACTCCTTTGTTATTGCATTTGAACACATGCAATATTTTATATTAATTTTAATATATTTTATACTGTAAATATGAGCATTAGAGCTCAATAACTCCCAGGTCATGTGACCCATTTGCTCAAAATCAACACAGAACAGAAGATCTAAGCCTCCTCTATGACTCTCACCTGTTTTTATTGCATTTGAACACATGTAATTTTTATATTAATTTTTATATATTTTATACTGAGCATTAGAGCTCAATAACTCCCGCGAACCAATGCCATTCCCTTCTATTCCCTTCACAAATCATTAAATCACGAGGCAGCATTTCCCCCAGTGTTTGTTTGCGATATTGAGGCGAATTGCTTCACTTTTCCAACAGCGGAGCGGCTCAAGCGCGCTCCCGCGAGGGGGTGCTTTTCACGGCAAGGGTGCATACGACGGCACAAGACCGGTACTCCGTACCGGTGCGTACCGGCCCACTTAAAGCACTGCATCCCCAACATATTTTTATTTAAAATAACTAACTGCTAATAAACTCAAATAATTGCAAATGAAATTGAATGTGCAACTCCGACTCCAGTGCAAACAAATATTAATTAAAATCGTGGATGGGGGGGCATGAGGGGAGGCACAGTCTTTGACAGGAGGGTCTTTTTTTACTTAAAAGCAAATAATTTCTTACTCTTACTCAAGTAATGTATTGACTGGGCTACTCTTACTTGTAGCGGAGTAAATTTTGACCAAGAGTATTTGTACTCTTACTCAAGTACTGGGATCCAGTACTCTGTCCATCTCTGGTCAAAATGACAGTGAAAAAAAGGCAGACAACTTTGCATGCCCTGCTAGATCTTTTCCAAAGCTAACTTAAAAACTTCAGAAGGCATCTCTTTAACATAAAACGGCAATTTGTTTACCACCGCGAACTAAAGAAGAAAACTATGCCTGTAAGTACCACTCTGAAATTCAAACTATACACTTTGCGTCAAACCAGCAGCAGGCAATACTTCACACTGGAGTTCTGCATATTGGAGGAGTGGAAGAGCATGTGTGCTTTGGCACAATCAGCTCATCAAAAGAGAAAGGCCCCGCAGCAATATGCACCCATCTAGACCTAATTCTGAACCTGGTCAAGGCTGTCTATCCTAATGTGACCGTGGTGCATGGCAAAGCTTGGATAATATCGGCCAGTGGTGTGCTCTGAAATTTATCCTGGAATCATACAAGGGGTGAGTGAAACTTATGTTGAGGTCAAATGTATGCATTGAATTAGAGTCAACCGATTTTTCTTGCCCGTATGGGATGATGTCCTATTTGCATGAGGATATATTCAGAATGATCCCCCCCTCCAACTGCTGTGACCTCCCGTCATGTAGAGATTGACAAAGTCATATGGTTCAAAATCTCAGAACTGTGAACTGTCTGAAAGCAAAAGAAACAGGAATGAACTAAAGAACCTGGAAGATTAAATATACAAGAAGCGATGAGTTGGAACAACATGTTATTAAAGTAGAAGAATGAAAATAATTCAGTATTAACAGTTGATGATATGTTGATGTTTCAGTTTTTTTGCCATTGTTTCATGTGAGTTAACTGATACGCGTACAATAAGGACAGATGGCTGGAAGGAAGAACTGAAGAAATGACAAAGGAAGGAATGAAAGGAAGGGAGGAAGGAAGAGTGGAAGGACAGAAAGATCTGAGAAAGATGAGAGGTTTTTACCATTGTTTCACTACTTGTTCAATAATTTGGGATGATGGGAGAGAGGGAGGGTTAACGGAACAATGGGAGGATGGAAGGAAGAAATGACAAAGGGAAGAATGAAAGGTAAGAAGGAAGAATGGAAGGAGAGGAGCAAGATTTGAAGGAAGAAGGGGAGAATGGCAAAGGGAAAAATGAGAGGAGGAAGAACATATCAAAGGAAGAATGGACAAATGGGAGAGGAGGGGAATATTTAACAAAAACTAATCAATTTATATTAAACTCACTGACTTAATTGCATCTGACAGATGTGTTATCTAAATAAAGTTTTTATTGTAAAGAACGGTTTCTCGCTTCTTTTCATAATGCGTCCTGTCAACTGTGTTACATGTGATTTTTGTGCCATAATTTGTTTAAATGTTGGCTGAACTGTAGTAAAAATGATTTTTAGAGAGGAAGGTCTGACATAATAATGTTGAATAACTCTAAATTCAACATAATGTGGGTTAATGTAGAAAAAAACTAATCATCCTTGATGATACCATCCCACAGAATATCCATTATCCTGCACAAAATTCATATTTTCAAAGCAGTTAGACAAACAACCACAAAAACACTGAAGAATAGACTAGAACTTGCAAGCAAATGTTTTATCAAATGTTCATATTTCATTCATGTCTTCGATGGTACAGCTTTTGTCTGTAATGCAGTTGACAAAATAGTGAATCAGATGTTTATTTTGATTTATATATTTAAGTAAACATTTGAGCTTAAGCTTGCCAGTTAAGGAATTTAGCACATTCCAGTGATATATTATGGAAACAAGTAGAATATTTAACAAAAAAGCACACTGATCTTTTCACTTATAGGTTGATATGAAATGTACCCCTAATTATAGAATGAATTGCCTCCTCTGTGCATGAAGGGGGGGGGGGGGGGTTGCGAGGAGCAGTGTAGAGAGCTCCGGGTCAGCAACTTGCCTGGAGCGAGGACCACAGCGCAAATTTGAACTACAGCGATATATGCAATATGGTCTATTTCCGTTTTGCATTAAAAAAATATATAATATATAATTAGGGATGCTCAATATTGGCTTTTCTGCCGATATCGTCTAACTCTTAATTTCCAATACATGCAGTCATTTTACACCAAAATTGTTAGGTAACATCATAACATATCACCTATTATGGAATTAACACATTACGCCTAATTTTATTGCGACGTCCCACTGGATGCAAACATAAATGCAACATGGCTTTTCAAATGTAAACACTGTCTGTGCAAAATAAGTTACCGAAAAAAGTGCCAAAAAGTGCCATTTATGTTACGGATGGATAGCAGGAGCAGGGTGGACCCAAAAATGCAGAGATAGCAGTTGGCCAAGTTAAACAAATGTTTATTTTCCAGTTCAACAACTCTAGGAAATAACTACAAACTCAAAAATAGTCGCTCAAAGAAACTAAGCACAGCAGGCGGCGACCGGAGGCTGGCAGACAGCAAGGAACTGGATCAGTGGTAAATGGAATCATCCTACAGTGGTGTCAAGGGTAAACAGGCTTTTATGGAGTGGTGATTGTGAGATGAAACTCAGGTGAGCTCTGCAGATCAGGAAGAAAGTGGGTCAGCCACGCCTCCGAGCACCACCTGCACTGCTGGAGAAAACGACAAGGGAAAAACTAAACATGGTCACAAAGCGAGAACACAAGACAACAACCTCAAACCATAACAGTATCCCCCCACTAAGGGACGCCACCTGGCGTCCTACCAGGCTTGTCAGGGAACCTAGCATAAAAGTCAGATAACAAGACAGGGTCCAAAAGCATGGAGCGAGAAACCCAAGAGCGCTCCTCGGGGCCGTACCCCTCCCAATCCACTAGAAACTGGTAACCGCGGCCTCGCCTGCGAACATCCAGAACTCGGTTGACCGTGAAGGCTGGGTGACCATCAATGAGGCGGGGAGGAGGAGGCGGGTCGGGTGGGGGATTCAGGGGACTGTCAACCACTGGTTTCAACAGTGACACATGAAAAACTGGATGTACCTTGAGTGCTGCAGGGAGTTTCAGTCGGACTGCAGAGGGATTAATAATGTGGTCTACAACATAGGGGCCGATGTATCTTGGAGACATCTTGCGGGACTCGGTCTGGAGAGGGAGGTCCCGAGCGGACAGCCAGACCTGCTGACCCACCTTGTATTCCGGGGCAGGAGTGTGGGGTCGATTGGCGACCTGCTGGTTCCGGGCAGCTGTCCGTACTAAAGCCGCACGGGCCTCCCGCCAGACCCGACGAGCTCGGCGGTAATGGGATTGGACCGACGGAACAGCAACCTCCATCTCCTGACTGGGGAATAGGGGGGGTTGAAAACCGTTAGAAACCATAAAAGGAGACATACCCATAGCAGAGCTGACCAGAGAGTTGTGGGAGTACTCCACCCAGGGCAAGTATGTAGACCAGGAGGTTGGGAGACGTGCCGCCACACACCGCAGTGATCATTCCAGGCTCTGATTTGCCCATTCAGTCTGGCCATTAGATTGGGGATGATATCCGGAGGTTAAAGCTGGTCGTCACCCCTAAGGCTCGGCAGAAACCTCTCCACACCTGAGAAGTGAACTGTGGACCCCCTGTCTGAAACAATGTCCTGGGGGATAATAATAATAATAATAATAATAATAATTGTTGGCCAAGTTAAACAAATGTTTATTTTCCAGTTCAACAACTCTAGGAAATAACTTCAAACTCAAAAATAGTCGCTCAAAGAAACTAAGCACAGCAGGCGGCGACCGGAGGCTGGCAGACAGCAAGGAACTGGATCAGTGGTAAATGGAATCATCCGACAGTGGTGTCAAGCGTGAACCGGCTTTTATGGAGTGGTGATTGTAAGATGGAACTCAGGTGAGCTCTGCAGATCAGGAAGAAAGTGGGTCAGCCACGCCTCCGAGCCACCGCCTGCACTGCTGGAGAAAACGACAAGGGAAAAACTGAACATGGTCACAAAGCAAGAACACAAGACAACAACCTCAAACCATAACAATTTATTTATTTTTTGTGTGTATTTAGAGAGTCTATTTTGCCTCAAACACTACAGACAATATCAAAACAAGGAAGACAAATGTAGCATATAACTCTAGATGATTCTTCTTGAAGTGGGTGAACAAATTATTTTTTTAATAAAAAAGAGACAGAAACGAGCTCATTAAAGTAAATCTGGTCTTAAATGAAAATGTATTGGCCGTGTTATTTATTTTTTGTGGAATGTCCAGCTTGTATGTTGTCGTAAAAGTGGCTCGCCTTTTGATTTTGCACTGCCAATGTGGCTCTTGTGAAAAAAATAGTGAGGATCACTGTATTTAAGGAAGACGCCTTGTTTCCTCCTCTCATAACCACCTTTGCTTTGCAGTCATTACAAATCGCAAATTTACTGTTAGTAGGTGACACTTGGAAATACTTCCAAACCATGGACATCTCATACACCGGGCAAGCTAGCTTGTTAGCCATGGTTAGCGACCTAGAGACTAGCGTGTTGTTGTTATACGTCATCAAGCCTGTTAACGTCCCATGCTACGTTCATGCACACTCGGAAATGCTAAAGCCTACAGAACAAATATCGGTTATGAAAACCCGATACGATAACTCAATATCGGCCAATAATATCGGCCCTCCGATAATATCGGACATCCCTATATATAATATAATATATTCTTGACAATCAAAGTAACAGACCACTTGCTAGATCGGAGTTCTTTGACCTCTTTGGACTGGAAGGCACAGAGGCTTTTTACACATTTAGGACATGTGCTGGGATTTCTGAGATGTCTGGGAGGAGAGCCACAAACTTCATTGCAAAAACTTTGGATGGAATAGCATCAGCATAAACCTCCCGAACTGTAACTACATCGCGGAGGATAGGTTGGAGATATCTACTCCTGAAATAGCCATGTATCTGTGGGACCCATCCTGAAAATATAATGTATTCTTGGATACTGGACCCCCCCCCACCACCACCACAATTTTCATGATTTTTGTTAGAATTCTGAATTATTATTATACATGTTTCTGGTAAGACGTATGTTTATGGATACAACAACTTAGTTATTTTAGTGTGGTGATTTGGGGTTACAAGCGGTACAATTTATGCAGGCACATTGGGCAGCTTTGGGGTCCTTTTGGGTGGGGCATGGGATTGCACTTGCATCCTGTGTAGCATACCGGAAGACGTCAGTTGCTAGCCGCAATTCGCTGATGCGCTGTATGTTGTATTTCATATTTCCAGGTAAGCAGAGATTGTGAAAAGTAGTGAAAGCAGCAACATGGTTGTATAATGAACTAATGAAGTTATGAACTATGATAATACAAATGTGAGCTGTAAATTGGAGTTTAATGAGTGTGTTGGACAAAACAGTGCTTTACCTTGGAGAGTGTTAGGTGTATTTGCTGTAACCACCTGTAGCCAGCTAAAATATCAGTTTGAGTTGAGAGAATTGAGAACGTAACATAAGTGCACTCGCATCCTGTGTAGCATACCGGAAGACGTCAGTTGCTAGCCGCAATTCGCTGATGTGCTGTATGTTCTATTTAATATTTCCAGATTTTCAGAAAAGTTTTAAAAACCCATGCACGCCTGGAAGTCCGTTTGTGTGTCCAAGTGTGCAACATATCACACTCACCTCAATGCTATTTCTAAGTACATTATTCCACTTGGTCCACAAGGTTCACCACTTGCTAATATGTCAGTTCAGCGCTTTGAAGATGACTTCATTCTTCCAGCACACGGGGGATGACAACAAGATAGCCCCCTCTATCGAGGACAAACAGTTCATCAAGCTAATGGATAAAGAAATCTTCATTGATGAAGGAAAGACTTGATAGCCCCACTGCCATTCCATCTGTCAAGATTACGTTTGCCCAACAACAGGGGGCAAGCTCTGAGTCGCTTTAAATCTCTCTGTTGCACTGTTGACAGAAAGGCATGCAACGGATCAACAACGGTTCAGCAAGAGTGCTGAATGAATACTGAAGAGTGTATCAGCTGCGCAACCCAGGTGACCTGGTGTTTGACTCCAGCGCCAAATATCTCGGAGGGTCTCTTAATGATGGTAAATAGCCTTGCTTGTATATAGCTTTTCTACCTATTGGTACTCAAAGTGCTTGACAGTCGCAGACACATCTACCCATTCACTCACTCAAGCAGCAACTGGGGGTTCAGTGTCTTGCTCAAGGACACTTCAGCATGTAGCACATTCCGGGGTTTGTGAACAACCCACTCTACCTAGCCCATGCCACAGCCGCCCATGATATTGACTGGGCCTGACCAATATTTTATTGGGGGTTCTGATATGTTTTCAATGTGAACAGAGTGCTGTCACCACAGACATCGAACAGATGTTTAGATAGATAGGTTTTATTTGTCACATGCACAGTTATACATAGTACAATGCACAGTGAAATGTATTTTTGTACCTGCAGCCAGTAGTAAAAATGAATATAGGTACTACAGTAAACAGTAGTTGCACATAACAGTAGTAAGCAATATAAGTGTAATGTACACCAATAGAGAAATAAAGAAATAAAATGTAAAATATAGAATAAAAAAATTAAGAAATTAAAAAATAAAAATATAGACTGGTAAACAGAGGGGGTGAAGTTGTGTGTACATACACTACCGTTCAAAAGTTTGGGGTCACCCAAACAATTTTGTGTTTTCCATGAAAAGTCACACTTATTCACCACCATACGTTGTGAAATGAATAGAAAATAGAGTCAAGACATTGACAAGGTTAGAAATAATGATGATTTGTATTTGAAATAAGATTTTACATCAAACTTCGCTTTCGTCAAAGAATCCTCCATTTGCAGCAATTACAGCATTGCAGATCTTTGGCATTCTAGCTGTTAATTTGTTGAGGTAATCTGGAGAAATTGCACCCCACGCTTCCAGAAGCAGCTCCCACAAGTTGGATTGGTTGGATGGGCACTTCTTGCGTACCATACGGTCAAGCTGCTCCCACAACAGCTCAATGGGGTTCAGATCTGGTGACTGCGCTGGCCACTCCATCACCGATAGAATATGAGCTTCCTGCTTCTGCTCTAAATAGTTCTTGCACAATTTGGAGGTGTGTTTAGGGTCATTGTCCTGTTGTAGGATGAAATTGGCTCCAATCAAGCGCTGTCCACTGGGTATGGCATGGCGTTGCAAAATGGAGTGATAGCCTTCCTTATTCAGAATCCCTTTTACCCTGTACAAATCTCCCACCTTACCAGCACCAAAGCAACCCCAGACCATCACATTACCTCCACCATGCTTAACAGATGGCGTCAGGCATTCTTCCAGCATCTTTTCATTTGTTCTGCGTCTCACAAACATTCTTCTTTGTGATCCAAACACCTCAAACTTAGATTCGTCCGTCCACAACACGTTTTTCCAGTCTTCCTCTGTCCAATGTCTGTGTTCTTTTGCCCATCTTAATCTTTTTCTTTTATTGGCCAGTCTCAGATATGGCTTTTTCTTTGCCACTCTGCCCTGAAGCCCAGAATCCCGCAGCCGCCTCTTCACTGTAGATGTTGACACTGGTGTTTTGCGGGTACTATTTAATGAAGATGCCAGTTGGGGACCTGCGAGGCGTCTGTTTCTCAAACTAGAGACTCTAATGAACTTATCTTCTTGCACAGTTGTGCTACGCGGCCTCCCACTTCTTTTTCTACTCTGGTTAGAGCCTGTTTGTGCTGTCCTCTGAAGGGAGTAGTACACACCGTTGTAGGAAATCTTCAATTTCTTAGCAATTTCTCGCATGGAATAGCCTTCATTTCGAAGAACAAGAATAGACTGTCGAGTTTCAGATGAAAGTTCTCTTTTTCTGGCCATTTTGAGCGTTTAATTGACCCCACAAATGTAATGCTCCAGAAACTCAATCTGCTCAAAGGAAGATCAGTTTTGTAGCTTCTGTAAAGAGCTAAACTGTTTTCAGATGTGTGAACATGATTGCACAAGGGTTTTCTAATCATCAATTAGCCTTCTGAGCCAATGAGCAAACACATTTCACCATTAGAACACTGGAGTGATAGTGGCTGGAACTAGGCCTCTATACACCTATGTAGATATTGCACCAAAAACCAGACATTTGCAGCTAGAATAGTCATTTACCACATTAGCAATGTATAGAGTGTATTTCTTTAAAGTTAAGACTAGTTTAAAGTTATCTTCATTGAAAAGTACAGTGCTTTTCCTTCAAAAATAAGGACATTTCAATGTGACCCCAAACTTTTGAACGGTAGTGTATATTTACAGTATTTAGTATTTAGCAGCTACATAAAGTGCAGTGATATTGAGTCCGGTTAAGGCTCAGAGTTGAGCAGTCGGATGGCATGTGGATAGAAACTCTTCTTCAACCTCTCAGTCTTTGTCCTCAGGCATCGGAAACGCCGTCCTGATGGCAGTAGAGAGAAGAGAGAGTGTCCAGGGTGACTGGGCTGTTTCAGGAACTTCTTGGCCTTTAACCTGCAACGTTTGGTGTAAATGTCCTGCAGGTTGGGGAGGGGGGTTCTGATGGTCCGTTCTGCTGAACGGACCACCCTCTTGAGGGCCAGGAAGGAATTGCCTGGTACAATTTCCCATCCAGGTGGTGATGCTCCCACACAAGATGCTCTCGATGGTGCAGGTGTAAAAGTTCCTGAGCACCTTGAGAGGGAGCTTAAAGTCTCTGAGGCGTCTGAGGAGGTAGAGACGCTGTCTGGCCTTCTTCACAATGATGTTCAGATGGTGAGTCCATGACAGGTCATGTGAGATGGTCACTCCCAGGTATCTGAAGGTGTCCACTCTTTCCACCTCAGAGCCACAGATGATAAGTGGATGGAAGTCCCTCTGCTGTTTCCTGCTGAAGTCCACTATCAGTTCCTTAGTTTTGCTGACGTTCAGCAGGAGGTGGTTCTCCCGGCACCAGTCCTCCAGGTGGGACACCTCCCTCCTGTAGGCTGTCTCGTCGTCGTGGGAAATTAGTCCTACAACAGCAGTGTCGTCAGCAAACTTGATGATGATGGTGGAGTCTGAAGTGGCCTCGCAGTCGTGTGTGAACAGCGAGTACAGCAGAGGGCTGAGCACACAGCCCTGGGGGGATCCAGTGTTGAGAGTCAGTTGTAATCAGTGATTGTTCGTAGTCCCTGCCACAGTCCCCTGGAATCAGACTGTCCCATCAGTTTCTCCAGTCTTTGGGCGTAGCGGTGTTTAGCCTCTTTCACCGCTCTGCGCGCACTGTAAGAGGCCAACTTGTAGTCCTCCATGTTTCCAGAGGCGAGTCCGGAGTTGTAGGCAGTGTAGTAACCTTAGGTCCTCTCAATTCTCCCCCTCTTTGGAATGTAAATTTACGGAGTTGTTTTGCAGAAGAACTCTTCTAACAGATCAACCTTTTAAACCCATAGCTATAAATGTGCCATGTCCAGATGCTGGACAGACCCACGCTAACGGAACTCCCCAATGCTGAGGACGTCACCTAAGCCAAAATAGACAGATTTACACTTCTGTGGAATTTCCCCACTCTGGTTTCTGGACTAATTAGTTCTGAATCGAAAGAACATTAATGCGATTTCAGGAACCACAAAGACTGATTTAAATGACTTTCATTCCATGTGGATAAAGTCTAGAAGACTTAATGTTATTTTATTATGTTTATTATCATGTTTTAAGCTTGTGACGTACTAATCCTTCCTTTTCAGAGACACACACAGACAAATATACCAAACACTTGCTTGCTCCCCTCTCCAAGAGTGACCAAGGAAGTGGAACTGATAAGGGGTCGTAAATAACTTCCTCCCAGAACCAGACTCTCATCTGTTTTTCTCCTCTCTATATTTAATAATATGACTATCGAAATTGCAATAACCTGGTAAGTTATATACTGTTGTTCAGGAAGTGCTAACGATCACAATGAGACTATTTTGATCCTTGTACGATAAAGTTAGCCCAAATTCATATAATTGGTCACAGAAAAGAAGTATCAACATTGCCATCAAGTGGCTATAATCCGTGTATCATTCGTTCATTCGATTTTCCAAATAAAACCGAAATTTAAAAAACGAAATAATGCCTTGTTTTCTCAATATTCGTTCCGAAAACTGAAAGGAAAAAACGGATAACGAGTGTTTTTTCCGATTTCCTATTCTGTGCATAAATGGAAAATTGAAAAATCGGATAAGGGGCAATTTTCGGCGTTTCATCCCATTCGGATATTTACATTTGCCGCAAGTTGCGTGAACCGGAAGTGAAGTATCACCGGACTCGCGCCAGAGCGGGGAGACGGCGTGATAAAGGAGATATGGCCGGATTGGAGGACAGTGCAGACATAATAACAAAGCTTTTTGATGATGGAAAAACGCATGACGAGATAGCCAGCGTCCTTCAGCAATTAGGTGTCCCAAATTGCTCCACAATGTCAGTCAGAAGGTTCTGCCATCGGCATGGACTCCGGCGAAAAAGACATGTGTCGGATGGAGAAAGGATGGACGTACACATAGATATATATAGAATGACCTATTGGTTTCTGAATTCAAAAATTAAGCCTCTAGTGGGCGGAGACTTCAGTCGCCTTGTTGGATTTGCTTTACTCCGCCCACACTCGGATATTCTAAATATGGACATGGGCGTCGTGTTGAGGCGGACCTAACGCAGCCTGGACACTGAAACCCGCCCACTGAACTCTCCGCTACCGTGTTAGCTCCGGCTACCGAGCTAGGCTAATCGCTATCCGCGGTGCTAGCAGCCGGCTAACACGGCAAAGCGGCCAACTCCCACTTTTTCCTCACCCGTCTTCCCAGCACCCCAGCTCACCTTGTTCGAGGTAAGTTCACCAGAAGATATACAACACTCGAAATAATCAGCTATGTCTTAATTTGAATTATACACAACAAAATAAATAAAGGTAAAATTACAGCTGTAGATTTTGACGAGTGTTGCAGAACTTTGTCAAGTTAAAACATTTACTTAAAACACCAACGATCTGGAATCGAATGACTTCACATTTGAACTTTTATGTTGTATTTTTATTTAATTCACAATTTTATTTACACAATTTAAATGGATTATGTTCCTTGAAAATGTTTACTCATTAACAACGCTATGTTGTTAATGAGAACCATGACAATCCAGAGTTCAGACCAGGAGGCAGAGTTGTAGTCTTACACACTTCTCTGGAGCTTCTCTAGCACTGTCGCACAACCAAAATTCTATAAATTCTATAGATGTTCTGTCTGCTCCCAGATTATTTAAACCAAAAAACAACAACAGAGGAGTCACTCATTTGAACCTGATACAAATCAGAACAACTTCACTGGCAGAACAGAAGAATAGGAAAATTAAATGTGGTCTTTTAAATATCAGATCTCTCTCATCCAAATCTCTTTTAGTGAATGATCTGATAACTGATCATCAGATTGATCTATTTAGTTTGACTGAAACGTGGCTGCAGGATGATGAATATGTTAGTTTAAATGAGTCTACGCCACCCAGTCATAGTAATTATCACATTCCTAGAAGCACAGGTAGAGGAGGAGGAGTGGCAGCAATCTTCCACTCTGATTTATCTATTAATCCTAGACCTAAGGAGAGCTTTAATTCATTTGAAAGTCTTACCCTTAGTCTTGCTCATCCAGACCGGAAGACACAAAAACCAATTCTTTTTGTTGTGGTATATCGCCCACCTGCTCCTTATTCTGAGTTTTTAGCTGAATTCTCTGAGTTTTTATGTGATTTAGTTCTTAGAACAGATAAAGTCATTATAGTAGGTGACTTTAACATCCATGTTGATGTTTTCAGTGACAGCCTTAGCTCCTCATTTACATCATTACTAGATTCAATTGGCTTTTCTCAGAATATAAATGGATCAACTCACAGTTTTAATCACACCTTAGATCTTGTATTAACATACGGCATAGAAGCTGAAGGTTTAACAATATTTAGCCATAACCCTCTTTTATCTGACCATTTCCTCATAACCTTTGAATTTACTATAATGGATTACGCAAGAACTGAAAAGACGTATCATTACAGTAGATGTCTATCTGATGATGCTGTAACTAGATATAAAGAATTAATTCCTTCTTTATTCATCCCAGTGCCATGTCAGAGATGTGGACGACAGCAACCACAATTTAACTCCTGCACTATTAGATGATTTTGTCGTTGGCACTGCAGCATCGCTTAGTTCAGCTCTAAACTTAGTTGCTCCTCTGAAAAAGAAAGTCATGAATCGGAGGAGGCTAGCTCCCTGGTATAATTCGCAGTTACGCTGTTTAAAACAGGCAGCCCGAAAGCTAGAAAGAATTTGGCATTCCACTAATTCTGAAGAAGCTCACATAGCCTGGAAAGATAGTTTAACGATTTATAAAAAAGCTCTCCGTAGTATTAGAACAGCATACTATTCATCATTAATAGAAGAAAACAAGAACAACCCCCGATTTCTTTTCAGCACTGTAGCCAGGCTGACAAAGAGCCACAGCTCTGTTGAGCCATCTATTCCTTCAGCCCTCAGTAGTAATGACTTCATCAGCTTCTTTACCAATAAAATTGTTGATATCAGGGAAAACATTCAAGGCATCGTTCCGACGACTGTCAAAGATGGAAGTACAGTGACTTTAGAAATTTCTGTTAGACCTTATCAACATCTGGAATCCTTCTCCCCAGTAGATCATCTCGAGCTATCTTCAACAATTAAAGCATCTAAACCATCAACCTGTCTTATAGATCCAATCCCAACTAAATTGCTCAAAGAAGTTCTTCCATTAATTAACACCTCCATATTGAACCAGATAAATTTATCTTTATTAACAGGATATGTGCCTCAGTCTTTTAAGATTGCTGTAATTAAGCCCCTACTTAAGAAAGCCACTCTAGATCCAAATGTTTTAGCCAACTATAGACCAATCTCCAACCTTCCTTTTATTTCCAAAATTCTAGAAAAAGTTGTTGCTAATCAGTTGTGTGACCACTTAAACAGGAATGGTCTGTTTGAAGAGTTTCAGTCAGGTTTTAGAGTTCATCATAGTACAGAAACAGCTCTGGTTAAAGTTACCAATGATCTCCTCATGGCTTCAGATAGTGGACTTGTCTCTATACTAGTTCTGCTAGATCTTAGTGCTGCATTTGACACTATTGATCATAATATTTTACTACAGAGACTTGAAAGTGAGATCCAGATTAAAGGAACTGCATTAGATTGGTTTGAATCCTATCTGTCTGACAGATTCCAGTTTGTTCATGTCAACCACGTTTCCTCTACTTATACCAAAGTAAGCTATGGAGTTCCTCAGGGTTCTGTGCTAGGACCAATACTCTTCACATTATACATGTTGCCATTAGGGAAGATTATTAGAAAACATGGCATAAACTTCCATTGTTACGCAGATGACACCCAGCTATATTTATCCATGAAACCAGATGAAACTAATCAGCTGGTTAAACTCCAAGCATGCCTTAAAGACATAAAGGCTTGGATGACGTGTAATTTCTTACTCTTAAACTCAGACAAAACAGAAGTTATTGTATTTGGTCCTAAGCATCTCAGAGATGCATTATCTAATCACATGGTTTCCTTGGATGGCATTACCTTGGCCTCCAGTACTACTGTGAAAAACCTTGGTGTTATATTTGATGAGGATATGTCCTTTAAATGTCACATTAAGCAAGTAACCAGGACTGCCTTCTTTCATCTACGTAATATCATCAAAATTAGGAACATCCTGTCTCAGAGTGACGCTGAGAAACTAGTTCATGCATTTGTGTCTTCCAGACTGGATTATTGTAATTCATTACTGTCTGGCTGTCCAAATAACTCTTTAAAAAACCTCCAACTGATTCAAAATGCCGCAGCAAGAGCATTGACAGGAATCAGCAAGAGAGATCATATTACTCCAGTTTTAGCTTCTCTTCACTGGTCTAGAATAGAATTTTAAATCCTCCTCCTTACATACAAGGCCCTCAAAGGCCTAGCTCCATCATATCTTAAAGACCTCATTGTACCATATCATCCCAACAGATCACTTCGGTCTGAAAGTGCAGGCCTACTTGTGGTTCCTAGAATTTTAAAAAGTAGAATGGGAGGTAGAGCTTTCAGCTATCAGGCTCCTCTCCTGTGAAACCAGCTCCCAGTTTGGGTTCGGGAAGCAGACACTCTCTCTATTTTTAAGGTCAGGCTTAAGACTTTCCTTTTTGATCAAGCTTATAGTTAGGGCTGGACTAAACCATCCCTTAGTTATGCTGCTATAGGCCTAGGCTGCTGGGGGACAATGCAACAAACCTTCTTCTTTCTTCTCTCTCCACTCTCGTGTCCTCCACTTTCTTTTCTCTGGCACAGAGCTCCTGCCCTCTAAATTCCTATCTGCTACTAGTCATGCAATTCTGTGCTATTACTATGTAGAATGTTTACTGCTGCTCTCCCTTCTTCCGAGTATCTCTGGCCTGGAGTTGAGTGTTTCCTGTGGAGCTCCATACTACATCTGTTGTCGTGGTCTCATCAGCCTGCCCAGTCTCCATGGAATCCTGCTGTTATCCACTCCTGCCTGAATGAACGATTCTCCAACCTGCTGATGATTCCCCTTACAACTGTCATGTAACATCATTAGTTTGTACCATAGCATCCCACCTGTATGCTTTAGTCAGATGTGTGTATTTATGACAGATGTATGTTTATCTTGCTGTTCTCTTTCTCTGTCTGTACCCGGCTGGCCTTAGGCAGATGGGTCCCTCCATATGAGCTGGGTTCTGCTCAAGGTTTCTTCCTGTTAAAAGGGAGTTTTTCCTTGCCACCGTCGCCTGCAGGCTTGCTCTGGGGGTTTCAGGCCGGGTCTTGTAAAGCGTCTTGAGACGATTTGTATTGTTATTGACGCTATATAAATAAAGCTGAATTGAATTGAATTGAATGTGTGCTGTTTGCTGTTTTAAGTTCTTAGCTAGTTCTTCATTTCCTGAAAAAGATACGTACATTTATATTTATAACAAGATGATTCTCTTTCAGTAACTATCTACTGGTATTATTTTTTTAACCCTTCAAATGTGACATAATAGTTTAGTTAACGTATACTTTTCCCCCTTACACAGATACAGTGTGGATAATTGGTGACAGGTGGGGCTTAGAGAGCTGTGACCAGAAGCTACCTCAGTCTGCTGGATGTCCTCATCTGTTGGTTTGGCTGGGTGGACTACAGTGGAAAGGCCTTCATTCCTTTCTCTTTTATTCTATAACAAATATTTTTAAATATTACATTAAAATCCTGTTTGTATTTGCACTCCCTTTGTCTTTCGTGCTTACTGTAGATCTTTCACAATTGTCAAATGACCACAATTTAACACTGAAAACTGCTGAATGTCATGAAGTCCAACATTTTCTGTTAATTTAAATTATATTTAGTCTTTTCTATATTAATAATACAATATTACTGTGGTTTAACAAGTTATGATCAAGCCATGCACTCAGGGAAACATCAACATTATAAACAACACATTTCCAAGTTGTTTAGTATGCTTTAATGAGTTAACAGATGTAGCAGTAATTACAAATACTTCTGTTTTGTGAAATAAGTAACGTTTTCAACCTCTTTATTATTGTTATTAGTGTTGATTGTTGCCCAGATTTGTCTCTCCCAAAGTGTCCTACAGAAGAAAAAAGGACTGGTTAATAGCAGTGGCAGAAAGAAATACTATGGTATGTCTAGTGCAGGCCAGGAACACTGGATAAACATATTATAAGAAACTAAAAAGTACGAGGTCTTAAGGATAAAAATAAATAAATAAATAAAAATATGACAGAACCAACACTGGAGAACCTGTGTATGGCATCTGTAGCAACATAGGCCAGATGAGGTTTGTCATTAATCATTTTAAGCTACACTTCATATTGTAATTGCGCATAGGTCGCCACTTTTTAATGATTTTAAACTATTCTTACATTAACGTCCCCTTACCTGCCCATACGGAAAAGAAATATAAGAATCTTATAAAAAAATGTATGACTTTCTATCGCATTCAGTTTATGTTTCATGTATTATATGTTTCATGTATAGTATATGATTTACTCCTGAAAGTGGCCACTTTTGCATTATTTTCATACATGATAATAAAAAGACTTATATAAGAATCATGTGAAAACTATATATGTAGAAAATAAGGAAAGCACATGTCAACATACGTTTTCCATATATGTTTTGTATATTTTTTTTTACAGTGTCTCTTTAAAGACATGTACTTTACATATACGAACAAGTACCACATTATGTAGGTTTTCTGTATGAAAAGTGAATATTTTTTGCAGGTGAATTATGCTGTCTTTATATGTTTTATATAAGTTTATTTAATGGCATCTAATAAAAACATACAGGAATATTTACCATTACAGATAGATTTTTTGTATGTTAAGAGAATTTAATGCCACAGTAAACTATCCTTTCTTTATGTTTTTTGTATAAGATTTCTTGAAGGTTAGCCTATGAAATTTGAAATACGATTATAAATATTACATACTTTTCTATGAATTATTTCATACAACTTCATATAAATTTCTATCATAAGAAACACATGACTCACATATGGAAGTAACAAAACTTAATTTGTTCCTTTACTACTGCAATACTACGTTCTACCATCTATATACTGTAACTGCAGTCTATAAATGCAATCTTTCAATGTCTTAAATGCTGGGGGGAAAAAAGTCTGTTAAGTAAAGTTTTAATTTGATGAACTTTATTTAGAATGAACTGATATTACAAAGAATATCAACATGGGCAAAACTAGTGAGGGATAAAAACCTGCCCACTTAAAACAATTTCCCCCTAACGGGTAAAACCTGGCTACATGTATGACACTATAACATCAACAGTAGCTACCAAGTAGATAACGTTTGTGATGTGGTAAACACTGTTTTAAGGGGGTGCTGTAACAGAAACAATTTTACTTTTGGCACGGAGCACTGTGATCTTGGCATTGATTGTGCTGCCAATGCTGGAAGGCTGGGTCCCAGGCCACCTCTCAAGCGTTGCACCTATATATGAAAACAATAGGGGGAAATGGAAAAGAATAAGAGTACAATTATTAATCTGAAAGTAACCAATAATAATTAAAAAAAAACATCATTATATAAATGTCTAATAGTCCCAGCTCTATTGCAATGTACAGGAGATGCATGGAGAAGTTGACCTTTGATGAAGAGACGCCTCTAAAATATTTTGTTTGTTTGCTGTTTGACAATAACAATAATAACAAAAAATTTAGAGGCAACAGCAGAGAGAGCGGTATCCTACAATAGCTTATCATGAGAAGACAAATATTACACCTCCATATATAATACAGTATACAAGCATGGGAAGATCAGACAGTATTCTACAAATTGGGTTCTTCCATTTGGCAGAGGCATTGTTTCATTAACACTTACACAAATGTTTGGTAGATATGTTCTCCATGCGTCTCATAGAATTTAACACAACTGGCACTAAAGTCTGACAGTGTAGAATGCTGGTATGGTGTATGATTCTTTTTAGGGTTCCTCGTCTGAAATCTGTAAATACAAAAAAGCACGGACTATTGCCAAATCATATACCATAAAAGGTTGAAAACTTACTGTAGATGGCATCCAGTTTTCTTTTGTCCAGAGGTAGACGAGCATCTCCTCTGCCTCGTTTCCCCCCTCGAAGATTACTGACCAGTAGTATCTCCATTGGGAAGACTGCTGTGAGCAGATGCCGCACAAATACTGTAGCTGAATTTGCATTAACTGCATAGGCCCACGCCAGTTTCTCTACCATCACTCCAGTCCCAGGATGGATCTCCACCTGTTTTTAAAAGAGACATTGGGAGTATTGGGAGTATTTATGGTTCAAACTTAAGACATTAAAACAAGAATGTATAAATCCGAGAGGCAATAGATCAAATTATGCACTTGATTTATTTATACTTTAAAAATCAATTACCTTGGACGACTGGGAGTCCCTTTTTGATGGAATTCCAGACTCTGATGTGGAGCTGGATGGTGAAGATCTGGGAAGGGACAGCAGTGAATCTGCAGATGATGAACCGGGCCTGGACTGCGGAGAAGTTTGGGGGGCCAGTGGTGGTGTGGTCAGCTCTGAACTGGATCTCTTAGGAGCTTCAGCCAAATCAATGACATTCTTCATGGTCTTTAGGAGTTCAGGCACATCTGTACATGTACACAGAAGATGACAAACAAAAATGGTACATCATTATTTAGTAAAATATAAAGTATGGCTAAAATGTTTTTAAGCGTTTTGGTTGTCTAATTGTTAAATAAGTGATAAGAGGTGATACCTTGGACAAGCAGCTCCCTCAAATTAGCATTCTCTTCTTTCAGGTCTTGGATCTCCTGCTTTAAGCCACTGCTTCAGCCACTGTCTTTGTTGGATTTTTATCACCATGAATGAGTGAAGGCGATGAACCACTATACACTGCAAGGAATTCCTCTGCAGGGTCTTTCCTTGTGAGAGCCTTTGACTTCTGGGTATACAGAGAGAGAAAAAGATCTGACATTCTACTGACATGATCCAACTGAAAAATATGGTCACTTCATAATACGTAGTTATAAGCAGATAGATGTCACCTTGACTTGCAGTGACTGAGTCAGAATCTGAGTTTCATCTGGATCCGAGTCATCTGAATCATCCTGATATTTTTGAGGGGGGACTGATACCCTCTTGGTCAGCTCTGCAGGTTCGTTTTCCTTCAGCAGTGCATTAAGTTTGCGGGTTGCCTCATAACGAGTAGCTAGAGAACAAAGGAAAAAGGAAAACAAACAAAGAGTAATAAATAATAGAGTAAATAATATGAACATCTAAATCAAGATTTGGCTTACTTAAATAAGGCTTATATTTTGACTTGACTTTCCCACCAATAACACTGTAAGCTAATTAATCATCATGTACAGTGCAAAATACTTGTTGGAAAGTATTTACCCACACAGTAAGCACACAAATTCAGACAGGTTAAAATTTTCCATCTAACTTTAGACACTTATGTTCAAGTTAAGTAGAGAGAACAATGGTCACTTTGTACCGTCAACATTAACTTACCACTGACAAAAATAACAGTGCCACGGTAGTGGGGCCACCCTCCACGCTGTTTCTTCCCATGGCGCCATTCGATAACGGCTGAGTAGGTGGAAATGGGATTTCCATGTTGGTCCATCTTAGAATCATCATATCCACGTATATTATCAGTCTTTACTAAACTGAGCTTCCCAGAATCCTCCCCTTCACTCCACTGCACGACTGCAAAATTCCTGTCCTTGTGTTCTGAAGTGAAAAAATAATCTTATTATTGCTCAGCCAAACAATATACATATAAACTCTAACAATTTTTTTTCTTTTGAAAAAAAAAAATCTATTTTGCTTAGGCAAGTTTAATTTCATATGCACAATTCGGCTGAGAAAAACTGAGAATAACCACACTTCTCACTTGTTTTATGTGTACCCTTTAGCTAATCATCACTTTTAGCAATTGCTACATACACAGAAAATCCGATGTAAGCTATCTCCGTCAAATACGCAGTTTTACTTACCACTAACAGGAGGTTCATTTGTTTCCATTGTCGGCCGATGATGATATGGATCCAAACAGAAAAGTGTAGCATCAACCGTCAACTGCCAGACCTGCCGCCGCTAGGTATTCAAAATGGCAAGCGCTTGCCAATGGTCTCGCGCATGGATGTATTGTCTCGCGTTGATAGCTGACACTGTGGCATGACCATTGACTGTATATACTAGGGCATGACAGGCATGATAGGCATGATAGACATGCCTATCATCCTACGTTGCCTTTGATTGGCGTATCCTGATATTTTACCCTACTCCCAGCAAATCAACGCTCTCAGGGCTAAAAACAAACGTTTACAGTTTTTGTCAGTCGCTAACAAGCGTTTGTCCAATCAGTGGTCACATTTTCAAAACTCTAAACACAATTAGCACAGCATCGGCCTTTTGTGGCCATACCATTCACACATTTCATGTCGTTTTCACACAATATGCAGTCAGTGAACACATTTCCACAATGCTTACATGTTCTTAACAGACCAGCTGTACCTCCCAACAAAATTATGGATAGTTTTTGTATTATTTTCAAATGTTAACACACAACATACCACAATAGCAAAAGCAATATTCCAAACCTTAGATACAGTATAAAAACCTCTTCTTCTGCAATGATATCAGTTCAAAAACAACATATCTCAGCTGATATAGTTTTTTTCAATCGCTAACAACACGGTTTGAAGTCCAGTGTTGAAGAAAAAAAAACAATCCAAGTCTAGTTCCAAGTTTGGTGAAGTGTTGCAAGTTTATTGGAGTTCCAGGTCATGGTGAGCCTACCGACACAGAGTGGGTCAGAGACTGGAGACTGACCCTGAATGTAGGGCCAGAGCACAGATATACCCTGTCCCCAGGTGTGGTTGCATATTGGTTAGTCAAGGTCAACTTTACACAAGAGGATGAACTCAGTGGAGGGGCAGAGATTGCTCCAGACTTTGTCAGAACAAAAGGACAAAGGAGGAAACTCTGATCAGCAGGGCAGCAGAAGCAGGAGAGGTCATATCAGAGGTCAGTATATGGCTGGAATTGACCCATGTCAATTTCAATGCCCCTTCAAAGTTTTCTTCACCACCCAAGACTGGTACATCTCTCCCTTCCACCCTATTCATCTTTTCTCAATCCCATAGAGGAGTTCTTTTCTGTATGGAGGTGGAAGGTTGATGACCATTAGCCACATGACCAGATGTCCCTCCTTGAAGCCATGGGTAATGCAGGGACATCACAGTTCATGATTGCCAAGGGTGGATCCGACATACCAAGCGCTTTTATTGCACGTGCATCGCCTTAGATAATATCTGATGCGATGTTGATGAAAACATGTGGCCTAACCCTGAAGATCACAGAGACTACATACAGTCATTTTGTGCTTTTTTTTTGTTACACCCCCCCTCAATCTGGGCTTTTTGCTGTTGTATTTTTTGTTCAGAATACTCTTGTGTGTTTCATGGATATTTTGTTGCTGTACTGTAAGCAACACTGTAAAACCTTTTATGTTCTATCATACTGTAAACTGTATTTCTACTGTGCCTCCTGTAGTAAACAGTAAAGGAAAAAAAATGATTTGCTTTTTACTGGAATGCTTTTGAATGTGAACAATACATGTGGACATAGAGTTCCCAACCAAAAAATTTAGTGTAAAAACAGTGGATTGCATGTTTTGCATACAAATACCTGTAAAACTGAAGCATAAAAGTCTATGCAGTTTTTGTAATGTCAGCAATAGCCAGTATTTTGAAACCTGGTGTACTTTGATTCACTGCATGTACCTTGTGAAGTGAAAACAAGAGTTATATTTCCAGTGTTTTGGTAAGTTGGTGTGTGCAGAGAAAGATATGTTCTATTTTGAAATGAAGAGTTAGTATATATTTAACAAAATGTGTTTTTGAGAAGAAAATTATCCATTTGGCCAATTGTGTTTTGTAGGTGTGAATCTGTGTTAAGAGTTTAGAAAAAATATCTGAAGTATGGGTAAGCGCTTGTTAGCGATTGTAAAAAACTGTAACTTCCTGGATCAAAATGTTTTTGGCGGGCCTGGCCTTGGCTTTCCCCAGGATGTTAAATAGACCGGTTTCTGTAATTTAAGAGACATGCCGAAAAGAAAAGTGGTGACACCTAATGCAGAAGAAAGAGACTGGCTGCGGAGAAACGTGCCTACACGGACGTTGACGAGATGGAAAAAAAGGAATGCGCGCTCCCTGCAGCTCATAAGTGATGTTAACGTTACACTTAACGTTACTAGTTACTGTCCATTTCATTAGGAAAATCAGCAGAGCTTTGAGTGACAGCGGGAAGCACAAGATGCAACAACATGTACGTGCAATTTATTTCTTGTCCTCTGTGTCATCAGCTAACAATAGTCAATATAATGTGAACTGCCCACCGCACCTTAATCACTACATCAAGGTTATGTGTACCAAATGTGAGCTGAACAGTTAATTTTATTACAAAAGCATCAAAAGTATGACATTTTGTACAAAATGTATCATCAATTATGTTTTGATGGACACGAATTAGAGTGGTAGGCAACTGATTGTTGTGAAATCTGTCTCAAAGAAGTTCTTGATATACCATTTTAAGGAAAGTGATGAAGATAATACCCAGAGAGAAGAGCAGAGAGCAGGTCCTCTCACAGTACCACAGCTGGTGAGAAAAAAGATTATTACAGGATTATTACAGCATTAATATACAACTTACCCTCTCTCACACACACTGCAAAACTAAACTACTGCCATTCTCTATGTCCCTCCATCATTCTTTTTAGAGATCCACCAATCCACTTTTTAAGTTCTGATCTGATTCTGACATCAGTGCTCTTTTTCTTAAATAATATTACCTTAACGTTACTGTTGGTGGTGGTGTTATGTGTATGGGTACATTTTAATTTATGTAACCTTTTTCTTCTGGCTTTTAAAAACTGTATATAGGCAACCATGCTATAAGTTGCCATCATCCCTTATTTCTCATGTTGTCCTGTGCACGGCAAGTCTCCTCTACACTGCTACATCACAGTGTACAAGAGTTCACAGATGTCTTCATGTTAGCTCTGTTTCTCTTCTACCGCCCATAATGCCTCAGTGCCATCAGTCCAATATCCATTCCATGAATTAGGTCACTGTTAGATGGGTTCAAACCCATCTCTAATTATTTTATTTATTCAATAAATGATGGACTTCTGTTCCTCTCAGGAAAGTGAAGATGCCATCCAAAAAGAGGAGTTGGGAGCAGAACCTTTCACAGTGCCACAGGTGAGACACAACTACAATATTAGACCACTCTGCCTCTGTTAAATTACAATTATGATCTCTGTTGTTTGCTTTGTTATTCTTAGGAAAGTGATGAAGATGATGGACAGAGAGAAGAGGAGAGAGCAGAATCTCTCATAGTGCCACAGGTGACACAAAACTACAGTGTCATATAATCTGCTCCACCTCCATCCCCCTCTTTCTCATTAATGAGTTGTTCATTACTGTCCTTTTCAGGAAAACAATGAAGCTGGCAATCAAAGACAAGAACAGAGAGCAGAATCTTTCACTATGGTGCAGGTGAGACACAACTTAAGCGTTCACATGTGAGGTTGATTAAATTTATTTAAACGTTTGATTCATTTGTCATTGTACTGAACAGCTTCTGTTTGTCTTTCATGCTAAGTGCAGTCTGCCAAAACAAGGCAGGTTTTATGAGTGAAACAAGTGAAACCTGATCAATTTCCTTGCTGTGCTTCTTTTTCTATCATTTAGGACAGTGTCTCTCAAGAGGTAGATGATGTCCACTCCTCCCATGGACTAACGGAAGGACAAAGCATCATTTCAATTCTCTCCTTTGCATTGAGACACAACACAACAGGTGTATTAATGGAAGACCTGCTGAAACTTCTCAAATTGCATTCTGCTCAGACTAGTGCAGTTCCAACAAGCAAGTATTTTCTGGAGAAACCATTAGCTGATATTACACAACAGTTTGAACGACACCATTATTGTAGAGTTTGTACTAAGTACATTGGTTCTTCACAATATCTGGAAGAAACACTCAAATGTATGTCATGTTCCTCATTCACAACAGTGAAAGCCAGTTTACAGGAAGGGCATTTCTTTATTAGTATACCATTAAAGGATCAACTGAAAGATATTCTTGAGAACCAGGGTATGCATGATCTATGTTTTTTTGGTGATGCCAGCACAAAGCATGAAATAAGGGACTTATGTGATGGCACCTTATATCAGACCTTGAAAACTAACAGTAAAGAGGATTTTCTGTCCCTTACATTCAATTGTGATGGGGTACCAGTTTTTCAGTCCTCCAAATTTAGTATTTGGCCAATATTATGTTGTGTTAA
Source organism: Planiliza haematocheilus (assembly GCA_005024645.1). Lineage (NCBI taxonomy): Eukaryota > Metazoa > Chordata > Actinopteri > Mugiliformes > Mugilidae > Planiliza > Planiliza haematocheilus. The sequence continues at coordinate 516,755 of SRSE01001430.1, forward strand.
TGAGATACCACCTGAGAGTAGAGATAAACATATACTTTTATGTGCTTTGTGGTTTGGATCCAAGAAGCCAGACATGTCTTGCTTCTTTAAACCATTTGTTGAGGAGTGTGCCAATCTTTCTCAAGTTGGTTTTGAGTGGCAGCATCCGAGTGATCAGTCAATAAGACACATAAAAGTGCACGCATTGTGCTGTGTGTGTGATGCAGTAGCAAGGCCATTACTACAGAATTTTAAGCAGTTTAATGGTGAATATGGCTGTGGAGTCTGCCTTCACCCTGGGATGCAAACAAGGAAAGGAAAAGGAAACACGAGGGTTTACACATGTCCAGATCAAAAGCCAAGTGACAGAAATCATAAAAACACAGTAGAAATAGGACAAATAGCTGATAGAGAAGGGAAGACCATATTGGGCATAAAGGGCTCATCTGCTCTTGCAGATTTACCATTGTTTGATTTAATCAATGGAATGGTCCCTGACTACATGCACTGTGTGTTGCTTGGTGTGTGCAGATACATTGCAACTTTATGGATGGATTCCAAAAGCAGTTCTGAGCTATGGTATATTGGTACACAAATAGCCATTTTGGACAGACACCTCTTGTCTATTAAACCTCCAATTATTGTTGCTCGTGTTCCAAGATCTCTAACAGAACGCAAATTCTGGAAAGCCCATGAGTGGCAGAACTGGCTTTTGTACTACAGCTTGCCAGTTCTGAAAGGCGTACTTCCACAGAGGTATCACTCTCATTGGGCATTACTGATAGAGGGCATAAGCATTCTGTTGGGGTCTGAATTAAATGGTGAGCTGATAAATCATGCACATGACGCATTAGTGTACTTTGTTGGAGGTGTGCAGTCACTGTATGGGAAAGAGCACATGACATTCAATGTTCATTCATTACTGCATTTAAGCAAAAGTGTTGTACACTGGGGTCCTTTGTGGGCTCACTCAGCCTTCATGTTTGAAGATTTCAATGGGCACCTCCTGAAACAAGTAAAAAGTAGTCAAGCTGTTCCACAACAAATATGCAAACAAGTGGCATTATCCCGTGCTTTCCCCCGTTTAGCAAAGCAGTTCTTGATCAATGCACCAGCAGAAGTTAAAGATTTCTGCAATGAAATGAGACAGGGAAACCAACATGCCAAGAAGTATAAAAGGTTTACTGAGGTGACTTCCCTTGGTCCACCAAATGTGAGATTAATATCGCTTAGTGACCAAGCTGCTCTCCACACAGTGAGAGAGGTTCCCACAAACTCTGTGGTGAGTTACTACAAGAGAATTGCTGTAAATGGTGTTGTTGTTCATGGTCATACCTACAGCAAAACAAAACAAAGAAACAACTCTGTTGTGCTTTTGAAGGGTGGAAGCATTTTTACAGTCTCACACTTTATTGACATGGGCGATCAATGTTTATACGCCATAGGAAAATATGGCAATTGTACAGTGCAGAAGTTGGCCAGAGGTTCTCTAATCAGAACTCAACTGAGCTACATGTCATCCGTCCACTTTCCCACAGGCTTTCAAAAAGCCATAAATGCCTCTCTGATTGTTAGACCATGTATGTACATACAGTGTCCACAGTCCATCTCAATTGTATGTCGGTTACTGAATACCCATTACTGTTAATGAATGAGTGTAAACTAAATGTGAAGGAGTAATTGCTTTTGGATTTCTGAGCAGAAAATGAAATATTAAATACTAATACTTATTGTAATGTAATCTGATGATCTTGTGCAAAATTAGCTTTCTAGTAAAAGAATGGAATGAATATTATTGCATGTAATTGCTCCAACAATGTTAAACAATATTTTGCAAAAATGCTTGACTTAGCAAAAAATAAACAATTCTATGTTGTAAACAATTCAACAATTGTAAATACATTTTATTTTATTGTCAAATCATGTTGTCAATTTAAATGTCTCATTTTTGTGGCACCACAACTAAATACATTTTGTAAGTATTTTCTATAATATTTGTAACAGTTTGGTTTTACTGATGATTGTTCAACTTATATAAGTTTGATATTACATTTTCCTACTAAGGATATTGTATGCAACATTACTGGCATATATTGTTCTGGTAGATACCCAAATCATACAAGTTTCATTTTGTTCAAATTTACTAAGGATCTTATATCTGGTTTCACTGTTGTATGCTTTACATACAAGTTTCAGACAAATGAGATACAAATTTTATAAGATTTATCTATATCTTTTCCATATGGGTGTTAACGTTATATTGCCAAAAGCAAGTTCAAGATTAACACTACATGCATGTTAGCTAATTTATGAGGGGAACTATTTTTCCCACCCTCATGCAGAGACAGTAGATTTAAATGTATTATCATTGTAAAGTCTATATTACTTCTATATTATATATTGATTTTGATACAATCGGTTTAATAACTGAGAACCAACAATGTGCTCCCATTAACATTGAAGCTAATGAATTACCCGAAGGCTAATTCATTAGCTGGCTAAGTAGCAAGCTAACACGCCTGTTTTGTTAAGCGCAAACACAAACCCTTGCTAATTAGTACGAACATATTTAGAATAAAACAAGTGTTTCACTCACCGAAAAAGATGGAGAGCATATTTCTTTGAAGGTCTGCTAGAACAATTGACCGAACAACAAGCCATTCAGTGGTATCTACGTACAATTTTCCATAGTCATGACACTAATTAGCTAAAGTAGTGGGGACGAGCGGAGAGACCAAAGCTAGCAGCTACCGCCAAGGGACCGGCCCATACGTCACCTGTCACTCAAGGCGGGAACGCCCTTAATTATGCAGAATTTTAAACCTTGATAAAAAATAAACGAACGCGTTAGAAAAAAATTCACCCCCCCGTACATTTGTCATGAATAGTAAAATAATGCATTGAGACTAAAACCATTTTTTGTACCAGGCTGTAAACATGTTTAATATTCTCTTCCGGTTCACGCAACTTGCGGCAAATGTAAATATCCGAATGGGATGAAACGCCCAAAATTGCCCCTTATCCGATTTTTTAATTTTCCATTTGTGCACAGAATAGGAAATCGGAAAAAACACTCGTTATCCGTTTTTTCCTTTCAGTTTTCGGAACGAATATTGAGAAAACAAGGCATTATTTTGTTTTTAAATTTCGGTTTTATTTTGAAAATCGAATGAACGAATGATACACGGATTGGCTATCTTTAAAAGTATTTTCCCTCTCTTTTAATCATTGTTGTAGTATTGGAAACACAACCTTTTAGTATTAGCAAATTGTCACTGTAAAGAGAACATGAGTTCATTAATTAATTGATGCTTTTGAATTAGTTTGATTTCGCCGTTCATATACGTCATCTTGTTATGTTGTAATGTTGAGTGTTGTCACATATGAAAACATTGCTAACAAGCCATGATGAGTGATGGAATGGTTACATTTAATAATATAAAATAGGTTAAGAAGATCAGGCAATAAGACGTCTCAAGACAAAGGAGTAGGCGGTCTCTTCACTTTCCGCGCGAAGAATTTGAACGCCCTGAATAATTAACTGATAAAACCAGAGACGCTCCCTTTTCTCCGCACCTTCTTTTACTTTACTTTTACTTCGGCACTTCACTTTACTTTTACTTCGGCACTTCTTTACTTTTTCTTGTACACTTTCCTTTGCACTTTCTTTTGTACTTTAACTTTCTAGTACATTCTAGTTTTCATTTCCATTTTCCGTTTACGTATTTACGTTTAAACTTAGTAACTTGTTTTAAGAACAACTTGAATATTTCAAGCTCTGTTTGTTTCTCGTCAGATGTTTTTCCCTGACGTACGATTTTTATAGTGACGTAAATAGTTTTCTAGCTTTATTCATTTTTATACTCTACCAACCGAAGTACTAACCATCATCGTTCATAAGTTAGCCAGCGTAGACAGCTGGGATATCAGAGAAAGACCCAATCTCTTCGACGGATCAAGAAACCAAGAATCTGTTGCCATAGCAACGATATCAAGAAGACGTGACGAGCCGGATTCTTTCTTCAAACACAAAGACATTGCCAAGTGTCGTTTACTGCCTTTGACTGAACACCTACAACGCTCTCAAGCGAACTGGCTGTTGGAGTTGCAAACCAAGCAACGAGTCCTATCTAGCGGTTCAAGAGAGGCCCGCATCAGCTGTGCCGTTATCGTCACCAACTCGTCACTCCGACGCTCCGCCATCACCGACGCCGAGAAGACTCTACAAAAGTAGGCTGAATCGTTCCTACCGCTTAAGACAAAGAGTTGGTGTCACTACTTTGAAACTCCCAACTAATATCTTTTAGAGAAGATTGATTAGATTAGGTATCATTCATTTTAGATTAAACCTTAAAACATCTCCATCTCTCACCATCGCTCCAGAAATTAATAATTCCATACCTTACGTTTTATTTGATTATCCATGCATATTTTCCATTAGTCCCTCATAGTTGTCACCTTATTAAATAAATATTTACTCACACTTCAGAAGTTGTTTGTGGTGTTGTTTACTGCAGAGAATGACTGGTAAAATTTGTAGTAAAGGATTCATCCTTCAGAGATGCAAATTATTTAACCGAGACTGATAAACTGATTTAAACCGTGTTCTTCCTACGATAACAGGAGGTGGTGCCCCAATGAGACAATTTAAAAGTGTATGTTATCCTACAGCAGTGGTGCGGGAACGCAGTGCATCGCGGACAGATCGATCCACCCATGGCTTCTGGTTGGGAAAAGTCCTGATGGTTTTCCTCGGCGTGGTATCATCCACAACTTTCCCGATAAATCCCACAACCGCGTCCATACACTCCTCGATATCTCCACCCGCACTGCTGTGAAACATGTCCCAGTCGGCTGAATCCAGCGCACCCTGCAGAGCGGCCTCCGATTGATCTGTCCACCGCGTCACTTCTCTCACAGCAGGGGGTTCCTGCTTTAGCCGTTGTTTGTATTTAGGCATGAGAAAGCAGCGGCGTGATCCGATTTTCCGAAGAGGGGGAAGAGGTTTCGCTTTGTAGCCTTCTTTGAATGGGGAGTAGCAGTGGTCTAGAGTCCGTACTCCTCTGGTGGGGAAGTCGATGTGTTGAGTGAACTCCGGTATCACCTTTTTCAGATTAGCACTGTTAAAGTCCCCGTCTACAATAAGGGCCGCTTCACGATGGTTAGTCTGAAGAGTGGAAATCGCCTCATGTAGCTCAGACAGTGCAGTGTCTGTGGCCGCCTGGGGTGGGATATAGACAGCGTTGATGATAATTTAATGGATAGGAGCTCCAGGTTAGGCGACCATGATCGTATGAGAGGGACAACGTTCCTACTGTCACACCAGTTGTTGTTAACCATAAGGCATACTCCACCTCCCTTCGATTTCCCCGACTCACTTGTTCTGTCCATGCGGTGAACTGTAAGGAACTCCGCAGGTTGAATGGCGAAGTCCGGTACGAGAGGAGTTAGCCATGTCTCGGTGAGGCAGATGATGTTGCAGTTTCGTATGTCCCTCTGGAACCGTATCCTGGCCCTGAGTTCGTCCAGCTTGTTCTCCAGTGACTGGACATTGGCTAGTAGGATACTCGGCAGTGGCGTGTGGTGTGCTCTTCGCCTCAGCCTTTCTCTTATGCCAGCTCTTTTCCCCAGAGGCCATCTGCGTGACCTGGGGCCCCCGCGTCCCTCTTTGTTTGTGTCGGCTCCCTGGCGCAGGATGTCCTTGGGCCACACGGGATCGGAAGAAAATGGTTGTAGAAAAAAGTTGGAGTAATGTTATCCAATATTTATGTGTGTCTGTCTGTTATAAGTGATAAGACACAGGTAGGTGAGCTAAATAAGTTAAAAATAAAAGCAAAAAGCACTATATACAAAGAAAGTGTCGGAGCAGGTACAATGGCTGCTGACCTCACCGGCGCCATCTTGGAATATATATGTTCCACAGTTTTCTCATGAGGGAAGACCACAGGAACGTTCTTCAATTCATGTGGTACAAGAATAATGACCCTTCAGATGAGGTTGTTGAGTACCAGATGCCAGTTCACATATTTGGCAACAGTCCCTCTCCGGTGGTGGCGAATTATGGTCTCAGACGAGCTGCACTATATGGAGAACTTGGAGCGTTATATGTGCATGATGGCCTCACATCTCTGCTGTAAGAAAGTGAAGCCGTCAGCCTACTCAAACCAGCACAAGGTATGCTGAGTATGTCTAAACTATGCCTTCACAAGATTGTGTCCAACTGTCCTGCAGTCATGCAAGCATTTCGAACATCTGAGTATGCAAAGAACCTGAAGGGACTCAATCTGGATAGTGATTCCCTTCTAGTGCAGCGTAGTTTAGGTTTGAACTGGGACCTGTGCAACGACACATTCACCTTTCGCGTCTCAAGGACAAAAACTCCTTTCACACGAAGAGGTGTCCTTGCGACCGTGAACAGTTTATTCGATCCGCTCGGCTTAGTAGCACCAATCTCCATTCAAGGAAAGTTCCTCCTGAGAGAATTAACCCGGGATACCATTGATTGGGATGAGGCCCTCCCAGCAGATAGGGAAGGAGAGTGGATTGCTTGGAGAGACTCGTCGCAAGCTCTTGAACACCTTGAGACTCCTCGTTGCTATACGAGTACATCTGTTTGTAATGCCCAGCATGTAGAGCTGCACATCTGTATAGGGGGTGTGGCTCAGTAGGTAGAGCAGGTTGAAGCGTCCTTGAGCAAGACACTGAACCCCTCAGTTGCTGTGTGTCAATGTGTGTGTGCTTGTGTGAGCAAATGGGTAGATGTGTCTGTGACTGTAAAGCACTTTGAGGGCCAATAGGTAGAAAAGCGCTATATAAAAGCAAGGCCATTTACCATATACATCTTTTTGGGTGCTTTTTTGGACAGCAAGGTCATATTGGGTTACATCCATAATGTTACCCGCAGATGAAAGCGTACCTTCAATAAATGGACATACAAGTATGTGTTGACAACTTATGTCGTGCCTCCTCGTCTTTGAAGCTACCTAGCCACTTCAGTCAAGTTGGGGTTGGGGGGGCACAGCAGTTAACATGCTATACAGTAATAGCACAGAATTGCATGGCAGATAGGAAATTAGAGGGCAAGAGGTCTGTGCCAGAGAAAAGATAGTGGAGGATGCGACAGAGGAGAGAGAAGAAAAAAAGAGGACATGTGTTTACTACATCGTCCCCCAGCAGCCTAGGCCTATAGCAGCGTAACTAAGGGATGGTTTTGTCCAGCCCTACACTTTAAACCCGAACAGTACTACAAACTCAAAAGTATTGTAAAAACAGCAATCAAAATCTGCTATCAAGTCAACCCAACTTTAAGTTACTCAGTGTTCCAAATGAGGAATGTAATTATAATTTTGTGCTATTTAAATTGTCTGAATGATCATAACTATCTCACTCAAAACCTATGAATGCACAGAGGCATGCAACGTAATGATGTCAGTGCGTCATAACGTTTGTGGGACCAAACGAGAGAAAATCAAACCAATCAACATGGCGGTCGTGAAGCGAGGGGTGTGCAACGGTTGCTGAAGTTAAGAAAACTTGTAAGTATAAGGAAAAAGTCTTTAAAACTCACCACCACGTTGTTTAATTTTTTTTTTTTTGTTACGTTGTTTGTGCAACTCATTCCTCGCACAGCTGACAGGTCACAGCACAGGTCTATAAAAACATGTGCACTTTGATGAAGACCAGACTTTGCATCATGTGAAGCTGTTCAGGCTATTTACATCCCACAAAACCAAGCTGTTTTCAGATCAGGTGGCTATTCAAACATGAACCAAAGGAGTTGTTTAGTTGCTTCAAAATTGCAATCCGCTTGGTGTGACACGTTCACCTTCATAGTCTCGAGTAACTTAAGTGTCTACCACGCGTTTTGTAAACTCTGTCGGACCGAATATGGAGGGAAAAATTATGTTAGCAGGCACGCTAACAGTGCTAAACACAAACAAGCAGTGGAGGCACAGAAAGTAACACAGACAGAGTCACTAAGGCAGAGGTGCAGATGGCAATGTTGGTAGCGAAAAACAACATCCCTTTTGCTTTTTGTGATGACTTCAGCAAAAGTGTGGCAGATACACTATATTACCAAAAGTATTCGCTCACCCATTCAAATGATCAGAATCAGGTGTTCTAATCACTTGGCCTGGCCCCAGGTGTATAAATTCAAGCACTCAGGCATGCAGACTGTGAAACAAGACATTTGTGAAAGAATGGGCCGCTCTCAGGAGCTCAGTGAATTCCAGCGTGGAACTGTCATAGGATGCCACAAATCCAGTCGTGAAATTTCCTCGCTCCTAAATATTCCACAGTCAACTGTCAGCTCTATTATAACAAAATGGAAGCGTTTGGGAACAACAGCAACTCAGCCACGAAGTGGTAGGCCACGTAAAGTGACGGAGAGGGGTCAGCGGATGCTGAAGCGCATAGTGCAAAGAGGTCGCCGACTTTCTGCACAGTCAATTGCTACAGAGCTACAAACTTCATGTGACCTTCAGATTAGCCCAAGTACAGTACGCAGAGAGCTTCATGGAATGGGTTTCCATGGCCGAGCAGCTGCAGCCAAGCCACACATCACCAAGTGCAATGCAAGGCGTCGGATGCAATGGTGTAAAGCACGCCGCCACTGGCCTCTAGAGCAGTGGAGACGCGTTCTCTGGAGTGATGAATCACACTTTTCCATCTGGCAATCTGATGGACGAGTCTGGGTTTGGAGGTTGCCAGGAGAACGGTACATTTCAGATTGCATTGTGCCAACTGTGAAATTTGGTGGAGGAGGAATTATGGTATGGGGTTGTTTTTCAGGAGCTGGGCTTGGCCCCTTAGTTCCAGTGAAAGGAACATTGAATGCTTCAGGATACCAAAACATTTTGGACAATTCCATGCTCCCAACCTTGTGGGAACAGTTTGGAGCGGGCCCCTTCCTCTTCCAACATGACTGTGCACCAGTGCACAAAGCAAGGTCCATAAAGACGTGGATGACAGAGTCTGGTGTGGATGAACTTGACTGGCCTGCACAGAGTCCTGACCTGAACCCGATAGAACACCTTTGGGATGAATTAGAGCGGAGACTGAGAGCCAGGCCTTCTCGACCAACATCAGTGTGTGACCTCACCAATGCGCTTTTGGAAGAATGGTCAAAAATTCCTATAAACACTCTCCTCAACCTTGTGGACAGTCTTCCCAGAAGAGTTGAAGCTGTAATAGCTGCAAAAGGTGGACCGACATCATATTGAATTCTATGAGTTAGGAATGGGATGGCACTTCAGTTCATAGAATGAGTAAAGGCAGGTGAGCGAATACTTTTGGTAATATAGTGTATGTTTCCGGACTCTGTCATAGCTTGGAAATATGCATCCGGGAGAACGAGGACAACACAGCTAGTGAAAGGTAAGATCCGTGATTTCTTATATTTAGTTTTACCTCATCATTAAGGGGGTAAGTAATTTAACGCAAGAACTCTACAGACTGGAAATTGCTATTTTTAATTTTATTGATTCACAAATATGTGTTGGTTAGAGCTAACAAGAGCGTATCTCCAATTTGAATTCAATATTTTTTGTACAGGAGCCATAGCTGTGGAACTGGACAATGAAGTCTCCAAAATCTGCCAGACCCAGCCATATGCCCTCCTATGTAACAAATAAAATAGCATAAAAACACAAAAAGAGTTTGTGATTTTAGCCAGAATATATGACGAGACCCTCATGCAGGTGGGGACCAAGTTCCTCGACATGCCCATCTGCAACATGGGTGCTGCTGAAAACCTTTATGAGAAGCTCTCATCAGTTTTGAGGTGAGGGCACTGGTTCCTAGCTCACCACAAATCAGAGAGAATTTTAAGACAGCTCAGGGGATGGATAGATAGCTACAATGTGTTTTAAATCTGGTAGAATCAGTATACAGTATGTGCATCATCTAACAGCAGGCATGCTTTTTATGTTTGTGAAGGTAAAGGAGCATTCCATGGGAGGGACTGATAGCTTTTAACTCTGACAATGCCAGTGTCATGAAGGGTCAACACAACTCTGTCATCACAAGACTCTGAAACTCCCAGCCACATATCCAAGGCTTGGGATGCATATGTCATCTTGTACAGCTTGCCACTGGTAGTGGTATCAAGGCTATAAAGCTGCCAGTTGAGGACTTTTTGGTTGGTGTATACTACCACTTTGATAAAAGGTAAACAATTTATGTTGAAAAGTAAACTGAACATTTTAATCATCTGCAAAGATGGAAAACTACAGTTATTCAGTTACTTGAATTAAAGGATAATATAACATTGAATGTACCACAACTCATTTGTTTTGATGACCATAAGCACTACAATATTCCAACCTAATTAGTACAGCATTTCCTTTTCAGTGCAAAGAGATGCGAGGTGTACAAAGAATTTGTGGACTTCACAGATTCTGACAGTCTGAAGTTACTACTCCACCAGGTGACTCAGCCTCCTCATGTGCATTCAGAGAGTACTGAACCAATGGCAGCTCTACAAGCATATTTTGAAAGCCATGATGATGTAGAGAAGAGTGGCAAAGTGCATAGCCTGGCAAATCATCTTCGTGACCAAGAGATGAAAATCTACTTCATGTTCCGGAGTGTCGCCCTCAAGCCCTTGGCCAAATTCAACGTTGCCTTTCAGGTGGATAATGAGTGGTTGAATAATAGGTATTTTCATGTTTACTTCTCTCGCTTTTTATTTAGTTTACATTCCCGTCTATTTACCCACAGTCAGAGGGGGTGATGATCCATAAGTTCAGGCTTAAGACTTTCCTTAGCTATGTTGCTATAGGCCTAGGCTGCTGGGGGACAATGCACCAAACCCATGCCCATGCCAAGATAGACAGAGTACATACCTTCACTAATTGAGTATAAGTACAGATACTCCTTGTCAAATATTGCAAGTAAAAGTAGCTTACTAGAACTAGACTCGGATTGTTTTTTTCCTTCAAGGGTTTACAGCCTACATGAAATTGAATAGTTAATGCCACGTTTAAATGCTGAAAGTTGAATTTCCTTCTTATGGTAAAGGTTTAATTCAAAGGTTGAATTATTAATTCTCATTAGTCTGTATGGTTCCGCAAGGTCTTTATTTGATGTCAATGTGTTAGAGTTAAGTAGCCCATCCAGTGTTTCCAGTGCAACCTGTGGGCCTATAGCACTCACATATAGTCAAGTAATTAACCATATCAAACCATCTCTAATTTATGGATCATCACCCCCTCTGACTGTGGGTAAATAGACGGGAATGTAAACTAAATAAAAAGCGAGAGAAGTAAACATGAAAATACCTATTATTCAACCACTTATTATCCAACTGAAAGGCAACGTTGAATTTGGCCAAGGGCTTGAGGGCGACACTCCAGAACATGAAGTAGATTTTCATCTCTTGGTCACTCAGTATCAGCAGATTCTTGACAAGAATGTTCAAGAATCTGTCACAAAGTTGAAGCTACGCCGGGGTTGGATTTTTCAGCAGGACAATGATCCCAAGCACTGTTCAAAATCCACCAAGGAATTTATGCAGAAGCACAAGTACAATCTTCTGGAATGGCCATCCCAGTCCCCAGACCTTAACATCATTGAAAATGTATCGATTGATTTGAAGCAGGCTGTTTACGCACGGAAGCCAAGACCTGACTGAACTGGAGGCGTTTTGTATGGAGGAATGGGCCAAACTACCACCTGCCAGACTTCAGGGACTTGTCAGTGGTTATAGGAGGTGTCTACAGGCTGTTCTTGACAGCAAAAGGAGGTTCTATTAAATATTAATGGAATTATTTCTTTGGGGTACCCAAATTTATGCACATGCCTATTTCTGTTTAAATATACATAAAAATGTTTCTGTTGGACCAATGAAAATGATTTCACTACTGAGATGTTTCTGTTTCCATAAGGTATAACATTTGTTAAAATAAAGTTGCTGCTTCAAAAGCTCAGCAAGTGACAAACTGATGCAATGATTTTCCTAAGGGGTGCCCATACTTTTGCATACCACTGTAGATAGACAACTTTATTGATCCCTTTGGGAGGTTCCCCCAGGGAAATTGACATCTCCATCGCATACAGCACTGTCAGACATACATACATGTACACGAACTATAGTCCCAAATACCAAAACACCCAGGAAAGAATAATAATAATAACTAGAAAATTCCCGCGGAAATTTTTGAAGTGCCGAGTGGGCTGTTGCTATTAGCTGCTAATGTTAGCAATTAGCGTGATGCGCTAGCCACTTATTTTAACATTGGTAGTGTTAGCATGTCTTTTAAGCCACTAAAAATGAAATAGATGCTAATTGCTAACATGCTAATTGCTAATATGCTATTCGCTAACATGCTAATGCTGTCAGTAATGCTACCACCAATAGGGAGGAGGGGCCTCTTGACATAGGCACTCGGCACTAATAAAATAAGATAAAATAAATATTGTGACTGTACTGTACATACATGATTATTGCACGAAGGAAGGATACCAGATGCATAGTGTTATTGCACTTAACTATTGCACTCATGTTGTGGGTTAATTAAGAAAAAAGTCATTCAGGCCCCTTTCCTTTTTGTCCTCCTCCCCCCAAGTGAGTGGTGGTTGTATAGTTTGATGGCACGGGGACAACGGAGTTCCTGAGTCTATTGGTCCTGCACCTTGGGAGGAGCAGCCCCTCACTACAGGTGCTTCTCTGGCTACTGATGGTAGTGTGCAGAGGGTGGCTGGCATTGTCCAGGATACACGTTAGTTTTTTAAGTGTCCTGCTTTCTGCTATGGCAGCCAGAGGGTCCAGCCTCATGCCAACCACAGAGCCAGCCCGCCTGATCAGCTTCTCCAGCCTGGAGAGGTCTGTCTTTGAGGTACTCCCACCCCAGCACACCACAGCGTAGGACAGAACGCTGGCGACCACATACTGGTAGAAGATCCCCAGAAGCTTTTTACAGAATGCCTCCTGTCATGAATTTTAATGAACAATTAGGTACAACGGTTACATCCCAATGCAATGACACTTCTCAGGGCACAGCAGCCATTTTTGCTGAAGCCATTGCAAGCTGATTTTCTTTACAGTTTTTTACAACCGCTATGACCCATTGTTCAATACTTTTAACGCTTTTTCAGTAATGAATGACAGCTAAATGCTGATTTTTTTTTCCCTCTTTACTCTACTGTAAGTCATATTCATTTGCAATACAGTAAAGTGTTTAGCTCAAATCCTGTCATTTACTGTCTTCTTCTTTCATAAACATTCTGCAAAGCTGCTCGGACATGGGTCATTCACTTTTTGTACAAAGTGTTGTACAAAAAAAGGAACAAAATTCATGCCCAACAAATGTAAAATGAAGAACATCATCACAAACATTAATTTACATGTATGATCAATACAATAATCTGTTGATTGTAAAATAAAAAGGAAAAAAGTAGATTTGACACATGCAATTTGATTCAGTTTGTGTTATTCCATCAGTTGTCAGTGTTTTTTAGGACACTGTGCTGTGACTGACTAAATGTTTCTGTTGGAAGACGATGTGTGTCAGTGCTTTGGTAGATTTGGTGAACTGTGTTAGTGTATTATTGTATTTTGGAAGTGTGTGTCTGTGTTTAGTTACACTGCGTGATTTTGAGCATGAAATTAACTGTTTGGGGAATTGTGTGTTTCAGGTGTGATGTGCGTTAACAGTTTTGAAAAAGTGTTTACGGTTCTGAAAAACGGGTCATAGCAGTTGTAAAAAACTGTAGTACAAACTGCCAAACCTAGTGGATAACCTGCAAAAGTGCGTCACTTGCTCAAAATTAATAGTTGATCCCTCAAAAGCAAGTATTCATGTCAATGAAACAGTCTGTGTCATCAAAATAATAAGTCCTGACACCATTGTTTATGAACAAGACAGTCAAATGGCTTTGTCATGTTTTCATTGTGACATACTTACTGCATATGCTCTTTGCAATTCTACAGCATTGTACAAAAAAAATAAAAAATAAATACACAGTCACTTATTTAGAACAACCATAAGAAATACCATTATGGTAGAACTGTGAACAAATGTAAACAATATAACAGTACATATTACTGTAAACTGAACATAAATTATTCCTGGACATCCACATGTTCCTGTCTGTCTGACCGCATATTTTCATCTACGTCACAGCAGATGTCTTCCTTTGCAAGGCAACGAGGAAAGTATCGCCTTGAGTGGCGAATCCACCCTCTGCAGGACTCCACTGTGATGTCATCACATGCAGCATCCATGGCTGCTAGCAGGGCCATTTGGGCATGTGGACGCCGGTCATAAACCTTCCACCTCCAGGCAGAAAAAAGCTCCTCTATTGGATTAAGGAATGGGGAGTAGGAGGGTAGATGTTCAACCACCATGCAATGGTGACTATTCAGCATTCATAAGTATGTTTAATTTTGACTGACATGACATAAGCAAATGATAATGTTATAAAACAGCAGAGAATTGTATGAAAGTAACTGATACATGTGTAAAAGCATTTGCAATTTGTTCAAAGGAATGAGAAACTGCTACGATGATGTGCACAAATGACTCAATGTTGTGGAGGTTGAACTAATAGTTGTGAGAACTTTCATTCTGATCTAAGAAAAGCACCAAAGCGACTGAGAAAAACTGTAAAAGATCTATCCACAGACTCCTTCATCAACTCCTTACGGTTTTTTATCAGTCTGAGAGGGGCTGTGTGCCAGTTCTACTGTGACCAGGGTCGGAACTTCATAGGAGCGAATAATCAACTTAAGGAATCACTCAAAAAGTGTCATTATCAAGTGTTGCATGTGAATTCATCTTCAACGCACCATCAGCAAGTCATGCTGGTGGAGTTTGGGAGCGTCAGATACGTACTATTTGAAACGTATTGAATGCCTCTTTGGCCCAAAGCGAAGGAAGACTTGATGATGCTTCTCTCAGGATACTCTTTTATGAGGCCATGTCCATTGTTAATAGCTGTCCCATAACTGTTGATGGGTTAAATGACCCTAATTCTCTTGAGCCTTTAACGCCAAATTATTTAATTCAAATGAAGTCAAAGACTGCTCTTCCACCTCCAGGAAAATTTGTGTGTGAAGACGTGTACATTACAAGGCGTTGGTGCCGGGTTCAGTGCTTGATTGAGCAGTTCTGGAGTCGATGGAAGAGAGAGTACTTGTTGAACATCTCCACCCGACAGAAATGGCATGTGGCTCGGCGCAATCTCAAGGTGAATGATGTGGTCATTGTAAAGGAGAACCTACTTTCAAGGAATCAGTGGCAATTGGGACGAATAGTGGAAACAATTGTGGACAGTGACGGTTGAGTGAGAAGAGTGAAACTGCAAGTTGGAGAGAAGGACTCAGGAAAGCTTTGTTAAAGCTCATAATTGTGGAGAGACCAGATCAGAAATTAGTGGTGCTCCTTGAAAATTAACAATGAAATAGAATACACCTGCACATTTGCACAGGCACAGGCAGCCGTTACATAATGCTTATTTGCACAATTCAAAGGTTTACAATTTAAATCATTTGTTAATTATAATTTATTAAGGAATGATTGGTGGTAGTGTAAAGGACCACATTGAGATTTATGTGTATGTATGTGTATATGGGTATGTATGTATATGTATATAAAACTATTTTAAATATTCCCAAATATACGTACGAGTTTAATGTGATCTCTGTGTGACCCGGAAATACTATGCATTCGTACTGCTTAAATTTGTCCCACTGGCAGCTCTGTAGTTTTTGCACAGCTTTCAAATCAGCTGACAGGTTCACGATACCTTTTTTTGGAGCCAGATGGTTTAGCGTTGCTACTTTGTATTTAAATGAACCCAATATAAGGCTTCATATCCATTCTTCGAAATACCTGTCGAAGAATGGACTATTGTTTGCATTCCTTGGAGAGCGCAGCGAGGTATGATGTTTGATATTTAAAACCCATTAAATCAAGATTTTATTTATTGTGTTTAACGTGGGGTTAGGTGGCGAGTTTGCATGTTCTCCCTGTGTCCGTGTGGGTTCTCTCCGGGTACTCCGGCTTCCTCCCACCATCCAAAGACATGCTCGTTAGGTTTATTGGTGATTCTAAATTGGCCGTAGGTGTGCATGTGAGTGTGAATGTTGGCCCTGCGATGGACTGGCGACCTGTCCAGGGTGTACCCCTGCCTCTCGCCCGATGACAGCTGGGATAGGCTCCAGCAGACCCCCGTGACCCCTAACAGGACTAAACGGGTTTAGAAAATGACTGACTGACTGTTAACGTGGGAATAAGTTTGCGAAATGTTTGTTGTTTATTATGTTTCAATGCAGTTTGCACGGTGCTGTAAGGATATACCGAATAAAGTTCCTGATCACCACTATTCTCCTACCTGGTGGATTTAATAAAGGAAACCTTATGCATCAGTCGAGGCTCTCAATCGTTTTTAATCCAAGGAATTGCTACAATATTTATAACTTGTACAAATACACTGCAGTTAATAAAAAATAAATAAAATAAATCGCGATAATACCCGGAACCGTGATACTTTGTCTGGTATAGTATCGTGGTTACTCATTTTGGTATCACGACAGCTCTACTTCACATACTGCATATGGCCTATTATTTATAAGGCTGACATTTTTACTAATGTCCCAACAAGTTTTGTAATGTAGCAAATAACCAACACATTGCTGGTTTGTGTCATTTATTTTTGCTGAGTATGATTATGTTTCAATGCAGTTTGCACGGTGCTGTAAGGATATACCGAATAAAGTTCCTGATCACCGCTATTCTGCTACCTGGTGGATTTAATAAAGGAAACCTTATGCATCAGTCGAGGCTCTCAATCATTTTTAATCCAAGGAATTGCTGCAATAAATATTTATAACTTGTACAAATACACTGCAGTTCATAAAAAAAAACAAAAAAAAACGCGATAATACCCGGAACCGTGATACTTTGTCTGGTATAGTATCATGGTTACTCATTTTGGTATCACGACAACTCTACTTCACATACTGCATATGGCCTATTATTAATAAGGCTGACATTTTTACTAATGTCCCAACAAGTTTTGTAATGTAGCAAATAACCAACACATTGCTGGTTTGTGTCATTTATTTTTGCTGAGTATGACATGGACATGCATGAACAGTATACTGAAAGATACTGTTACTGTATTCCCGGGAGTCCCGCGTCACAGGAGTCAATTTCACTGTTGGTAACGTGATAGGAACGGAATAGAGCAAATAATCAATGGGAGCGGGCGGGACCGGGACGGAGGTCGGAGCCGGAGATTACAGTTTTTCTCGATTGCTAAGACACATTTCTTGAAAGCAGCTCTCCTTTTCTCTAAACTGTGAACGCAAAACCCAATTTTCAAGCTACTTCACAAAACCTCAGACTCTTCTTGCAAAACCAAACTTTCACCTCAAAACAGTTTAATCTGTGCTCAAAACTGAACTACGTTGTCAAATCGTGCCCCGAGTCAATCTAAATTAAAAACACTACTGAGCAGTCACTAAACACTCCATAGAAAAATAGAAAACACAATGCTCAGGACATGAAGCTGTAGAAATAAATGTTTAATGTTCACTGTAGGCTAAATGCATGTTTCAAAACAAAAAACCTTTGCATTAGCATTGTACAGTACAACAACAAACAGAAATCTTGTGCATTTAGCACTTTTATACAGTAAGCCTACATCGGCACAGTGATGTACTGAAACATATATTTACTTACAGTATACTGTGGTACAGTATGTAGTATAGTCATACAGTAATTGCTGTTACTGCTGTAGTAATTGTTTTTTCTGTAATGTCAAAAACGGTAATTACCTGTTCTCTTCTCTAAATCTTCGGATTATGTTGGACACAGTGAATTTACTGATGTTTGGTTGTACCCTTTATCCGGCCTCCTTCATGCTCATACCATGGACAAGTAGCTCTGATTTCATCAGATATTACTCTTCTTAGTCTTCGCTGACCACCTCAACCACCTCTCACACAAATTCCTCTCATATTTCTATCCATTGTAGTGCCTCACAAACCAGTGCTCTCTGAACTGGCTTATATATGTTCCCTCACATCATTAGCCTCAAGTGTGATCAATTTTGAGTTGTTGTGTTCAACCGGTGACACCAGTGTTTTACAGTTTTTCTCAGTTGCTAAAACACAAAAATCCATTGGCTGAAGAAAGTTCTCAGTTGCTTGAACTCATTAAGCTAACTGTTCAGTCTGTTGTCAATACCTTAAACCATTTCACATGGTTTAGCAAAACTCTAAACACATTCTCATTCTTAAAACACATTCTGCACTCTAATGCACATGTCATCCATACTGGTAAACACAAGTGGCAACAATTACATACACTATATTACCAAAAGTATTCGCTCACCTGCCTTTACTCATTCTATGAACTGAAGTGCCATCCCATTCCTAACTCATAGAATTCAATATGATGTCGGTCCACCTTTTGCAGCTATTACAGCTTCAACTCTTCTGGGAAGACTGTCCACAAGGTTGAGGAGAGTGTTTATAGGAATTTTTGACCATTCTTCCAAAAGCGCATTGGTGAGGTCACACACTGATGTTGGTCGAGAAGGCCTGGCTCTCAGTCTCCGCTCTAATTCATCCCAAAGGTGTTCTATCGGGTTCAGGTCAGGACTCTGTGCAGGCCAGTCAAGTTCATCCACACCAGACTCTGTCATCCACGTCTTTATGGACCTTGCTTTGTGCACTGGTGCACAGTCATGTTGGAAGAGGAAGGGGCCCGCTCCAAACTGTTCCCACAAGGTTGGGAGCATGGAATTGTCCAAAATGTTTTGGTATCCTGAAGCATTCAATGTTCCTTTCACTGGAACTAAGGGGCCAAGCCCAGCTCCTGAAAAACAACCCCATACCATAATTCCTCCTCCACCAAATTTCACAGTTGGCACAATGCAATCTGAAATGTACCGTTCTCCTGGCAACCTCCAAACCCAGACTCGTCCATCAGATTGCCAGATGGAAAAGCGTGATTCATCACTCCAGAGAACGCGTCTCCACTGCTCTAGAGGCCAGTGGCGGCGTGCTTTACACCATTGCATCCGACGCCTTGCATTGCACTTGGTGATGTGTGGCTTGGCTGCAGCTGCTCGGCCATGGAAACCCATTCCATGAAGCTCTCTGCGTACTGTACTTGGGCTAATCTGAAGGTCACATGAAGTTTGTAGCTCTGTAGCAATTGACTGTGCAGAAAGTCGGCGACCTCTTTGCACTATGCGCTTCAGCATCCGCTGACCCCTCTCCGTCACTTTACGTGGCCTACCACTTCGTGGCTGAGTTGCTGTTGTTCCCAAACGCTTCCATTTTGTTATAATAGAGCTGACAGTTGACTGTGGAATATTTAGGAGCGAGGAAATTTCACGACTGGATTTGTTGCACAAGTGGCATCCTATGACAGTTCCACGCTGGAATTCACTGAGCTCCTGAGAGCGGCCCATTCTTTGTTTCACAGTCTGCATGCCTGAGTGCTTGAATTTATACACCTGGGGCCAGGCCAAGTGATTAGAACACCTGATTCTGATCATTTGAATGGGTGAGCGAATACTTTTGGTAATATAGTGTATAAAGAGAGCAGAAATGTCATTGATTGAACACAGTCAGTCAAAATTGATTTCACTTGTTTCAAATGATGGGACAACCAATATAAGCCAGTTCAGAGAGCAAACAGGTTGTTGAAGGTGGGAATGAGAACGTGTGAGAATGGATAGAAGAATTTATGTGAGAGGACGAGGACGAGTGCGTATGCGAGGTGGGGGACGAGGAGAAAGAGGAAGAGGAAGAGGAAGAGGAAGACAGTCAGTCATTTTCTATACCCGTTTAGTCCTGTTAGGGGTCACGGGGGTCTGCTGGAGCCTATCCCAGCTGTCAAGAGGAAGACAAAGAGTGGAAATATCTGATGAAATTCGAGCAACAATCATAGACCATGTTGTTGTCCATGGACTGACAATGAGGGAAGCAGGACTTAGAGTACAACCCAATTTGAGCCAATTTTCTGTGTCCACCATAGTAAGGACATTCAGAGAAGAGAACAGGTACAGTGTGCTACTGTATTTTTGTAATTATAAATTTACTATACTACAGTATATGCAGCTGTTCCAATAGACAAAATGCATCACTGTATTGCACTGCATGAATTTTTTTTGTAACTGCCTATCTACTTTTTATAGAATTGCAAGGCTGCCACATGCAGGTGGAAGGACAGCTATATTCACTCAGGAGCAAGAGACCATTATAGTGGGCATGGTCCTTCAAAATAACACAATACGACTCAGAGAAATTCAGGAACGAGTGATACAAGACAACACACACTTCCAGGGAATCGACAGTGTGAGCATTTCCACAACTGACCATTGAAATAAGGGTACAAAAAAAAAAAAATACAAAGAGCAAAACAGTCATTTCTGATCAATTTTGGGCTTTTTATATAATGACAGAAACATGAAATTTGTTTTGAACAATGTGTTTTCTATTTTTTGGTGTATTGTTTACTGACTGCTTGATAGTGTATGTCATTTTGAGCAATTTGTTTATTATTTGAGAGCAGTGTTTGATTTTGAGCACAGGTAAAACTGTGTTGAGGCGAAAGTTTGGTTTTGCAAGAGGAGTCAGAGGTTTTGTAAATCGTGCTTGAAGCTGAGGTTTTGTGTTTAAGGTTTTGAGAAAATGGAGCAAGGTTTCAGAAATTGTGTTTTAGCAATTGAGAAAAACTGTAATTGTGTTTGACTTTTGCCACATGTGCTCACCATTATGCAACACAGGTGCATCACAATGAAAATGTGTTGGCAAGTTGTGTCTAAACAGGTGAAAAGTGCTTATGGTTTTGCCAAACGAGTGACTGATTCAATCAGGAAGTTCAGGCAACTGAACATTTGGTTCAGACAATAGGCTTTAGTGTTTTAGCAACTGAGAAAAACTGTAAATTAAGAAATGACGCTGCACTGCGGTGAGTGGGGGGTGGGATCAAGTGATCGGGATATGACGGGAGTATTTTTTTGGGCTCAAAATGACACAGAAAATGACACTGTTAGTAGCGATGAGATGGACACATTTTTGACGGGCTCCCACCCAAACCTATTACGTTGAAAATAATTAATAATTAATTATTTTCATCTCGTCGCTAGCAGTGTCCTGTTAATTAATAATAATAATAATTATTTTTTGAGAAAGTTTGGGAACCACTGCTTTATACATTACATGCCACATAACCGAATTTAGCTAGCTGCTGAACAATATCCCAATTAGTACTAATTAGTCTAAAAGGCGAAATATAATACCCAAAATACTCGACATGTCAACATAAACACATATCAAGATTATTTAAAAACCTCGAAAGCATAAATACTAATTCACAGTACCTGGAATGTAGAGATATGATTATGTAAATATAATGATCATTTCTTGTCTCCCGTGATATCACTAACACTGGGGCTCAGAGCTCCCCCTCCCGCCACTGCAGGTATTACAAATCAAATCACACGATCTCTCAGAAAACAACCAACAGCTGGGTGGGCGGTATGGTGTCAACTGTCTATCTAGCTAGTTCCCGCCTCCTCGGCACTAGCTGAACGATAAATCTAACGCAGCAAGAGAGGCGGGACTTAAGACAGAACAGCCAATCATCAGCCGCTCACGCTCAAAGCCGGTGTCAGTTTGAAGCAGCAACAGGGAGGGAGGGGAGAGCGCAGACACAGAGCGGCCTGAGAAACTGTCGAGAGGCCTATGAGCGTAACTGCTCAAAAACTACAGAAAAAGTGTGGGTTTTGAACCCCCTCACCGGGAAAAGTGTGGGTGTTAAAACACCCACATCCACCTCGGATGCGACGCCCCAGTGCCATCTGCGCGCATGACAGACATCTGTCCCACACTGGACTGGGTCCCAACCATTGACTGTATATACTAGGTCCCAACTGACAAACTCGTTCATCCACCACTAAAACACTACTTACATAATTTAGCCAGATGTAATTAATCAAGAGTTGAGCCAAAAAGAAATCTAGGTCGAAGAGAGTGTTATCTATGTATAAAACAGTTCTTATAATAAAGAAATTACTGATTTGTGATTTACCACTAAGTTTTAGGAAGAAGTTATGCAAAATAATAAACAGTACAATTTGTATACAAACTGAATACATTGTTTACCGGTGAAGGCTAAGCTGATGTTGGTGGGGGTCGAGTCATTCTGAACAGGCTGTATGGGCTTAGGCTAAAGACTGGAGTCAGAGCATCCAGCAGTGGAAGTTAGTTTGGCTGAGAGCAGTTCACTTTGATGGTGATGCACAGAACTGTTGAGAGGGTTCATGTTTGTTGTGAATGCCAAAAAGTTTACCTGGCATTATAATAATAAACATAACCGCTGTCGCCTGGATAGATTTGTTTATAACATTATTCCAGCTCAGGAATAAAATTTCATAACATACAGAATGCACCAGGAGAAGATACTTCACCTTCAGTGGAGAGCCCTTGAATGTGATGACGTTGGGGCAGCTGTGGCTCGTAAAGCACTTTGAGTACCAATATGTAGAAAGTGTTATATAAAAGCAAATCCATTTGCTATTTACCATTTTACAATGAAATTGTTGCAGCAGTGGTGGAGCAGCAATTTTAAAAGTGGGGGTAGCACATGAGCACTGCAATCACCTTTGGCCCCTGTTTCAGTCTCCAAAACTAATGCAATGCCTAGATTTTTTTCATGAGGATATGCAAATAATATAGCATTCAAAATGTACATTATAGCACAATGCTATACAACCCAAGATATTCACAAACAATCACATACCATGGTATTAAGCAATTAATTCATGTTTTATTAGGCACTGTGTTCCCTCCCTCTCCTCTCATATTCTCCCTTTCTTCTTCTCTTATGTTCTCTCTCTCTTCTCTCCCTCATCTTCATGCTCTCCTTTGTCCTGACTCCTGGACTTCCCTTCCTCATCCTGCATAAAGAACTCAGTGTTAATATTCCTGAACATGGTAAACAAGTGTTGAATTATTTTAAAAACTTAGAAAAAACTTCTACAGTCTTGATTTTGATGAGGATATATTCATTTCTTTTGTTGTTCTTTCATCTGTTTTTGTTAATTATTTCACGTATATTTTGTTGTTGTAATCTGTTTTAACTAATCTTTCATCCTAGCCTTTATCGTACTCTATATTATTATTATTGCATTTTATTGTCTTCATTTCTATTCTTTTCTAGTTTCTGAGAGCAGTAAAAGGGATGAGTTGATGTGAAAGTGAGATATTTTAGAAGAGACATAAAGCAAAATATAAGTAGATATTTTGTTTCCTCATACATCAGAGAAAAACATAGAAATACCAGTTTAGCAAGTCCAATGTCTCCTTGGACGTGCTTAAAACGGACTTTTATTTTGAAACAGGAAGCCAGGAAAAGACGTCGCCATAGTAACTTTATCTTGCTAACAACGGTCTACTCTCTTGCTTTTATGCAATCTCGTAGCTGTAATTTTCAAGCGCAATGGAGGGCTCGGATACATACTTTATACGACCTGGTCATCAACATAAGTAAGTTAGTCAAAGTAGTTAAATGCAATTTCTAGAATTAAAAAAATAGCTAAAGCTAAAGCCGGCGAGTTTTTGCTATCGTTAGCTTGCCACCATATTTGTATTTTCTGTTTTTAAAGTAACTAAATCTTAAATCAGAGACATTACAATGTAGTGATACATGAAGACAATCATTAAGTGTGGCGTCGATCTAAATATCGAGTTTTCATTTTCAAGAATGGTATTTGGCTTCAACGCTGTATTATACAACATAAATTCAAGTAGAGTTTAAGTTTATTATAATTTGTAATAACGTCAGGAATATATACAATAATATGAACGAATACGTTTTAAATTAAATCACTTTAGTCCTCAATTTAAATATACAACAACAACTAAAGTAAAAAATATATGACGTTAGTTATTAAATATATTTATTACATATAATGTGGATCACTGATGGGAATGCCTACAATCATCATAAAAAGATTTTCAATACCTATTGAGACCTTACTCTGGAGGCATCTCGGGTGATTTGAGGACACCATGCCAAAGTTAATTTTCCTCTCCTTTTTCCCACTGTAAAATGTTCCAGGTTTAAGACGGCCGTTGTAAAAGAGTGTGTTCGTGAAATTTTGAGGGAGCGACTTTCTGGGGTGCGGTACGACCCAGAGGAAGTCCCAGAGCTCTCTCGTTTACTGGCAGACTGCGTGAAGGACAAAGTAAAGAGTGAGTGCATTTTCTATGAGGCCAAATCTTCAGGTGTCATCCAGATACACACAGCTCCCAGTAGACAGTAAAGAAAGTTTGCCAAGGTTATGATGATCTTGCCGATTGTTGTCCGATGGATGTTAAATCGGTGGCCAAGCTACACATGTACAGCTGTGATGGGCCAGCTCAACAGGGATTGAATCCTTCAGCCCCACCTGAACAAGATGTTAAAAATGTTAAAACAATATATAAAAAATAGTAGCATAACTGATTTGTCATATATTTATATGGACTACTCAAGTAGGCTTTTTATTTTTGTACACTGTTTTTTTTCTTGTTAACACTGTTAATAAAGGGATTAATAATCTTTTTCTTTTGATATGGTCAGTGGTGCAGTCTATTTGATTTGCAGGTACACTCAGAATCCCCACTTAAAAAGTACCAGGATTGCTGTATACCTACATAGACTTGGCAGATTTACATAAAATCTCAGCATACCTGGAAAAGCAAACTATAGTAAACCACTGGTTGCTGTTAGTGAAAACATAGTAACGTAGCACTAAGCTACACTGGTCATTTTTTATGTTAATGGGAGACATCGTCAACCAAATGAACATGGTTAACCTAGAGCAAAGAACCAAAAGAACACGATTAACCCAGGAACATGGTTAACCACCTTAATGCTATCTTAACGCTACACTCATCCTACTCTTAAACTGTGAGGTGGTTTTGATCCGTCCATTGACGGATGACATAACGCCCTCACAAAACCCAAATTAAAAATACACACAAAAATTAGTTGCTATTAATGTCAACATAGCCTCTTTTGCCTACTTCTATCGGACACTTTATTTGCTGCTTTATAAAAGTTTGACAAAAGTTCAGCAGGAAGAGCTGTCACAGCATAGCATGTTGATACCCAAGCCTTATAGACAAATCCGGTGAAACACGGAAGTAAAGCAGCGCCGCCATTACTGCGTGCCTTGCTGCTAAGGAAATAGCGGAAGTAGCGTGTTGGCCCCGTAGGCGGCAGTAGCAGATAGCTGTAGGAAATTTTTAGCCAGTTTAGTTGTTTTTAGTACGTATGCTGTCCAGTGATGCCGGGAAGATCGTGTTGTGTGGTTGACTGTTTTAACAACAGCACAAAACTACCGGCCTGGAATAAAACTGTTGTGAAATTCACGAACCTCATCTGCGATGGTCTGGCCAATCCATCCGTAGCTCATGTAATTCTGACCTTCAATCAATGCCCTGTAGTTTAGGTTCTGAAGCTCATCGCATTGCAGATGATTAATAAAATAATCTTGAATATCTGTAAGAACATGTAGGGTATTTTATTGCTACAACTGGTCGTGGCTAACAGTTATTTGCAACTTGTGAACATATTAGCAACACAGCTAGTGTAGAATGACGTTCGGTTTTATTGTTGTCATCAATTAATACACGTCTTAATTACATTTGGCTGACGCATTTTTACATTAATACATTATGTTGTCAGTAAATTGTGAACATATTAGCAACACAGCTAGTGTAGAATGACGTTCGGTTTTATTGTTGTCATCAATTAGCTTAGCCTTATAGCTACACGTCTCAATTACATTACGTCCCGTTTGGTCGATAGAAAGGGTAAAACAAGTTCTCTTGTATGGCAACACTTCGTATTCACCTTTGTCTAAATTCACCTTTAGACAAAGGTGAATTGCATGAATAGTATTGGATAGGAAATTAGAGGGCAAAAGCTCTGTGCCAGAGAAAAGAAAGTGGAGGATGCAAGAGAGGAGAGAGAAGAAAGAAGGAGAACATGTGGCGACTGTGGCTAAGTAGGTAGAGCGGGTTGTCCACGAGGGTCCACCAGAGGGTTAGCGGTTTGATCCCGGAATGTGCCACATGTCGAAGTGTCCTTGAGCAAGACACTGAACCCCCAGTTACTCCCAATGCGTGGCACTGGTGTGTGAATGTGTGCGTGCTTGTGTGAGTGAATGGGTAGATGTGTCTCTGACTGTAAAAGCGCTTTGAGTACCAATAGGTAGAAAAGCGCTATATAAAAGCAAGCCCATTTACCATTTACCATGTGTCTCCCAGCAGCCTAGGCCGATAGCAACACCCAACTAAAGGATGGTTTAGTCCAGCCCTAACTATAAGTTTGATCAAAAAGGAAAGTCTTAAGCCTGACCTTAAAAATAGAGAGAGTTTCTGCCTCCCGAACCCAAACTGGGAGCTGGTTCCACAGGAGAGGAGCCTGATAGCTGAAAGCTCTACCTCCCGTTCTACTTTTTAAAATTCTAGGAACCACAAGTAGGCCTGCACTTTCAGACCGAAGTGATCTGTTGGGATGATATCATGGCACTGCCCCCGGTTACCTCAAACAACTCATCACCCCTCTTTCCTCCTCACGCCATCTCCGTACCGGACAGGCCAACCTCCTCCAGCCTCCAAGGACAAGGCTGCAAACCATGGGTGACCACGTCTTTTGTTCAGCTGCACCCAGCCTGTGGAATACTCTTCCTGTGCATCTAAGGGCACCACAGACTGTGGACTCTTTAAAAAAAAACAACCTTAAGACACATCTTTTTACAAAAGCCTATGGCTAAAACTGCCATTTTTAATCTCTCTCTTTTAATTCTTTTATGCTAGTTAGCACTTTGAGGTCATTGATTTGATGTAAAGTGCGTTATAAATAAAATGTATTATTATTATTATTATTATTATTATTACAATGAGGTCTTTAAGATACGATGGAGCTAGACCTTTGAGGGCCTTGTATGTAATTAGGAGGATTTAAAATGTTATTCTAGACTTTAAGGGAGCCAATGAAGAGAGCTAAAACTGGAGTAATATGATCTCTCTTGTTAATTCCTGTCAATGCTCTTGCTGCCACATTTTGAATAATTTATTGTTAACTTTTGTTTTGTTTTTCAGTTTGCGCAGTAACTGAATACACCTTTTTTCTATTTGTGCACAGATGCAGGATTCGACAGATACAAGCTTGTCGTTCAGGTGGTCATTGGAGAACAACGTGGACAGGGAATCAAGTAAGTAATCATGGTCCTAGTTAGGGCTGTGCAATTAATATTAATTTCGATTCTTGGTTCAAACGATCTCCAAATTAATAAAATCGAGTTGGAACGATTCTTTTGCCATTTTCCGTTGTCTGTGAGGTTTTTCTGAAAGAGACACTGCAGCTGCAGGCGCCCCTGCTTTCTGAGAAGGTGCCGTGCACAGAAGGTGTGCGTGAGAAAGGGAAAGGGGAGGGGGGCGCGGGGGACAGTTCACCTCTGGGTATCTCCCAAATTCCCAAATTGAATGTTTTTTTTTTTTTTTTGTAAGCACAAAAATAACTGTTATTGTATTATTTTCGAGGAAACGTACTGTTTTTTTCTTTTTTGAAAAATTTGGCGTAAAACCTTTTGTACCCTTTAATTTGAGCTAAAGCCATGCAAATTTAAATTAAATTGTGTAAATGTTTACTAAAATGGAGCTTAAAGTGCTCTTGCTTTGATTTTGTTACACTATACAACATATCTTTTGCAAGCACGTCTGTCTTTTTTGTTCTTTTCTTCAGGATGTCTTCGAGGTGTTTGTGGGATGCTGATACAGACAACTATGCAGAAGATGTCTTCATGAATGTAAGTGTCGCTTACTTAGATTAGATGGCCGACTCTTCAATGACCATCTTTCAATTAACTGGTATTTTCTACATTAGGACAGCCTCTTCTGTGTGGTGGCAGTTTTTGGAAGCTATTACTACTGAGGACGAGAGGATCAGGTGAAGAGACATGAGATGAATATTCATAAGACTGCCCATTGGCAGCATTGTAGGTTTGTGGTGCTCCAGATTGATGGTGTACTGTATGTAATTACTACGTGTTGTTGTCAACACAGATGTATTAATGCCATGAAGAACAGTCTAATTGGAATTTCGTCACTTGGCAAGAAGATTAATGTCTTCTGTGACTAATTCTGTGACATTTTTTTTTCATCTTATTACAGAACATGCAAATTTCAAGTCCTTAAATATCACTAAGCTACTCCTCAAAGTGGAAAAGTTTGTTGTCTGTGTGAGAGTGATCTTATAAATGTGATGGTAATTTGCTTTCATCAGCTTTACCACATTTGATTTGATGTAAAAAGGGTTTGGTATAGTAACAATAGACTTTCATAGCCTCCATGCATGGACAAATGGACAACATCCTTCGAGATTACCAGGCCAGGATAAGTTGCATATGTAACTGATCATAGATTACTGGTGGATATTTGATAGAATTAAATCCAAGATGTGTTGGGATTTGGCTATATTGACATAGAAACATACAATTACAGAACTTACTTGCTTCAAGCTGTGTCTCACTTGCCATGCTACTGCTTATTGCTTGAGTTATTGCTTTAACTGGAGGACCAACAGTATAGCTGTATACATGAAGGGCTGCAGAAGACTCTATTTCCTGAGAAAGCTGAGCTCCAATGTGTGCAGCAAGATGCTGGAGATCTTTTAACAGTCTGTTGTGGCAAGCACCCTGGTCTCTGCTGTGCTCTGCTGGGGAAACAGCACTGCAGCCAGTGAAGCCAACAGGCTCGACAAACTGATCAGGAAGGCAGGCTCAGTCACTGGCTGCAGTCAGAACCTCCTCCAGAAGCTTTGTTGTCTCAAAGAAATCCTGCCTCAAGCCATCCCACATAGCAGAGACATGTGGGCCAGATCTGGCTTGAAGCCGGCACAGGTGGCGTTCACTCGGCACTGGCATACGGCATGTGAACCGGAAGTGGCCTAGATGCGGCAAAGGCGGCACTGTCTTGACTCCGGCAGACAGATGCGGCAAAGTCTTGACTCCGGCAGACAGTTGTGGGTCACTTAGGAGTGCCGAATTCGGCCTACATATCGATATTTTTGAGTGAGTTGTTGTTTAACATCACAGATTTAATAAAAATAAATAAATAAAATATTCTTATGATATATTATCGATGTCAATCAAAATCAGCTATCACCCTTAACAATATCGTTCTTGTCGAAACAGGACAGATATCACAGTTGATCTGAAATTTTAAAGTTAAATCTTGCAACAGCGGACTTTCAGCGGTCAGCCAGGAGTGGGGAAGGGACCGATGTACCCGATGCGATAAGAGATGTGCGTAGGAAGATAAGTCAGGAAGAGGATTTGAAAGTAGTTGTTAAATTTAAAGAGGGGCATGATATAGGCGAAATTGGTTTGTTTTCTTTGACTAATGGATTTAAAAAGGCAGTAGGTGACATAGTTATGGCAAAGGTGTTAAGAGAAGGCAGACTACTAATTAGATGCAAGGATATTGAACAAAGAGACAAGGCTATGAGAATACAATCGGTGTGTAAGAAAGAAGTGACTGAAGTGCGAATCTTTGGAGGTATAAGAGCAAGAGGAGTGATATCAGGTATACCGATGGGGGAAAAATTGGATGATCTTAGAAAGAATATTAAGGGAGGAACAGTTGTGGATATAAAAAGATTACAAGCAAAACGTAATGGAGAAAAAGTCGATAGCACTTCCGTACTTTTGGAATTCAAGGATGAAGTGTTGCCGGAGAAAGTGATAGTGGGCTATTTGAGCTTCAGGGTGCGGGAAAACATACCTCCTCCAATTCGATGTTATAGATGTCAAAGGTATGGTCATATAGCTAAAGTTTGCAAAGGGAAATTAAGGTGTGGGAAATGTGGAGGAGAGCATGAATATGGGGAATGTGGAGAGGGGGTCGAGAGGAAATGTTGTAACTGTGCTGGGGATCATACGGCTGCGTATGGGGGTTGTCCTGCAAGTAAAAAGGCAGTTGTGGTGCAGCAGGTATGGACTACACAAAACATAACATATGCTGAATCCGTAAAGATTGTCAATAGGGAAAGGAAAGAGATACATGAGATACCAGTAACACAAGATAATGAAGCTGAAAGCAGAAGGCCTAAGGAGGATGGGATAAACTCAGAGAAGCTGATTCTGTTTATAGCATATGTGGTTAATTGCGCTGATCAAGCTAAAACGAAAACTGAGAAAATAAAAATTATTGTTAAAGCTGCTGCAAAATCTTGAATATGGAGAATCTATCGTGGGAAAAGATACAGGCTAATCTCATACAGGGTGAAACAGGTGATCCAATATGTACACCTGTAACAATCTATTGATTTTACAGTGGAATGCAAGAAGTCTTATAGCAAATGGGCAAGAATTAAAGGCTTTATTAACAATTTAGAGATAAAACCAGATGTAATTTGCATTCAGGAGACATGGCTTAAACAATCATTAGACTTTGTTATAAAAGGGTACATAAGAATTAGAAGGGATAGGGTGGAGGGAAATGGTGGCGGGTGTGCTACATTTGTTAAAAGAGGGATTCAGTTCAGAGAGGTTAAGAAGGGTAGGGATTTGGAATATATTATAATAGAAATATGGACAAATAGGGGTAGTATGGGTATCATACATTTTTACAATCCATGCAAACAAATAGAAGTTGAGCATCTGGATGAAATGTGGGAGAACTTAAATGGGAAAGGTATTTGATGTGGTGATTTTAATGCTCACAGTACTCTTTGGGGGGATAGGGATGATTCAAATGGAAATGTGATTGAGGAATATTTAGCTGAGAAGGAGTTAATATGCTTGAATGATGGATCGAGTACGAGAATAGATGTAGCAAGGGGGTATGAATCGGCTATAGATCTGACTCTAGCTACAAAGGCAATAGCAGACAAGTGCAACTGGGAAATATTGAGGGAAAGTACCATAGGCAGTGACCATTTTCCAATTGTAGGAGTGGAGCTGATAAGAGTGCATGTAATGAGGGAAAGTAGGTGGATGTTAGAAAAGGCCGACTGGGAAAGATTTAGAGTAGTCAGTGAATACAGATTGTTGGGTGTAAATAAGGATCAAAGTATTGAGAATTTATGTAATGAAATCAGAAACAGCCTGATAGATGCAGCAGAAGCAAGTATTCCAAAAACTAAAACAAAAAATGTCAATAGAATTGTACCATGGTGGTCTAAGGAATGTAGCGAGAGTATAATAGAGGATTTAGAATTTTAAAAAGGACACAGAGTTTTCAAATTATGATTGAATACAAGAGATTGCAAGCAATTGTGAGACAAACAATAAGGAAGGCAAAGAAAGTATACTGGGAAAGGTGTTGTGATTCTATTGGTAGGACTATGCCAATACAGCAAGTGTGGGGAATGATAAAGAAAACTAGACAATTCCCCTGCGGGAAATCGCGAGAGTGGTGCTGTGTCGGCAGCAGTTTGCGCTAAGATGATATGATACAACACTTATGATGCTACGATGCTAACATGCTACAATTTTTCACCTAATCTTATCCTCGCAGTTGGACTGATTAAATAAATATCCAAATATATAAAAGCTCATGTAGGCTAAATCATGCCGGTGGAGATGTGGCTGTTTATGCTGAAATATCCCACACAGCAGGGGACTCCTAGGCGGATCCGCGTTCAAGTCGCCAAACCCGCGTGACTGTCACATTCGTTTTGGCTACGCCCAGAGGATCCGCTCCGCCTCCAGGCGGCGCGCAAAATTCTACTATCGTACAGCTGTTCCTGAGCGGACCCGTATCGGATCCGCGGACGCGGACGCGCCATTAACGTAACGTTTGAATTTAAACAGTACGCAACGCGACGCAAGAGACAGATCCTATTTTCTTTTCTGGACACGGTTGCTGCCTGCGCCCTCTTGAGTAAGTACTGTATATTGATTTATTGACCTTTTACATTCACAGTAAACATTGGCCTTTGTTTTTTTACCATTATGTATTAATAATTTGTTTAAATGAATGAATGAATGAGTGACTGTCATTTTGTGCAGCTACTAACGTTAGCCGAGATGTGATAATCATGTGAGTCTGTAGCCTACTTGATTTAAAATGGGATAGCAATTTCGGTAGAATATGTTATGGTAGCGTGATTAAAAAACACGTTGTTTGATCTGGCCAGTTTTAATGTGTCGCTGATTTATGTAGCCTGCTAAAGGCGTAGCTGCTTACCTTAGCTAGCATGCTGCTAGGCGCATTTGCATCATTTTGCAAGTTGCTAATGCCTACATGAGTTCACGTTTGCGATGCAAACTATAGATCAAGCTGATAAATTGGCACTAGTATTTCAGCCAGTGAAGTGGGGTCAACATTACAGTCTTTATCTGCTGTGATAGCTAATGTTAGCAACTAGGTCCATTCACTCGGCACATCAACGGTTAGCATAGCAGCTAGACCGCTAATTATCGTCGTGAAAATCAAAATTCCACTGGAGCTTCAAGCGGTTCAGCTTCGAGTCACTATAACATTACAATGTCATTTTCAGCACATAGCTAATTTAGATACACTTAAATTTGATTTCGGTCGCTTCTTCTTCTTCTGATTCTTGGCAGATGACTATTTTGTAGTAGCCTATACCTCCACATCATAGGAGTATGTAATACCGTGAACTTCATGGAGTCTAGGTTTATATTAAATCACAATAAATATAATCTTTTAATTAAACTTGCTAATCTTTTAATCTTTTAATTAAACCAGGATTATGAAGGTAAATAAATAAAGCTTTCAGTCTCACACATGCCCTTTTCTTCCAGAATTTCTTCATTCCCTGCCCTGTTTATAACATAACTCACTTTTCTTTTTTAATTGAATGTCTTACCTATATCATAATGATTATAATATCATATTGTATTATATAAGCATTTGACTTTGGATGCTACATGCCACAGGCTAAACATCCCACACAGCAAAAGGACTGCGCGGCGGATCTGTCGGCGGCTTCCGGAACGGACCTGCGAAACGGACGTCCCGCCTCCTTCCAAAAAAACGGAGTGGCCTAGGCTAAGAGGAATAATAATTAAAACATATTTTTATTGAACTTCTTGTCGTTCACCAGTTATTCATTTTCTGATATTTTAGCTGTGTATAACGCAGCATTTCACTGAAGTTGTAGCCTAATAGATGGCATATTTTATGTCTGCACCGACCTGACGCCTGTATAAAGCACTAAATTAGGTTTTGACCACATAATGAATGTAGTAACCTAACAAAAACATAGACTATAACCTTTAACTTTCCATAAATGTTAATGTCAATTTTATATTTCCATTGAGCTATCACTTTTGTACAGTAAATGCATGACTTGAACATTTTCTGTTGACAATATTGTTCGGTTAAAAATACAAGGCAATGCAGATTTAAGATTACACAACTGCGCAGTTCTTTTGCTGTGTGGGATGATGCACGTTTGTTGAACTAGTGGTACTTATTGCCTCTGCGAAGGGGGTTATGTTTGTTGACTTTCAACTTGTGAAGGTTTTATTTCACTTACAATGACACGTGTTGTCGTCCAGTTGACTTGTCTTCTCCACAGATCACTTAACTCTAGCGGTGGAAAAAAGATTCAGGATCCGGCTCATTGAACCGGTCACCAAAAAAGACTCAAGAATCACGGATCGAGACGTCTATTGAACCGGCTCAGTTGAGTCCTACCAGATTTGATTAATCAATAAACGGCACCATTCAAACATCTTACATCTCACTCGGCAGAGAAACAAAATGCAATACCCGACTTGGCCACTATAGCAAACTACGGCACTCAGCCACTGGAGTGGAGTGGCGCTACTGAGTCCCTTCCTCACTCATGAATCCCTGCAGATCCGTCACTCACGAATCCCTGCGATCCGTCACTCATGAATCACTGCGATCCGTCACTCATAAATCACTGAGGATCCGTGACTCACGAATCACTGCAATCGGTCACTCATGAATCACTGAGGATCCGTCACTCACGAATCACTGTGATCCGTCACTCATGAATCCCGGCAGATTCGCTACTCACGAGTCTCTGCTGATCCGTCACTCACGATTCCCGGAAGATCCGCTACTCATGAGTCCCTGCTGATCCGTCACTCATGAATCCGGCCAGATTCGCTACTCACTCGACAGAAAAACGAAACTTAACCGACTCATGGATCCACGTACATTTTAGACCATAAGAAAATAAAATATTCTTTTGTAATGGTGACCCTGTACTCATTCATTTTATTTTTTTACCTTTTATTTTTATTATTTATTTATTTATTGCATAGCGTAATTTTAAGCTTTAGGCTTATGTAAGCTACTTGATATGAATTAGTTGAGATGTTGTATAGTGTATTCATAGTTAAACATTTTAAGCTAATGCAAGTTTGTATTTTTTTTTGTATTTCATATGCCTTGTTTGCAGTGTCACTTTAAAGCAGTTTGCACTTTTTCAGATTACTCTGCAGTTTGTTGTGTGTGCCTTTAATATATAATGAAACCTTACCTTATTTGCACAAATTTGTTGGATGTTTATGCCCCGTGAAAAATAAAGGAACCACCTAATGTCACTTTTAATGATGATTGATGAGGGGGGGGGTGAGGATAGGGTCAGGGGCGGGGGAAGGGGGGGGGGGGGTGATGTAATGATGACATGGCGAGAAACAGAGGCACACGCGCAGGCGCAGACGGGGACCCCACGCGCAGGCGCAGACGGGAGGCCCCCCGCCCCCCCCCACACACACACACACGCACCCACACGCACACACCCACACGCACCCACACCCACACGCACACACACGCACCCACACGCACACACACGCACACACACACACACACACACACACACCTCCATACATGTCCGGACATGTCTAAGGCATACAGAACATAGAATGTTTCTGAGCATGCGCGGACATATTTCTGTGCGGTCACGTGAATCCGTCCGATCCCTCCCATGTGTCTGAGCGCGGTAAAAAGCTAGCGTGAGCTGAAGAGAGTTTCATTCGATGAGGTTGTTTCTTGGCTTCGGTCAGATTTAAACAATAAAAAATGAGCAAGAGAGCGTATACTTCCGCCATCATCAGCGAGACGCCTGTGAGCGTCATTCAAGAAGCGTCACTGTGGAAGAAAACACATGCTGTTCTAGTTAAAACAAAAAACCCGTGGGTCAAAGGTCATATTTAGAAGCGTCTACTCCCTAGTCAAAATCCTCGCTCTCTACAACCCTGTGGGTCTCATGTAGAAGTACATACCGCTTGGTAAACATTCCCCTCGTTACGGATGACACTCCCGTCACAAATCAAATACATTCACTACGACCACTGAGCGTCGGGCCTGCGTTTCATTTTGCTGCGGTGTGAAGCTACCGTCTATTTGAAAACCTCCCAAGAACCACAGGCCGACAAGAATCTTGCGGTGTATCATCTATTTGAAAACCTCCAAAGAAACGCATCAAGGGTAAGTCGCATCTTTCGAGTTATTATTATCGGTTCATTCTGTTTATTAGAGCTAACATAGCTCCCCAAATCTGTTTTTTCAGACACTGAGAAATATTTTTTGAAAGCAACGATCATGGAATCTTGTACGTAGCCCTTTTAAAACTTAGAGAATTAAATACACATTTTTTTTGATACGGTAAAGAGTTAACATCAGGCCCTGTCTTCCAGACACAGGAAAAAGAGATCTCTTTTTTGGTGATGTCGATGACAGCCAGAGCCTCTTAAGTAAGACAGTCATTTGATTCGTCTATATATACATATTTATTTTTATTTATTTAAAAAAAACGGTTGCGTGACAAATTTCTTTTTATTTATTGCAAGACACCCCTGATGTAATACTCGCTACACCCTCCATATCGGTGCAGAATGGTTAGTTCAACTATCTTATCCTACTTTAGAAATAGGTAGAAATAGCTGCTTTACTTCTAATCACTTTATGTCTCTGTTTGTAGCATTTCCTGCTCAGACCATAGGCTGGTCACTGCCTCAGACTGCTGAAGGTAGCTGCCAGACACACACACACGCAGGCGCAGGCGGGAGGCCCCATGCCCCCACACGCACCCCCACACACACACACACACACACACACGCACACACACACACACACACGCACACACGAAGGACGAGAAGGAGAGGACTTCAGCGCCGAGCAAGGAGAAGGGTCCTCAGAGAATTCTGGAACATACTGTCTTCGGCTTGGAATCTGATCTCTGCAACTCTCGGGTAGAATTGTATGTTTTAACGATGAATGTCAATAACCAAGGGGACAATTCGGTTTCGCAGTCAGTTCTTCAGTTATTTCATGCAGAAATTGAAGCCTTGAGAGAACTCCCTCAACATCAGTTTGATCAGCCTCTTTTACAGCCATTACCTCAGTTAAACGATTTACAACATTTAGAGAATTTAAACGAGGCTCTTGCTCGCCTTGAACCTTCCAATTTACAGCGTCTTGATAATGTGAACAGAGCTCTAGAGATTTTAAGAGAACCTCCTACTAATCATCCGTTCCACGAGCATGTACCTCCTCCCTCCGAAGCACGTGCCGATCGTCCATCCGATGAGCCGTTACCCGGACCTTCTACTAGCCGCCTACCTGCAACACCTGCCGCTCAGAGGGGTGCGGGACAAAATCCTGAACCCCCCAGGGTGATTTCCAGAGACAAATTTAACAACGTTGAAATACGTCAATTTCTAAATTTTCCCTCTCCCGGTCCCGTGCCTGATTATGCAGAGTTTTACTGTAACGTGATGGGTTCTGTCCAAGATTCGGTAGATAGAGCTCTATCATATGCCAGACAGGGGGATGTGCTGCAGTTAGAATTAAGGGGAGAAAGACTTCTAAACAACGTCTCTGTCATCGCCGCTCACGACGGCGATGTAGATCTAAATGAGTTTCAAAATCTTCTTGACAGATTAGTACAATCAAACATGTCCCTTATGACGGATGAGACGTTGGAATTAGTCGTGCAGGTGGTACGTAGTCCTCGAGGGAGTGGTAAAAGAAAGATGCATACCGTTCTCAACGATGAACTCTGCAGGAAAAAAGCCCGGTGCTTGCATATAGTCGTTAACCCTACCGATCAATTATGCTTCGCCATCAACCTCGCGCTCCTGTTAAATCGGGACTTAACCACAGCCGAGGCCACCGTGCGAGCTAGAGTCTTACAGAATCAGGCGGGGTTATCATACGACACTCCTGTGACGTTTAACGACGTTATTAAATTTGAGCAGGCTTTAGATTGTAAAATCGTCGTCTTTTTCAGAGCGGAAGGTGAGCGAGCCCTCTCTAAGTTTCAAACGTGTGAAGGAATGCATCCTAAAGCCCTCTATCTTTTCCTCCACCAGAACCACTACTACGGTATTACTAACCTAAAAACATTTCTGGGTACGCGTCACGTTTGCAATTATTGTCACACGGGTTATGCTAAGTTATGGAACCACCGCTGCTCGGGTCGCTGTTCCATATGCTTTACATCAGACTGTACAAAAAACAAAGTAAAATGCATCAAATGTTCTGACTGTAATATGACGTGCCGATCCGACGCCTGTTATGTAAAACATAAAGAGCCTTACCATCGCCCTAAGACGGGTAAAGCCGCCAGCAATTGTCAGACGATTAAAAAGTGTAACGCCTGCAAAGCAGTGTATTACAACGCAATCAGCGGCACCACTCAGCACAAATGTAGAGCTAAAACATGCCCCGTGTGCTCCGTAAAGGA
The DNA here is from genome assembly GCA_005024645.1 of Planiliza haematocheilus. Classification (NCBI taxonomy): domain Eukaryota; kingdom Metazoa; phylum Chordata; class Actinopteri; order Mugiliformes; family Mugilidae; genus Planiliza; species Planiliza haematocheilus. The sequence goes on from SRSE01001430.1 coordinate 554,455, forward strand.
ACCGGGCGAAGACCATCTGTGTTACATGACACCTTTGAAAGTTGAGACTGACCATTCACAACAGGTAGTGTTTTATGACTTTGAAACATTCGTAGACGCGTCGGGCGAACACAAACCCTTTTACATCAGTACACAGACGCTGCTGGGTGAGAAATGGGGTTCCTGGGGCTTAACATGCGCAGGAAGCTTCTTTAAGCGTTTCAGAAAACAAGAGTACAAAGGTTACATCTTCATCGCTCACAACGCAAAGGGTTTTGACAGCTACCTTCTTCTCAACTATTTAATTTCCCAAGGTATGGCACCCCGCATAATTATGCAAGGCAGTAAGGTGTTGCAGATGGTGGATGAGGCATTCCATCAGACATACATCGACTCCCTCTCATTCTTAACCATGCGCTTAGCAGACATGCCCGCAGCCATGGGTCTGGATGCTGAGATCGGTCCGGACGAGGACGAATTAAGCAAAGGTTTCTTTCCGCACCTTTTCAGTTCAAAGACTCACTTAGATTATGTAGGCCCTTACCCACCCCCGGACGCTTACGGCGTAGACAGAATGTCGGCGAAGACGATGCAGAAATTCACAGCCTGGTACGCCACCAAGGATGGTTGTACATTTGATTTCAAAAAAGAGGCCGTGCTTTATTGCGACAAAGACACTGAGATTCTAGCTGCGTCTTGTCTAAAGTTTCGCGAGGAATTCATCAAAGAGACACGCGTCGACCCTTTCACCTGCATCACGATCGCCTCCGCCTGCATGAAAGTGTTTAAAACAAACTTTCTTCCTCCCCACACTCTGGCCCTTCCACCCACCGATAACTACAACCGTCAATTCAAAAACTACTCGAATGCGGGGATTCTGTGGTTAGAGTGGATTTCACACAGCGAAAACGTCGCTATTCGACACGCTCTCAACGGAGGTGAGAAGAGGGTGGGGAAATATGTTGTAGACGGGTACGCAGAAATTGATGGTGTGAAAAAAGTGTGGGAGTTTCTCGGGTGTTTCTTTCACGGCTGTCCCAAATGTTTCTCTCCCCACGAAGTTAACCCCCTGACGAATATTCCCTTTGAGCAGCTCCACTGGGCCTGGCAGGAAAAGCTGTTAAACCTGCGGTCTAAGCTAAAGGTCTTGGTACAGTTCATATGGGAGCATGACTGGACCCGCATGACAAAGTCTGACGATCGAGTGAAACAGTTCCTGAGTCATCGTCGAGCTCCGCAGCCTTTAAACCCTCGCGATGCGCTGTTTGGAGGTCGAACTTGTCCCATCCGTCTGAGGTACACGGCGAGCGATACCGAGCAGGTTCGTTATGTGGACGTCACCTCCTTGTACCCCTATGTCAACGCGTACTTTGAGTACCCCCTCGGTCACCCTGAAATTATCCGCCGGGATTTTAAAGATCCGCGTATGTACTTTGGTCTGATCAAAGCCGTCGTGCATCCTCCTCGAGGGTTATTTCTGCCGATTCTGCCATACAAGACCGAGCGAGGTAAACTAGTGTTTACTCTCTGCCGCGTCTGCGCTGAAATAAATACTCAAACCGGTTCGTGCATGCACAGCGAGAAAGAGAGAGCTTTATCAGGCACCTGGCCGACCCCCGAATTCACCAAAGCCCTAGACGCTGGTTATCGCGTCGCTGAAATAACTGAAGTCTGGCATTTTGACAAAAAGAGTGACTCTATCTTTAGGGGTTACATCAACACATTTTTGAAAGGGAAACAGGAGGCTTCAGGCTACCCCTCTGAAGCATCGGATGAGACTAGCAGGGACAGGTACGTCAGAGACTACGAGGCTAACCAGGGTATCCGGCTAGATCCGGCTAAAATTCATCCTAACCCCGCCAAAAGACAGATTGCTAAATTATGTCTCAACAGCTTTTGGGGAAAGTTTGCCCAGAGAACCGAGCTGGCTCAGACCAGCCTCGTCAGAAAACCTGAAGAGTTTTTCAAGTTTCTGTTTTCAGAGCAGCGCGTCGTCAAACATTTCACCTTTCTGAACGACGAGGTGGTGATGGTGCAGTGGCGGTACGGTGAGCTACACATTCTCCCGGCCGGGAGAAGCAACAACATTTTTGTCGCTGCATTTACCACCGCCTATGCTCGTTTGACTCTGTACAGTTTTATGGAGAAGGTGCATGATCCTGAGAGGATTCTGTACTACGACACGGACAGTTTAATCTACATCGTCAGAGAGGGAGAGACCCCGCTTTCGACGGGTAACTACCTGGGACAGCTGACCGACGAGCTAAGTGGGGATAGCATCCAAGAGTTTGCAGCGGCGGGGCCTAAAAGTTACGCTTATCAGACCAGAGGGGGTAAAGTCTCCTTACGTGTTAAGGGAATCACGCTGACTCGAGAAAGCTGTAAAGAAATCAATTTTGACAGCATTAAACATTTGGTAGAGGGTTACATTCAAAATCCTGACCACGGCGCCGTCATCACGGTGCCGCAGCAGAACATTGTGAGAGATAAAAAGGGCTTCCGTCTGAAAAATTCCTCATTCCAAAAGAAGTTTAGGGTGGTGTACGACAAAAGACGCCTTTTGGCTGACGGGCAAACCGAACCCTTTGGTTATTGAAAATAAAAATGTCAAAACCCCCGGGAGAGGAGGTTGAGTTTGATCCCAGATTGCAGTTGCCTTTTTCATGTCTGGTGGTGGGACCTAGCGGGTGTGGAAAAACTGTTTTTGTAAAAAATGTTTTGGAAAACTGTAAACATGCGATGAATGATGTACCCGAGAATATTGTGTGGATTTATACTTCTTTTCAACCTTTGTATATGGAACTGCAGAAGAAAAATAAAAAGATTAAATTTGTCAAAGGATTACCCGATTCTTTTGAAGATGAGACTCTTTTTCCAGCCGATCAAACACATTTGGTTATTTTAGACGACGTCATCTTTCAAGCTTCTGATCATCCGGAGGTGGTGAGAATTTTTACCCAGTACCGACATCATCGAAATATGAGCGTCGTTATGCTCACTCAGAATATTTTTCATCACGTTAAATTCAGCCGGACCATCGGTCTCAACACAAATTATTTAGTGCTGTTCAAAAACCCCCGAGATAAACTGCAGATGAATATATTAGCGCAGCAGATGTTTCCCTCTAGAAAAAAATACTTTTTAGAAAGTTTAGAGGATGCCACTAGCCAGCCTCACTCCTATTTATTACTGGATTTAACTCACCGGTGCCCAGACCGGTTCAGACTGAGAGCGGGGTTACTGCCCCACGAGTGGCCTATCGTGTACTTGCAGAAAGAACCATGACAAACGCTCGTCTGAAAAGAAATGGCCCTTTACTTAAAGCTCTGTCTAAGGCCGCGCCAAAGAAGCGGAGGGATATTTTAAGAAGCTGCTCCCCTGATCTTCTCCAGTCGTTGTGTGAGATTGCGCTGAATCTTTTGAAGGGAAATATACCTCTCTCTCCGCAGCAATATCAGAAGTTAAAAAGACATAAGAAATATATCAGAATCATCGCCGATAAGAAAACCTGCGTGAAGCGCAAACGCAGGGTGTTACAACAAACTGGAGGCTTCCTTTTACCTCTGCTAGGAGCGGCCATTCCTATTATAGGACAATTGATAGGAGGTTTTGCCAGAGGACAATAGGCTTACGCCCCATGGCCCTGAAGACGGCGCAGAAAATGTTTCTGGTGTCGCCGCATCAGTTAAACCGACTGAGTCAGCCGACAGCGGCTACAGGCAGCACCATCAGACAAACGGCCCAGCAAGATTTGGATGAAAAGATGAGAGAGATATTAGAGGATAAAGGATTGAATCCTTATGAAAAAATTAAAAAGTACAACGCTCTGCTCCAACGCTATCTCAACCTCGCCAGACAAGGGGAGAAAGAAGTTCAACCTATAAATCTGAGTCTGCCCCCAGAGGGGCTGCATCAGGGGGAGAATGTGGAGCTGCAAGGAGGGAGGGGGGAGGAGGAGGAAGATGTTTTAAAGAGTCTGCCGATTCGCAGTCGAAAAAATGCAGAGTATGTGATGAAAAAACTATCCAAGAGCGACAGCGGCTGGACTCCGAAAGGTGAATTTATCTACAGAGGAAAAACTGTGAGAGGATCTCATATGCTCGATCTGGTCAAACATCTGACCATCACCTATAAAAAAGTGAATGAACAACCTCCCGAAGGATGGACAGAATTTCTCACGACTCTGTCAGAGCTTAACATTCCTGAGACCTCTGTGACTAACCCGCGAGCCCGTGAACAGTTTAGAAGACTCAAACACTTTGGCCCTCTGCAGACGGATGCTGCTGCTGCTGCTGCTGCTGCTGCTGAGCTCCCCTCTGTTCGTCGATCGAAAAAGAGACGATACTCGCCCGTGGAGTGGGAAGAGTTTACTCCTTGATATCGTCATTTAAAATAATAAATAAATTGTACGACAAGAAAGTCATTTGTGTTTAATAAAGCTTTATTGAACCGATACAACATCGTAGACTTTTTCATTCTAATATCACAAGCGGTAGCAGTCTTTAAATATTTGTAGAGAACAGGCTAACTGGTTACAATTTCCCCGGGATGGGACCGCCAGACATTTTTGAGATTTTTTAACAAATTCAGATACCATGGCATCGTTTCTGATGACATCGTCGGTGTAGTGAGATAGCACGCTGGCGTAAGACAGGCCGCTTCCTCTCTGACACAAGTAATACGCGCAGTGTTGACCGCAGACGTCCGATAATTCATGCTGGAGCTGACGATTGTGGTATAAGATCTTTTTTATTCCGCGTTGACGTTCCAGGAAATGCATGATGCTCTTTGGATAATATTCAAAATTTGGGCTGAAACCAAAAGAGTCAAAGAATGTAGCCTTTCCATCTTTTTCCAGAGTGAGGGCCAGCCAGTGCTCTCCTGGCAGATGACGAGGGTGGGTGTTGACGATATAGTAGACGGGTAGCGAGGGCTGAAGGGAAGGTAATTCGTCCGAAGCCCAGACACCGCGAAATACACCGCCCAGTAAACCGCTCAAGAATGTTTCCAGCTCGGTAGAATTCATCGTTTCAGTAATAATCCACCAGCACTTGTCGTTTTGAATTGATTTCCAGAATGGAATCGTAACAAGCGTAGACGATGAGGGTGAGGGTGTGAGGTAAGGGAACTCGGAATCTCATCTCCAGCCTCAAACTACCGCTGGATACGGGCGAGAGAGCCCCGACGTCCTCGTCGGCGCTCAGGTTGAAGACGAATAGAGTATAACCTCTTTCAAAATCTTCGCGGTCGATAGACAGAGGTAAATCCTTCAGATGTCTCCCGGTGGCGGTGAACAGATTATAAAATTCTCTCACGGAAACCCCGTTATTAAATTGGGGCTGGAAAGCTTTGGATGGGATCTGCCGGCCGTTATGACACAGAGCCAGGTACTCCACGTCATTGTGGGTAAAGTTGAAAGGCGAGAGATCTTTTCTTCCGGTGAAGGCGTTGTGGTTCACCATGCCTAAAACAACGTATTTAGGCATGACGCCCAGAAACAGGTTCTCCTGATTGCATAGTCTGGAGTTTTGAGGAACAGAGTAGGTTTTCACATTGATTCTCGACAAGGGGTAGAGGGCGTTGCCTTTCATCAGAGCCGCTGAATGACCTAAACGTACTGCGGGGGAAACGGTTACTTTTTTCACAAACAGAGAAGCTCCCAGTATTTTTAGACGGAAGTCGGCGTTGGGCTGACTCATCAGACAGAAAGCGTCGCTCGCTCGGGTCAGTTTAATGCGCAAGTCAACGCTGTTCAAAAGAAGTTTCTCGCTGAAGAAGATATCCGCGTGCAGGGGTCCCAACACTTGAAACTCACTCGAGGCGGCGCTAAACTGGGCTCTTTTAACCAGGCCCCTATTGGGGCCGTCGGCTGCCGTCACGGTTGAATCCATAAAACCGGCTGTGTCTTTGTAAAACAGCCCGGCGCTGAACTGACTTTTCAGCGAATCGTCTGAAAAGTTGAGCAGAGTTTCAAGCATAGCTCTGTAGGGGTGTGTGGCGCTGGATTGGGAGATTAATCTATCTCCCAGGGTCACATCGACCTGAGAGAAAATGGTATTGAGGGGATAGTTGATCACGCCCACGCGAGCATCTTGTGCTAAATTTGTCCCATCTTCGTTAATAATTTGTAGACGCAGGAGAAGCAGAGTGTTGGTGAGATCCAGGTATTTCTCTCCATCACCGGGGATGAAAAACTCAATAGGGCCGGCGTCGGTGAGAGCCGATAGAGGGGAAATCTCTGTATACTGGCTCTGCTCGATAGACAGCTGCGTGGCCGGAGCCGCAAATAAGTCCAGCTCCGTCATGCTGCATTCCGGCGATTTGTGATGTAAAAGAGCCATGATCTTCAGGAGAATATGTCTTCGGACTTCCTTCCGTTAGCCCTCCGTCTCCGCACTGATGTAGTACGAGCGGGTGGCTCGCGCTTTTTATGAGCTGCTACGCGACGTCCGGGAGGTCTCTTTCCGGCTCGTCGAGCGAGAAGCATAATTCCTGATCCTTCTTGATTCTGCCCCTCCGAACCTCTCACGACTCTGGTGACCACGTCCGACGCGATGTTTTTGGCGGCGTTTTTAAGATGAGGCTTGGCGATGCTAAAACCTTTTTTGACCAAGGGAGTCACAAACCTGAATAGTTTTGAAAATATGGATCCCAGCCCCTTGCCGTACATCACGGGGGCCCCATGGAACCCAGGCAGCCCACTCCCCACTTGTTCGTCGTAATAACTTACGAATCGATAAAGGTCGGGATGAGCTTCCGCCACCAGCATTTTCAGGACTGTGTTTTAATCGGTTTGAAATGTAAAGTCACAATCACTTTGCCGAACTTGAAATTTATCGGCTGGTTCTGATCGTTCTCGAGTTCGACGCTGATGTTTTCAATGTGACTCTTCGCTACCGGTACGTAGTAGGCGGGGCTGAAGGACTGTGTCACCACGTCTCCAAATTTCCCCTCGATCGGAATCGTTCGTAAGAGAGGAGCGTAAGCGTCGCCCACCACCTGATGCTGCACCACATCGCTATAACAGAACATATGATAAAAACCCGCTTTTATATCGGCGAGGTGAGGAGACTTTTCTAGTAGGCCGCTCGTAAACCACTCGCCGGGTTTTAATCCCAACATGTAGGCCATCGGTGGGAAAAAACGTAATCTATAGCGACCGCTGCCTAACCACTGAAACCTATGTCTACATTTATTATATTGTAGAGTGATGTCGTTCTGCATGTTCCTCATACACGCGTTTATCTGTTTCACGACACTTTCTTTGTCGCCGTAATATCCGCTTTCAAATTGCCTGGTATGAAGGGTAAAATCTTTTTCAGTAAAATGCTCCACAGACACATTCAACTCCAGGGCGCCACGCTGCCACGTGTCGATCCAGTGAAATACAGACTGGTCCTCGGGGACATTATACCACGTGTGTGGGTAGGAAATCTCCGTCAGCGCCACTTGCCAAGGACCCTCCAAGTGGAGATGCTGCGCTAAATCCACTCGGTAGCTGGCGATAGTGTTTTCAGGAAACACGCTGAGACTGGCGTTAGAAGGTAAAGTCACGTAAAAGCCCTCTTCTGTTCTCGCTTCCATGACTGTTTGTGATATGAAAACTGAGACGTGCGTCGTCTTTATACATCGATGAGCTGACTGGCGGCTACCCAGCTATTAAATTTTTCAGGCCAGTTTTTCCAGCGCACCAAGACGTATTTTTTACCTCGACTAAAACGTTCGTCCAGAACCTCCTCCACCTGATACGGCTTATTCTCACTCACGGTCACTTTTTGAAGTTCGGTCTCGTAAAATGTTCCGTCGATAAGCTCACCGTCGTAATCTTTTACTTTGTACACCGGTGGAATTCGCGGGATGCATTCCGATACGGTAAACAGCTCATCCGTGTAACTCTGCTCATACTTTTTGTCAAACACCCCCCTGAGTTTGGAAATCCTCACCACATCTCCCTCTTTTAAATTCAACTTCAAACACCTTCGACGAAAAGGAAATGTGCCGTACAAGTTTTGAAATACGACGGGGGTGTTTTCGCTCGTGACGTCGTTCGGTTTCATTTTTATACTGCTGTGATAGCTCTCGTTATAACTTTTAAGCAGCTCCTGCAAAACGTCTACGTATCGACGCGTGTTTCTGGCCGTAAAGTACCTCCACATTCTAGTCTTTAGCGTACGGTTGAACCTTTCAACGACGCAGGCTTTGAGTTCGCTGGCCGTGGCAAAGTGGATAATACCGTGCTTCTTCATCAGAGCTTTAAAAGTCTTGTTAAAGAATTCTTTACCCGCATCCGTCTGTACTTTCTCAGGCACTTTACTCTCCCGTAACACCGAGGCAAAGGCCTGGGTCACTTCAGTTCCCTTTTTGGTCTTCAGCGCTCTAGCATACGCCTTCTTTGAAAAAATATCGATGACCGTTAATAAATAATTATACCCATCGTTGTACTCTCATAAATCCGCTTGAAATTGATTCAGGGGCCGTGGTACAAATACTCTGTTTCTAGGAAAATGTATCCTGGCGGGTTTATGTAGAGTATAAGCATCCTGCTTCGATAAAAATTCTTTGACTCGATCAATTTTTACTTTAACCCCGCTTTCATCCTGTACGGCCCTCTGAAGACGTTGTACTCCTCCAAAACTACCCGGATGTGAAGGCGTATAATAGAGCTTTTTCATCAGGCGGTCTCCCCTTTTCTCCATCTTTCACCCTCAAACGTTAAAGAATGACGGAGACCTCTTTACTGTTTTTACCTTTATAGTTTATTATTCACAACAGAACAACACAAAACATGACTTAAGGGGCTTTATATTTCAAGATCTCCCAGACTCTGATTAAAACCGGAGCTGCAAATTTGCGCATTATAATACAGTGCAAGTTTTGCAGCACATAAAAGATATCATCACATTGATGGTCTTGAACGTAGCAGGACAAGGCATCTACGATCATAGTGTAAAGCGTTAACAAGTGAAACACATCAAGTTCGGTTGAACCCTCGGTAATATATCCGATCACGCTGCTAAATGTTTCAGTCACAGAGCTTTCACATATTAACGTTAGAGTTTTTTGCACCATCACTTCCCATATAGCTTCTCTAGCCTTAGCTCTTATTAAATCCAGCAGCGTTTCTAATTTGGTCACGTCGGAAGGTCTAGCGTTACCGTTGATGTTACATTTTTTAACATCTTTCACTTTGTTGGCGATGGTCTGGTGTAGAACAGCCGATAGTTCCCATATGACATATCTCACCTTCACAGCCCTAAACAGTGCTCTGAAACAATTACCCATGATACAAAGATAGATAAATGCACATACAGAAAATTACAACGTATTCTAAAGATAAATGCACGTACAAAATTGTACAACGATAAATGCGTCAAAATAAGAGCTATAGCAGCGGTTACTTGAACTTTTTTTTTTTGGATTTTTTACTTGTTTTCAAATATTAAGAACAAATTTCTCTCTCAAAGGCTACTCTCCTTTCCCCGGAGTTCCCCTCCAGGTACTGGAGACCCTACGCAGTAGGGCTATTTTCACCACGTCCTCTCCAATCAACGTATCGTAGAGTTCACTGATTGTCTCAAAGATGTTGTCGGAGGATTTCAGCTCGTGTAGTATGGCTTCGGCAGCGCCTTGAACTCTGGATTCATCGGCGGGGATACAAAGTGCGGTTAGCAGGTCCTGAAGAGCCGGTATAAAGCGCGGCGTCCAGAGCTTCTTCATCAGCCGAGTAAAGTTAGTCGTGTAGAAGAAGCGTGAGGGCTCGTACAAACATTCATGGTTCGTCTGGCTGGGATGATCAACCTGGCAGCCGAAGCAGATCTCACGCCGAACCTCGTGCAGAGCGATATTCAGCAGATGGACGATGGCGGCTTTAACGTTTTTTTGGAAAGCGTTAGACAGCAAGCCGTCCAGCAGGTCAGCATCCGAGGGTTGGGAGTGGCAGGCCGCAAAGCTCTCCTCGTGTACGGCCGCTGCAGGAGATGGAGGCGATGTGGACGCTTGGTTCTCCTCCTCCTCTATAATAGGAGATAATGGAGGAGATGAAGGCGGAGTCCAAGGTGAATCAAAGGCGAGAGACATGATGCTTCGAGTCGAGGTTGTGGTCTTCTTGTGGTCTTCTTCAGGTTAGGGGCGAGCAATTTATGCTGCGGGTAAGGAAGTGGGCAGGGAGATGGGAGTGGCCTTGTTTACCCGCCCTTTTCAAAAAAAAATCTAAAACAGATGAGAGAGGTTTTTTCTAATCATCGTGACGTCTTTCCAGCAGCGACAGTCGTGAAATAGAGCGGTTATGCGTTCGGATGATTCGTCCATCATCTTCAGCCACTCTGACACCGGCACGCGCAAGGTCCTGAAAAATACTCCGTTTTCAGAGTTGAAGCGCTCCACCACCAGGTGACCGGCCGGGGTTTTCTTTCCATGCATCTCAAAACTTACTCGGTAAAACCACTTGCTGGAGGTGTCGGATTTGGTCTCCCATATTAGCCTAATCACTTTTCTGATTTCTTCACCTTCATGGAGCTTGACCGCTTCCTCCTCGGTCAAATGAGCCTCTCCCTCTTCATTTAGCAGGACAAACGAAGGAATGGTTTCGCCTCTCATGCATCTGGACAGCAAGCCGCTCAAAACTCCCCAGTCATTTGAAGTGATGACGGTTTTTGGGGTGTCAGGGCCAAAGGTTTGTCCCAGATAGAGGTGATACATGCACAGTTCTCCGGTGTGGTAGTTGAAAGAATACCCCCATTTCTCACCCCTCTCCAAAACCCACTCTTCCATGAGCGGTTCCGTCGGAGGCTGCTGAAATCTGCACTTAAACACCATCAGTTTCTTCGGCGCCTTCCAGAGTGACGCTTCTTGAATGACGCTCACAGGCGTCTCGCTGATGATGGCGGAAGTATACGCTCTCTTGCTCATTTTTTATTGTTTAAATCTGACCGAAGCCAAGAAACAACCTCATCGAATGAAACTCTCTTCAGCTCACGCTAGCTTTTTACCGCGCTCAGACACATGGGAGGGATCGGACGGATTCACGTGACCACACAGAAATATGTCCGCGCATGCTCAGAAACATTCTATGTTCTGTATGCTTTAGACATGTCCGGACATGTATGGAGGTGTGTGTGTGTGTGTGTGTGTGTGTGCGTGTGTGGGATGTGTGTGTGTGTGTGCGTGTGGGTGCGTGTGTGTGTGTGTGTGTGTGTGTGGGTGCGTGTGGGTGTGTGCGTGTGGGTGCGTGTGTGTGTGTGTGTGTGGGGGCGGGGGGCCTCCCGTCTGCGCCTGCGCGTGGGGTCCCCGTCTGCGCCTGCGCATGTGCCTCTGTTTCTCGCCATGTCATCATTACATCATCCCCCCCCCCCTTCCCCCGCCCCTGACCCTTTCCTCACCCCACCCCTCATCAATCATCATTAAAAGTGACATTAGGTGGTTCCTTTATTTTTTTCCCGTGTATGTGCATTTTTTTTTATTTATCATGTTCAATAAAAACTCAATAACGGTTTAACTATTGGTAGGCTACTTTTAATACCTGGTGGTTATTAACATTCTGCTGAATGGACCTACTTGCTGCCACATGAAATATAACTAAAGATTAATTTAAGGAGAAAATAGTAACCCCAAAAGGCAAGTGTAGCCTATATGCTTTATTAAGTCGGGAGGAAATGCATGTACTGGAAACACTTTCTTTCGGGCCATTTTAGGTCAAGTGACTCAAGTGACTCAAGTGATTCGCAAAACCCGGATCATATCAGTGAGTGATTCAGACTGATCCGAATCCCTCAAAAGATCCGGGTTTTACCATTGACTGTAACTCCTCTTTGCTGCCGCTGCACACGCTACGTTTGTCTCTCTCTCTCTCGCAGTCGCTGTGTGTGAAGAGCAGCCCCGCCCCTCAGTGATCAGAGCGACAGAGCGTAGTTTTTTTTTTTTTTTTCAGAGAGAGACCGAGAGCAGTGCAGGGACATCTATTATGTTAGCCTCGCTCCGTCCTTTTTTTTTTTTTCCCCCAAGCCTCGCTCTGTGTGTGTGTGTGTGTGTGTGTGTGACGTCAGTGAGACATAGCGGGAAACAGCCCCTCCCCCTCCTTAACTGCTGCTGCGCAGGTGCTTTGATTAGGCGAAAACATAGCAAAGTCAGCACAGAACCACTCCCTCGAACCACTGCCATTTACTAAAAAAGTAAACCAGTTACTCACAAACATTTTTCACAGTGACCACCACAAGGCTTCCATGAACACAGACATGTATTTTTTATTCTTCCTAGTGTAAAAAAAGTGGACATTCTAGCGAGTTGAAAACTACCGTCTGTTAAATTTGTGTGACGAAAAACTGCTGAATTAACATTGGGTCCTATGGAGCAGTTAGGCTGTCCACTCCTCACTTCTAGGCTTCTCATTCAAAAACTGTGAATCCTGTCGGTTAGGTAGACACATTGTAGGCATCAGGACAATTATGACTACTACTTTGGAGAAAATTTTGTGTGTAGAGTGAAATTTGTGGAAGCAATCACAGTTTTAAAAAAAGAGCAGCCCGCACTGTAACTGATGGGCCTCTCACTCTAGCGCGAACATTCCGACTACACACACAATCATTGAGAAGGCAAATTTTTACCAGGATTGATCATGGTTATTGATCTGTGATTGATCGAAAAGTATATAACCTAGTGAAATGGTTGAATGCTCCATCAAGGCAGGAGAAGTTTGTCTCCGTTTTAAAGTTTGAGTGGTGTCTCTAGGTGCAAGTATGCCGCTCTGGCACTGCTCTAGTGGATGTTGGAAAAAGTGTTGAAAAAGTGCGATGTTTGCAACTTTTCCCATTCATTCTCTATGGGAAAATTTCTGTGAATTATTCGCGACTATGTCGCGAATAATTCCGACCTGTAGGAATGAAGTAATAGCACACCCGCTCCGATCGAGCCGCACGTTCTGATGTATTATTCGCGTGGGAATAATAATAAAAATAGACGAGAATAACAAGTAGTGGGGTCTGCGATGCACAGCACCACTAATAAAAATAGACGAGAATAACAAGTAGTGGGCTCTGCGATGCACAGCACCACTAAATAGCTTTGCTATAAGGGTCAGTAGTGGGCTCTGTGATGCACAGCACCACTAACTAGACAAATCCCCTGCGGGAAATCGCGAGAGTGGTGCTGTGTCGGCAGCAGTTTGCGCTAAGATGATATGATACAATACTATGATGCTACTATGCTAACATGCTACAATTTTTCACCTAATCTTATCCTCGCAGTTGCTATTGCAGAGGCTGTGTGTAGAGTGAAATATGCTAACATATGCTAACATAGCATATATTAGAAAAATAATTCTATGTTAGCATATGTTAGCATATGTTAGCATATGTTTAGGAAGTAATAGCACACCCGCTCCGATCGAGCCGCACGTTTTGATGTATTATTCGTGTATGTGCGATGAACTGTGCGGGACGAGTTAGCGACAGAAAACGCTAATCCTAACTAACTAATTTTCTAGGTCATTGGCACGAGGCACTAACTAGAAAATTCCCGCGGAAATTTTGAAGTGCCGAGTGGGCTGTTGCCATTAGCTGCTAATGTTAGCAATTAGCATGATGCGCTAGCCACCAATTTTAACATTGGTTTAGTGTTAGCATGTCTTTTAAGCCCCTAAAAATGAAATAGATGCTAATTGCTAACATGCTAATGCTAACATGCTAATTGCTAATATGCTATTCGCTAACATGCTAATGCTGCCACTAATGCTACCACCAAATTCTACCACTAAAAATTAGCATTAGCCGCTAATGTTAGCATTTAACATGATGCGCTAGCCACTTATTTTAACATTGGTTTAGTGTTAGCATGTCTTTTATGCCACTAAAAATTGCTAATGCTAATGCTAACATGCTAACTGAGTTAGTTATCGCGATTACAACGTACATCCCGCCCTCTGCCGACGCTGCTGCAGCATGCAAGCTCCTACACACTGTTGTATCACAGCTCCAGACATCGCACCCCCAGGCCCTGCTACTGATCTCTGGGGACTTTAACCACGCCTCCCTGTCCTCCACTCTCCCCACATTCACCCAGTATGTTAAATGCAACACCAGAGACAATAGGACACTGGACTTGCTGTATGCAAACACCAAGGATGCATACAGCTCCTCCCCCCTCCCCCCACTGGGTCGTTCTGACCACAACTTGGTTCATCTGATCCCTGCCTACATACCCATGGTAAACAGACAGCCACCCACCAAGAGGTATGTGAGGAGATGGACTGAGGAGGCCAGTATGGCGCTGAGGAACTGTTTTGACACCACAGACTGGGATGTGCTCTGCAGGCCACACGGGGAGGACATCGACAGCCTGACAACCTGCATCACAGACTATATAAATTTCTGCATGGAGAACACAGTACCTATGAAGAAGGTATGGTGCTTCCCCAACAACAAACCCTGGGTGACCCCGGAATTAAAAACTCTGCTGAAGGAGAAAAAGAGGGTTTTTAAGACTGGGAACAAAGAGGAGCTGAGGAGGGTCCAGAAGGAGCTGAAGAGAGAGATAAGGAGGGGCAAGGACAGCTACAGGAGGAAGCTGGAGGAGCGCCTCCAGGATAACAACACCAGAGAGGTCTGGAGAGGCCTGAAAACCATCTCCGGACACGGGAAGGACAGTGGAAGGGGCCCAGAAGCGGGAGACTGTGAATGGGCCAATGAACTGAACCTGTTCTTCAATAGGTTTGACTGTGCTCCTGCCTCCTCCCCCACCCCCCACAGCCCAGACCAAACAACACCCATTAACCACCCCCTATCCTCAACCCCCCCACAACATCTCCACCCCCGAGAACATCTCTGAACTGTCACCAGCAACACACCTCCTCCCACCACACTCTGCTGGGGTGATCCATTCACCCCAACCCCCACCCAACACAACAGGGTTTTCTTCACATCACCCCTCCAACTTCTCCATAACCACGGACCAGGTGAGGAGGGAGCTGAGGAGGATCAAACCAAGGAAGGCTACTGGCCCTGATGGCATTAGCTCCAGACTCCTCCAGGCCTGTGCAGATCAGCTCTGTGGGATTTTTCTGCACATCTTCAACATGAGCATCAGTCTGGAGAGAGTTCCGCTCCTGTGGAAAACATCCTGCGTGGTTCCAGTTCCCAAGACTGCACGTCCCAGTGAGCCGAACCACTTCAGGCCAGTAGTCCTGACTTCTCACCTGATGAAGACCATGGAGAGGATCATCCTGAGCCACCTCCGTCATCTGGTGAACGACAACATGGACCCGCTGCAGTTCGCCTATCGTCCAGGCATAGGTGTGGAAGACGCTGTCATCTACCTGCTGCACAGATGCTTTTCCCACCTAGACGACACCAGTAGCACTGTGAGAGTCATGTTCTTTGACTTCTCCAGTGCTTTCAACACCATCCAACCATCACTGCTCAGGGGGAAGCTGGAGGGAGCTGGAGTCAACAGTAGCCTGGCTGCATGGACCATCGACTACCTCTCCAACAGGCCGCAGTATGTGAGGCTTCATGACTGTGTGTCTGATGTGGTAGTCTGCAGCATGGGGGCGCCGCAGGGTACTGTGCTCTCTCCTTTCCTCTTCACCCTGTATACATCGGACTTCACACACAACACGGACAGCTGCCACCTCCAGAAGTTCTCTGATGATACAGCCATTGTCGGGCGTGTATCTCAGGGAAACGATCTGGAGTACCTGGAGGTCATCGCCGACTTTGTGGACTGGTGTGCTCTAAACCACCTGCACATCAACGCCAGCAAGACAAAGGAGGTGGTGATTGACTTCAGTAAAAAACCACATCTGACTGCACCGGTGAGCATCCAGGGCTTGGACATCGAGGTCGTGGAGGATTACAAGTACCTGGGTGTTCACCTTAACAATAAACTGGACTGGACACATAACACGAACGCCCTGTACAAGAAGGGCCAAAGTCGTCTCCACCTGCTTAGACGACTGAGGTCCTTTGGAGTGTGCAGGGCACTGCTAAGGACTTTTTATGACTCTGTGGTGGCTTCTGCCATCTTATATGCAGTGGTCTGCTGGAGCAGTGGAAGCTCAGAGAGGGACAAGAAGAGACTGAACAAGCTGCTCAGACGGGCCGGCTCTGTCCTGGACTGCCCTCTGGACTACATCGAGGAGGTGGGTGAGAGGAGGATGTTAGCCAAGCTGACATCAATCATGGACAACCCCTCTCACCCACTGCATCAAACTGTTTCAAACCTCAGCAGCTCCTTCAGTGGCAGACTGCTGCATCCACGCTGCAGGAAGGAACGCTACCGCAGGTTGTTCATTCCAGCTGCCATCAGGCTGTACAACACCAGCCTGAGTCAATAATAACTGTACCTTTGCACAAATATATCTGCTTTTTGCACTGATTTTTTGCACAAACCACTACCTCTCCAGCTCAGTTTTTTATTCAAAGTTTTTTTAAGCAACTATTTATTTGTAAAGTCACTCCACCACCATGCTGTATATACAGAATGTCTTTATATTTCTAGTGCCTTCCTTATATATCTTTTCAGAGTATTGTATTTCTTGGTATTTTTTTGGTATATATTTTTCAAAAAATTCTGTATTTGTGTTTTTTTAGGTAACTATTTCCCTGTCTAAGTTGTCACTGTTTTTCTGTATATATATTTTTTGCCAAACTCCACACTACTGTGACAAGGAAATTTCCCATACGTGGGATTAATAAACATATCTTATCTTATCTTATCTTATCATTTTTCCAGGTCTTCTAAGTACAAAATGCCTGCATAACTGAGGAATCAATGTGTCATTCAAAACTGTACAGTTTCCAATAATTTTTAAACAATTTAACAGTAATACTGAATGCTGTCTATCTGTCTTGCAGTGGGACAAAGTGGAAAAATTCCTGGGAGCCAAAAGACAACATTCAAGGCTAACATCCTGAAATAGACTGTTACTGTGTCATATTGATTTGGTTATTGTTGCTGTGTTGTATGACAGTTATGGAGACTGACAGGGGATTATGCCATACTGTGGTAATCAAAAGTGTTCAAGTATAGACATTTTTATTTTTTTAATAATTAATTTTTAATGTTTGATTCAGACTGGTATTTAATTCATGACAAGAGTGAAAATCACTCACTTTATGATCTCTTTTGCTTGATCTCTGAAGAGGCAGGCTACTGTAGGAACCTCAGGTCCTCTCAATTCTCCCCCTCTTTGGAATGTAAATTTACGGAGTTGTTTTGCAGAAGAACTCTTCTAACAGATCAACCTTTTACACCCATTGCTATAAATGTGCCATGTCCAGATGCTGGACAGACCCACGCTAATGGAACTCCCTAATGCTGAGGACGTCACCTAAGCCAAAATAGACAGATTTACACTTCTGTGGAATTTCCCCACTCTGGTTTCTGGACTAATTAGTTCTGAATCGAAAGAACATTAATGCGATATCAGGAACTACAATGACTTTCAGTTCATGTGGACAAAGTCTAGAAGACTTAATGTTATTTTATTATGTTTATTATCATGTTTTAAGCTTGTGATGTACTAATCCTTCCTTTTCAGAGACACACACATGCAAATATACCAAACACCTTCTTGCTCCCCTCTCCAAGAGTGACCAAGGAAGTGAACTGATAAGGGGTCATAAATAACTCCCTCCCAAAACCAGACTCTCGTCTGTATTTCTCGTCTCTAAAAAGAGCCTATGTTTAATAATATGACTATCGAAATTGCAATAACCTGGTAAGTTATATATTGTTGTTCAGGAAGTGCTAACGATCACAATGAGACTATTTTGATCTTTGTACGATAAAGTTAGGCCCAAATTCATATAATTGGTCACAGAAAAGAAGTATCAACATTGCCATCATGTGGCTATCTTTAAAAGTATTTTTCCCTGTCTTTTAATCATTGTTGAAGTTAAAGAATGTAGAACTTTAGATATGTTCTTATACTAGTAGCTATTGTGAAATCATCACTACGGGAATTGTTATTTTAGAAACACAATCTTTTAGTATTAGCAAATTGTCACTGTAAAGAGAACATGAGTTTATTAATTAATTGATGCTTTTGAATTATTTTGATTTTGCCGTTCAGATACGTCATCTTGTTATGTTGTAATGTTGAGTGTTGTCGCATACGAAAACATTGCTAACGAGCCATGATGAGTGATGGAATGGTTACATTTAATAATATAAAATAGGTTAAGAAGATCAGGCAATAAGAGATCTCAAGACAAAGGAGTGGGCGTTCTCTTCACTTTCCGCGCGAAGAGTTTGGAAACCCGACCTAAACACGCCCTGAATAATTAACTGATAAAACCAGAGAGACACTCTCTCTTCTCCGGACTTCCGGACTTTTGCACTTTTACTTTACTTTACTTTTCTTCGGCACTTTTTGTACTTTAACTTTCTAGTACATTCTAGTTTTCATTTCCATTTTACGTTTACGTATTTACGTTTAAACTTAGTAACTTTGTTTTAAGAACAACTTGAATATTTCAAGCTCTGTTTGTTTCTCGTCAGATGTCTTTCCCTGACGTACGATTTTTATAGTGACTTAAATATTTACTTAAATTAAATTTAATTAAATTAAAGTACTAACTCATCGTTCATAAGTTAGCCAGCGTAGACAGCTGGGATATCAGAGAAAGACCCAATCTCTTCGACGGATCAAGAAATCAAGAAGCTGTTGCCATAGCAACGATATCAAGAAGACGTGACGAGCCGGATTCTTTTTCAAACACAAAGACATTGCCAAGGGTCGTCTACTGCCTTTGACTAAACACCTACAACGCTCTCAAGCAAAGCTGGGTGTTGGAGAAACAGACCAAGCATCGAGTCCTATCTACCGGTCCAAGAGGGGCCCATCAGCTGTGCCGTCACCGTCACCAACTCGTCACACCGACGCTCCGTCACACCGACGCCGAGAAGACTCTACGGGCTGAATCGTTCCTACCGCTTAAGACAAAGAGTTGGTGTCACTACTTTGAAACTCCCTACTAATATCTTTTAGAGAAGATTGATTAGATTAGGTATCATTCCTTTTAGACTAAACCTTAAAACATCTCCATCTCTCACCATTGCTCCAGAAATTAATAATTCCATACCTTATTATATTCGTTTTATTTGATTATCTATGCATATATTCTATTAGTCCCTAATTTACTCATAGTTGTCACTTTATTAAATAAATATTCATTCACACTTAAGAAGTTGTTTGTGGTGTTGTTTACGGCAGAGAATGACTGGTAAAATTTGTAGTAAAGGATTCATCCTTCAGATATGCAAATTATTTAACCGAGACTGATAAACTGATTTAAACCGTGTTCTTCCTACGATAACAGGAGGTGGTGCCCTAACGAGACAATTTAGTAGTGTAGACTTCCCTACACTACATAATTGATAAATGTTAATGTCTGCTAATGTTTTAAAATAAAATACCTGCCACCTGTCTCTGTCTGTGTTCATTTCCATTAAATTCAGTTTCATGATTGTTTGCAATTAATAAATTAATTTGTTTTCACTAAAGAAGGGTGAGGGGTTAACAGACAACTTCACCCAATCACACCCATTACAGTAGTTTAGGCAGCATAAAAGAGCCCATGTCATCGAAAAGTAAATTCTTACCCATCAGCTGAATTCTTGTGCTTATGTTGCTTGTTAATTACTCAGAATTGATTTTGCTTTGATTAACATTTATTGTTGAAGGCATAAGCCGTGAATCTGTAGTCCCACTATAGGTGAAGATGGAAGTTACAATATCAAGGAATGCCCCTGTCACATATCCTAATTAGTGTTTTGTTGAGATGCTGTTTTTTCATTGAAACACACAGATGTCAGAAATTACCTATTGGACATCATAACAACGGTATGTATAACTGATTTACTCAAAGTCCCTTGACAAATAGCTGTTGTGAAGTTAGTTTACACACAGGTTCAAGATGTCTGGCAGAATTAATTGGCAAAAACAAATGAGCAGATACAATATAAATTAAAGCTGCAAGCAGCATTGGACGGGCCCTCGCAATCCACGCTTGTCGGCGACCGGCAAGAACGGGGTCACTGCAGTTCCCGGGGCAGAGCGTAAATTCTCTCCTCCCTGAATCTCCTGAAGCCCTTTTAAAAATGCTTGTTTTAACAGACTAAATGGCACCATCTGCTGGACAAAGTCGCGTACTACGTGCAAAGATGAGGGAATCAGTCAGACAGGGGCAGGTGTCACTTTCGCTACAGAAGAACGCCCAAAGATTAACAAAAAGTCACAATTTTCACAGTGAACGACCAAAACACTTATAAGTACATCCTGACAAAATAAGAAAAGAATCCAAAGACCCAGAAAGGAACAGCAGCTCATACAACAAACATCACATATTTTCTAACATTTCCTGTCCAAAGTAGGTGGCGCTACAATAATTGTATGAATATTGTCATATGGATGTGTTCAGATAGGGACCAGCAACAATACTGTAAAGTTTGATGCACTTTGGACCACTTTGGACTGAATTAAAGCACATGTAACACTACTTCCAGTTCCATCCCGCGTCATCAAATCCTAAGAAATTTTTGAGGGGCCAGAACACCCACGCCACTTGGACGAAAGGTCAATCTTTTTTTCTCAGGACACTGCCTATACTTGTAACTATCTATTTCCACAGTTTGAAGTCAATCTGACAAGGTTAAATGCCAGACCCTCCCACATTCCAGAGGCAAGATTTTTCCATTTCAAGGTGTTTTTTCAAGTTTGCGGACAAAATAGCAGACTTCCTGTTGGGTTTAGACTGTTGCTCCAAGAGACTTATTTGTGCGTCCTGGGATGTTACATAAATGTGACATATTTCCAGATTTTTAGACGCAACGGGCTTCCGGGGCTGTTCCGTTGAAAATTTCTAGGTGGCGCTAAAGAGCCATTTTGCCACGCCCGTGCTGGGGGCACTTACTCAGATCAGTATTTGATGCAAACGAGCCTGTCTGCCCATTTGCAGGACTTTTCGTGCATGTATGACGAAATGCTGATTTTCTGCCTTGCCGCTAGGAGAATAATAATAATAATAATAATAATTAAAGCTGCAAGCAGCATTGGACGGGCCCTCGCACCCCACGCTTGTCGGCGACCGGCAAGGACGGGGTCACTGCAGTTCCCGGGGCAGAGCATAAATTCTCTCCTCCCTGAATCTCCTAAAGCCCTTTTAGAAATGCTTGTTTTAACAGACTAAATGGCACCATCTGCTGGACAAAGTTGCGTACTACGTGCAAAGATGAGGGAATCAGTCAGACAGGGGCAGGTGTCACTTTCACTACAGTAGAACGCCCAAAGGTTAACGAAAAGTCACAATTTTCGCAGTGAACAACCAAAACCCATATAAGTACATCCTGACAAAAGTAAAAGAGAATCCAAAGACCTCGAAAGGAACGGCAGCTCATCAGATATTTTCAAACATTTCTTGTCCAAAGTAGGTGGCGCTACAATAATTGTATGAATATTGTCATATGGATGTGTTCAGATAGGGACCAGCAACAATACTGTAAAGTTTGATGCACTTTGGACTAAATTAAAGCACATTTAACACTACTTCCAGTTCCAACCCGCGTCATCAAATCAAAGAAATTTTTGAGGGGCCAGAACACCCACGCCACTTGGACGAAAAGTCAATTTTTTTTCTCAGGACACTGACTATACTTGTAACTATCTATTTCCACATTTTGAAGTCAATCTGACAAGGTTAAATGCCAGACCCTCCCACATTCTAAAGCCAAGATTTTTCAATTTCAAGGTGTTTTTTCAAGTTTGCGGACAAAATAGCAGACTTCCTGTTGGGTTTAGACTATGGCTCCAAGAGACTTTTTTGTGCGTCCTGGGATGTTACATAAATGTGACATATTTCCAGAGTTTTAGACGCAACGGGCTTCCGGGGCTGTTCCGTTGAAAATTGTAGGTGGCGCTAGAGAGGCATTTTGCCACGCCTGTGCTTGGGGCACTTACTCAGATCAGTATTGGAGGGAAACGAATCTCTCTGCCCATTTTCAGGACTTTTCGTGCATGTATGACGAAATGCTGATTTTCGGCCTGAACAGAAGAACGAGAATAATAATAATAATAATAATAATTAAAGCTGCAAGCAGCATTGGACGGGCCCTCGCAATCCACGCTTGTCGGCGACCGGCAAGGACGGGGTCACTGCAGTTCCCGGGGCAGAGCGTAAATTCTCCCCTCCCTGAATGTACTGTATGCAGTTTGGCAGACAGCTAACAGTTCTCCTATGAGAGGCAAAGTCTTCTTGCTTCAAGGATTTATTTTCTCACTCCCAATTCAAGTTGACTGTAAAACTGAAATACATACAACAAAAGATGATTCCAAAGAAAATTCTGAATATATTTTAAGTATCTCTAAATATCTCTTACTTCTCTTTACATCTAATTTATAAATAGTAAATAAATATTCTCTTTACAACTTTATAATTAACTTAAAAGTATCTTATGAACACACAATGTCCATGTATAATGACACATTGTAATGACTAAATAAAAAACCTCTCCTAAACCCCTTTTAGAAATGCTTCTTTTAACAGTATAATGGCACCATCTGCTGGACAAAGAGGCGTACTACGTGCAAAGTTGAGAGCACCAGTCAGGCCGGGGCCGGTGTCCCTTTCGCTACCGTGGAACGCCCAAAGGTTAACGAAAAGTCACAATTTTCGCAGTGAACGACCAAAACACTTATAAGTACATCCAGAAAAAATTTGAAGAGAATCAGAAGACCCCGAAAGGAACGGCAGCTCACAAAACAAACATCATATATTTTGTAACGATTCTTGTCCACAGTGGGTGGCGCTACAATAATTGTATGAATATTGTCATATGGATGTGTTTAGATAGGGACCAGCAACAATACTGTAAAGTTTGATGCACTTTGGACTGAATTAAAAGCACATATAATACTACATCCTGTTTAATCGCGCGTCATCAAATAGTACGAAAGTTTTTGAGGGGCCAGAACACCCACGCCACTTCGACGAAAAGTCATTTTTATTTTCTCAATAAATTGCCTATACTTGTAACTATCTATTTCCACATTTTGAAGTCAATCTGACAAGGTTAAATGCCTCTGTCCCCCACATTCCAAAACCAAGATTTTTCAATTTCGAGGTGTTTTTTCAACTTTGCGGACAAAATAGCAGACTTCCTGTTGGGTTTAGACTATGGCTCCAAGAGACTTTTTTGTGCGTCCTGGGATGTTACATAAATGTGACATATTTCCAGATTTTTAGACGCAACGGGCTTCCGGGGCTGTTCCGTTGAATATTTGTAGGTGGCGCTACAGAGCCATTTTGCCACACCCGTGCTGGGGGCACTTACTCAAATCATTATTGGATGCAAACGAATCTCTGTGCAAATTTTCAGGACTTTTCGCGCATGTATGACGGACTACTGATTTTCGGCCTGGGCAGAAAAACGAGAAAAATAATAATAATAATAATAATAATAATAATAATAATAAACAGTACGAAAACAATAGGGTCCTTGCAACTCCGTTGCATGGCCCCGTTGGGCCCCTGCACTTCGTTGCTCGGGCCCTAATAATAATAACAATAATAATAAACAGTACGAAAACAATAGGGTCCTTGCAACTCCGTTGCATGGCCCCGTTGGGCCCCTGCACTTCGTTGCTCGGGCCCTAATAATAAACAGTACGAAAACAATAGGGTCCTTGCAACTCCGTTGCATGGCCCCGTTGGGCCCCTGCACTTCGTTGCTCGGGCCCTAATTAAAGCTGCAAGCAGCATTGGACGGGCCCTCACACCCCACGCTTGTCGGCGACCGGCAAGGACGGGGTCACTGCAGTTCCCGGGGCAGAGCATAAATTCTCTCTTCCCTGAATCTCCTAAAGCCCTTTTAGAAATGCTTGTTTTAACAGACTAAATGGCACCATCTGCTGGACAAAGTTGCGTACTACGTGCAAAGATGAGGGATCAGTCAGACAGGGGCAGGTGTCACTTTCACTACAGTAGAACGCCCAAAGGTTAACGAAAAGTCACAATTTTCGCAGTGAACAACCAAAACCCATATAAGTACATCCTGACAAAATTAAAAGAGAATCCAAAGACCTCGAAAGGAACTGCAGCTCATCAGATATTTTCTAACATTTCTTGTCCAAAGTAGGTGGCGCTACAATAATTGTATGAATATTGTCATATGGATGTGTTCAGATAGGGACTAGCAACAATACTGTAAAGTTTGATGCACTTTGGACTGAATTAAAGCACATTTAACACTACTTCCAGTTCCAACCCGCGTCATCAAATCCTAAGAAATTTTTGAGGGGCCAGAACACCCACGCCACTTGGACGAAAAGTCAATTTTTTTTTCTCAAGACATTGGCTATACTTGTAACTATCTATTTCCAGATTTTGAAGTCAATCTGACACGGTTAAATGCCCGACCCTCCCACATTCCAAAGCCAAGATTTTTCAATTTCAAGGTGTTTTTTCAAGTTTGCGGACAAAATAGCAGACTTCCTGTTGGGTTTAGACTATGGCTCCAAGAGACTTTTTTGTGCGTCCTGGGATGTTACATAAATGTGACATATTTCCAGATTTTTAGACGCAACAGGCTTCCGGGGCTGTTCCGTTGAAAATTTGTAGGTGGCGCTAGAGAGGCATTTTGCCACGCCTGTGCTTGGGGCACTTACTCAGATCAGTATTGGAGGGAAACGAATCTCTCTGCCCATTTTCAGGACTTTTCGTGCATGTATGACGGACTACTGATTTTCGGCCTGGGCAGAAAAACGAGAAAAATAATAATAATAATAATAACTAGAAAATTCCCGCGGAAATTTTGAAAGTGCTGAGTGGGCTGTTGCCATTAGCTGCTAATGTTAGCAATTAGCATGACGCGCTAGCCACTAACTTTAGCATTAGTTTAGTGTTAGCATGTCTCTTTAGACACTAAAAATTAAATACATGCTAATTGTTAGCATGCTAATGCTAACATGCTAATTGCTAATATGCTATTCGCCAACATGCTAATGCTGCCACTAATGCTACCACCAATTTCTAGCCACTAAAAATTAGCATTAGCCGCTAATGTTAGCAATTAGCATGACGCGCTAGCCACTAATTTTAGCATTGGTTTAGTGTTAGCATGACTTTTAAGCCACTAAAAATTAAGTAGATGCTAATTGCTAACATGCTAATGCTAACATGCTAATTGCTAATATGCTATTCGCTAACATGCTAATGCTGCCACTAATGCTACCACCAATTTCTAGCTACTAAAAATTAGCATTAGCCGCTAATGTTAGCAATTAGCATGACGCGCTAGCCAATGACAGACAGACACCTGTCATTGTTCAACTTGGGTGCCAAAAGCCAAAATGGCCGCCCCACAGACCAGTTACTTCAGTTAGAATTTTCTCGGAGTGGGCTGTTTCCATTAACATTGCCCCAAAATGGCCGCCCTACAGACCAGTTACTTATGTTTTCCCGCCTCTTTCTGTGGAGCCCCTGGTTGCCACGGTTACCAGTTTGAATATCAGTTAGAAAAGGACTAGAGTGGGCGAAAATGCTGAAACCACGGCCTCGAACAGGAAGGCCTTGTGGCCAAACCGTGTGTCTAATCGTTGAACCGACTTCACTTTGGGCATCTTGAGGCTTTCCTGAACGTCTAGATATGCAGTTTCTGGGTAAAATGTAGAAATGTGAGCTATTTAAAGCGATTTAAAACAAAGGATTGCTTCTGCTTTGCTCCACAAATTTAACATTGCAGTCTATGGAGCGAGGAAGGGGTTTGCTGGCGCAGCTTTGCGTCTCACGCCAAAACTATAAGACTTACAGCTTCAG
Source organism: Planiliza haematocheilus (assembly GCA_005024645.1). Lineage (NCBI taxonomy): Eukaryota > Metazoa > Chordata > Actinopteri > Mugiliformes > Mugilidae > Planiliza > Planiliza haematocheilus. The sequence goes on from SRSE01001430.1 coordinate 580,239, forward strand.
CGGACAAATTGTGAGCGAGAAGACAAATTTTCCTACGTTTCTATGTATAAATTATGTCTGTGGTGTGACATTTGTGGCCACGGGAGCAGTTTCTATTTTATTTTTTGCCTAATTTTCTTCTCTCTTCTCACTCTGGCAGTTGGTGTCTCACCCTCTGGCGCGAACATTCCGCGCAATACACACCCATTATAAACCCCCAAAATCTGAGTAAAACCCTTCACCGCTTTGAGGCTTCATGGTTTAAAAACGGTAAAAGGTGTCGATAAGTGAAGGGAATCTCTGAAGAGAAGACAAGAGTGCCTACATTTTACAGTTCCAATGAAGTCTCTGGGTGAAAGTATGCCAGAGCAGTTGATTGTTGAAAATGCCTGTTGATCTTTCTTTTTTTTTCGGGGACTCCCATTCATTTGAATGGGAAATTTTTCGCCGTTTTTCGCGAATAAATTCGCGAATAAATTCGCGAATAAATTCGCGAATAATTCGCGAAAAACTCACCAATCGCTTATTCAAGTAATAGCCCGGGATTCGGGATCAAAACACACGTTTCGATATATCATGTGTTGGGGTCCTCTGGCCGGTTCGGGCCGCATTAATCGGCGAAAAAGGGCGGAAAAGGAATAATAATAAGTAAAAATAAAACTGCAAAGAAACACGCAGAAGATCAAGAGTGGCCTCTTGACATAGGCACTCGGCACTAACTAGAAAATTCCCGCGGAAATTTTTGAAGTGCCGAGTGGGCTGTTGCCATTAGCTGCTAATGTTAGCAATTAGCATGACGCGCTAGCCACTAATTTTAGCATTGGTTTAGTGTTAGCATGTCTCTTTAGACACTAAAAATTGAATACATGCTAAATGTTAGCATGCTAATGCTAACATGCTAATTGCTAATATGCTATTCGCTAACATGCCAATGCTGCCACTAATGCAACCACCAATTTCTAGCCACTAAAAATTAGCATTAGCCGCTAATGTTAGCAATTAGCATGACGCGCTAGCCACTAATTTTAGCATTAGTTTAGTGTTAGCATGTATTTTAAGCCACTAAAAATGAAGTAGATGCTAATTGCTAACATGCTAATGCTAACATGCTAATTGCTAATATGCTATTCGCTAACATGCTAATGCTGCCACTAATGCTACCTACAATTTCTCGCTACTAAAAATTAGCATTAGCCGCTAATGTTAGCAATTAGCATGACGCGCTAGCCACTAATTTTAGCATTAGTTTAGTGTTAGCATGTATTTTAAGCCACTAAAAATTAAGTAGATGCTAATTGCTAACATGCTAATGCTAACATGCTAATTGCTAATATGCTATTCGCTAACATGCTAATGCTGCCACTAATGCTACCACCAATTTCTAGCTACTAAAAATTAGCATTAGCCGCTAATGTTAGCAATTAGCATGACGCGCTAGCCAATGACAGACAGACACCTGTCATTGTTCAACTTGGGTGCCAAAAGCCAAAATGGCCGCCCCACGGACCAGTTACTTCAGGTAGAAGTTTCCCGAGTGGGCTGTTTCCATTAACATTGCCCCAAAATGGCCGCCCTACAGACCAGTTGCTTATGTTTTCCCGCCTCTTTCTGTGGAGCCCCTGGTTGCCACGGTTACCAGTTTGAATTTCAGTTACGAAGACAGGGAGAGAGAGAAAAAATGCTGAAACTACGGCCTCGAACAGGAAGGCCTTGTGGCCAAACCGTGTGTCCAATCGTTGAACTGACTTCACTTTGGGCATCTTGAGGCTTTCCTGAACGTCTAGATATGCAGTTTGTGGGTAAAATGAAGAAATGTGAGCTATTTAGAGCGATTTAAAACAAAGGATTGTTTCTGCTTTCCTCCAAAAATTTAACATTGCAGTCTATGGAGCGAGGAAGGGGTTTGCTGGCGCATTTTTGCGTCTCACGCCAAAACTATAAGACTTACAGCTTTAGCAGACGAATTGTGAGTGAGAAGACAAATTTTCCTACGTTTCTATGTATAAATTATGTCTGTGGTGTGAAATTTGTGGCCACCGGAGCAGTTTCTATTTTATTTTTTGCCTAATGTTCTTCTCTACTCTACACTCTAGCTGATGATGTCATACACTCTAGCTGATGATGTCATCCACTCTAGCAAGATTCCGCATGAATGGCTGCATGAAAATGTGCTCCTGAATTCATCTCAAGTATGGACCTGAGCAGTGGGACATTTTACAAAACAAGACCATCTTTTTCTTCAAAAAGGACTCTAAAGAAAATGTAAACACTTTATCAGCAAAGAAGAAGAAAGAAAATACCATTTCTGGATATATTTTTTAAATGAAAACAACCAACTGACTTGTCAAAAGCTAGCTGGCAACTGTTTATCAACTGCTGTGGGCTACCACCTACCACAGTGGAGAACATTTTTAAGGAGGAACCGAACTAAATGAGATAACAGAAGAGGTCTTCTATGAAGATAAGGAGGAGAAGAAAAGAACAAACCAAAAATCATAACATTAATAACTGTTTATTTAAAGGGTAAAAAAGCTAGCAACAGTAAAGAGCTAGCCCACTAATAAACAAACAAAGTGGTTGCTATGGAAACAGGCAAGCAGAGAACTGAGAGCAGGGAGGTTATATATCCTGCTCTCTGTAAGAGTGCAGCAGCCAGGGAGAAGTTTAAGGAGAAGACACTTCAGGAGAACAAAGAAGTCTTGTTCACTGACTATGCTCTACACAAAGAGGGGAGGAAGAAGAACAACCTCATATTCTTCACAGACTCCATCTCTGAGTTTTTATGTGATTTAGTTCTTAGAACAGATAAAGTCATTATAGTAGGTGACTTTAACATCCATGTTGATGTTGTCAGTGACAGCCTTAGCTCCTCATTTACATCATTACTAGATTCAATTGGCTTTTCTCAGAATGTAAACGGATCAACTCACAGTTTTAATCACACCTTAGATCTGGTATTAACATACGGCATAGAAACTGAAGGTCTAACTATATTTAGCCCTAACCCTCTTTTGTCTGACCACTTTCTCATAACCTTTGAATTTACTATAATGGATTACGCAGGACCTGAAAAGACATATCATTACAGTAGATGTCTATCTGATGATGCTGTAACTAGATATAAAGAATGAATTCCTTCTTTATTCATCCCAGTGCTATGTGTCAGAGATGTGGACGACAGCAACCACAATTTAACTCCTGCACTATTAGATGATTTTGTCGACGGCACTGCAGCATCGCTTAGCTCAGCTCTAAACTTAGTTGCTCCTCTGAAAAAGAAGGTCAAAAATCGGAGGAGGCTAGCTCCCTGGTATAATTCGCAGTTACGCTGTTTAAAACAGGCAGCCCGAACGCTAGAAAGAATTTGGCATTCCACTAAGTCTGAAGAAGCTCACATAGCCTGGAAAGATAGTTTAACGACTTATAAAAAAGCTCTCCGTAGTATTAGAACAGCATACTATTCATCATTAATAGAAGAAAACAAGAACAACCCCAGATTTCTTTTCAGCACTGTAGCCAGGCTGACAAAGAGCCACAGCTCTGTTGAGCCATCTATTCCTTCAGCCCTCAGTAGTAATGACTTCATCAGCTTCTTTACCAATAAAATTGTTGGCATTAGAGAAAACATTCAAGGCATCGTTCCGACGACTGTCAAAGATGTAAGTACAGTGACTTTAGAAATTTCTGTTAGACCTTATCAACATCTGGAATCCTTCTCCCCAGTAGATCTTCTCGAGCTATCTTCAACAATTAAAGCATCTAAACCATCAACCTGTCTTCTAGATCCAATCCCAACTAAATTGCTCAAAGATGTTCTTCCATTAATTAACACCTCCATATTGAACCAGATACATTTATCTTTATTAACAGGATATGTGCCTCAGTCTTTTAAGATTGCTGTAATTAAACCCCTACTTAAGAAAGCCACTCTAGATCCAAATGTTTTAGCCAACTATAGACCAATCTCCAACCTTCCTTTTATTTCCAAAATTCTAGAAAAAGTTGTTGCTAATCAGTTGTGTGACCACTTAAACAGGAATGGTCTGTTTGAAGAGTTTCAGTCAGGTTTTAGAGTTCATCATAGTACAGAAACAGCTCTGGTTAAAGTTACCAATGATCTACTCATGGCTTCAGATAGTGGACTTGTCTCTATACTGGTTCTGCTAGATCTCAGTGCTGCATTTGACACTATTGATCATAATATTTTACTACAGAGACTTGAAAGTGAGATCCAGATTAAAGGAACTGCATTAGATTGGTTTGAATCCTATCTGTCTGACAGATTCCAGTTTGTTCATATCAACCATGATTCCTCTACTTATACTAAAGTAAGCTATGGAGTTCCTCAGGGTTCTGTGCTGGGACCAATACTCTTCACATTATACATGTTGCCATTAGGGAAGATTATTAGAAAACATGGCATAAACTTCCATTGTTACGCAGATGACACCCAGCTATATTTATCTATGAAACCAGATGAAACTAATCAGCTGGTTAAACTCCAAGCATGCCTTAAAGACATAAAGACTTGGATGACCTGTAATTTCTTACTCTTAAACTCAGACAAAACAGAAGTTATTGTATTTGGTCCTAAGCATCTCAGAGATTCATTATCTAATCACATGGTTTCTTTGGATGGCATTACCTTGGCCTCCAGTACTACTGTGAAAAACCTTGGTGTTATATTTGATGAAGATATGTCCTTTAAATGTCACATTAAGCAAGTAACCAGGACTGCCTTCTTTCATCTACGTAATATCATCAAAATTAGGAACATCCTGTCTCAGAGTGACGCTGAGAAACTAGTTCATGCATTTGTGTCTTCCAGACTGGATTACTGTAATTCATTACTGTCTGGCTGTCCAAATAACTCTTTAAAAAGCCTCCAACTGATTCAAAATGCTGCAGCAAGAGCATTGACAGGAATTAGCAAGAGAGATCATATTACTCCAGTTTTAGCTTCTCTTCACTGGCTCCCCTTAAAGTCTAGAATAGAATTTAAAATCCTCCTCCTTACATACAAGGCCCTCAAAGGCCTAGCTCCATCATATCTTAAAGACCTCATTGTACCATATTATCCCAACAGATCACTTCGGTCTGAAAGTGCAGGCCTACTTGTGGTTCCTAGAATTTTAAAAAGTAGAATGGGAGGTAGAGCTTTCAGCTATCAGGCTCCTCTCCTGTGGAACCAGCTCCCAGTTTGGGTTCAGGAAGCAGACACTCTCTCTATTTTTAAAGTCAGGCTTAAGACTTTCCTTTTTGATCAAGCTTATAGCTAGGGCTGGACTAAACCATCCCTTAGTTATGCTGCTATAGGCCTAGGCTGCTGGGGGACAATGCAACAAACATTCTTCTTTCTTCTATCTCCACTCTCGTGTCCTCCACTTTCTTTTCTCTGGCACAGAGCTCCTGCCCTCTAAATTCCTATCTGCTACTAGTCATGCAATTCTGTGCTATTACTATGTAGAATGTTTACTGCTGCTCTCCCTTCTTCCGAGTATCTCTGGCCTGGAGTTGAGTGTTTCCTGTGGACCGCCATACTACATCTGTTGTCGTGGTCTCATCAGCCTGCCCAGTCTCCATGGAATCCTGCTGCTATCCACTCCTACCTGAATGAACGATTCTCCAACCTGCTGATGATTCCCCTTACATTTTCTAACCGTCATGTAACATCATTAGTTTGTACCATAGCATCCCACCTGTATGCTTTAGTCAGATGTGTGTATCTATGACTGATGTATGTTTATCTTGCTGTTCTCTTTCTCTGTCTGTACCCGGCTGGCCTTAGGCAGATGGGTCCCTCCATATGAGCTGGGTTCTGCTCAAGGTTTCTTCCTGTTAAAAGGGAGTTTTTCCTTGCCACCGTCGCCTGCAGGCTTGCTCTGGGGGTTTCAGGCCGGGTCTTGTAAAGCGTCTTGAGACGATTTGTATTGTTTTTGACGCTATATAAATAAAGCTGAATTGAATTGAATTGAATATACACCTGGAAGGAAAGTCTATGCAAGAAATATCCTTACATCTGCAGTGAGGGCATCGGCTCAGGAGGCCGACTGAGGATTTGTAAGGATAAACACATGAACAAGGATGACCCCCTGCTCACCATCACCTACTACACAAAGGGAAAGGTGGTGGTCCAGGGGGACGAAGCAAACTTGAAATCCTTTGAAGAAGTATTCTCCTTGATCAAGGCTGAGGTGGAGACCAAGAGGTGCAATGTTTTCTGTGACAGTGAAGATGAGGAGAGCCCAACAGAGAACCCCACCACATTGTCCATCTGTGCCCCTCCCACACCTGCCAGCTCCACCAACCAGCTGAAGCAGAGTATGGCCCTGCTGGAGCTGGACTTTGCTGAATTCAAAGAGCTGACCCAGGCCAGGCTGTCTGCCCCCCTAGACAACATTGTGCAACAGCTTCAAAAGGAGCTCCAGCAGCTGAAGAATGAAAACCAGGCCTTGACATCTGAGCTAAGAGGAAGTGTAGAGGCACTAAAACATGAGAACAGTGTACTCCGGGCTCAGTTAGCCAAAGTGAAAGAGGATGCTGAGAACAGAGAAAGGAACTTCATCAGACAAGTCCGACACCTGACAGACCAACTCTCATCAGTTCCCAGAAAGACAACTACAGAGACAGAGACACAGACTCTCCCTGCTAGTCCTCCAAACCCCTCCCTTGTCTCTGTCCCACCATCTCTGCCCTGCACCCTACCAACACCCACACAGCCAGCTCCCAGCAGCCAACCCTGTCCATCCCAGCTGCCCTCCACTCAGCCTGAAGAACAAGCCCCACAAGTGGTCCTGTTGGCTGACTCAAACGGGAAATTCCTGGACACTAACAAGCTTTTTCCTTCTAAGAAAGTGCTGTCTAAACGTTGTAGCACCACAGGCCAAGCAATGAAGCTGTTGAGAAAGGAGACCCTCGGGAACCCTCAATGCCTGGTGATCCACACAGGAACAAACGACCTGCACAACCTCCGAAGGAACACTGCTGAGGCAGTAAGGAAGATGGCGGAACAGGCCACCACGGAATTCCCTGACACCCGCATCGTGATCTCCACCCTGCTGCCTAGGACAGACACTCCTCCTCACGTCATCCATGACATCAATATGGAGATCAGAAGAGGTTGTGCCACCTTACCCAACGTCCACCTGGCCCTCCATCCAACCATTGGCACCTGGGACCTCTACGATGGACTCCATCTACACAGAGAGAGGGTGAATATCTTTGCAAAGACCCTCAAAGACGCAGCTCTAGGACGCAGCCCTTCCACCCTCTCTTCTACCAGAAGCTTCAGAAGCCATCACAGACCTCCTCCCCCCTATCTCCAGCCCCGGATCACGCCCTCTGCTGAAAGGAGACACACCAGTTCTGCCCGGACCCCACACTACCCACGTGCTTACCACCTCACCACTGGGAAACAGAACCAGCTGAGACCACAGCATAGGCAGCAGAGCCAAGGAGCAGCACGTTTCCCTCCCCACCCACAGCAGCAGAGCCATGGAGCAGCACGTCCCCCTCCCCACCCACAGCAGCAGAGCCATGGAGCAGCACGTCCCCCTCCCCACCCACAGCAGCAGAGCTATGCTGCAGCTGTAGCCCGGCCTGCTGTCACAGTCCCTCCCCCTGCTACCTGTGAGCTGAGAGACATCAGGGAGATGCTGCACACCCTGTGCAGCCGGCTTTTGTCCAGCTAAGATATATTCCCATATGAATCACAAAACAACATGGACATACTGTACATTTGCATATGACTAAGCGCTGTAAAAGAGCACTGAAACTTAATGTCGGTGTTTTTTTGTTTTTTTCCAATTCTCGATCAAAGTTCACTCTTTAATCATCACAAAACGGGTTCGGTTGTCTAATTGTCTAGCTGATGTCTAGAACTGCAATAGCAGCGACCAATCAGCAGGGGCGCTATACGGCCCAGAACTGCAGATCCTGAAACTGCAGATCCTGAAACTGCAGATCTCCGGCTCTGCAGACACATACTATTGGAACACGCTGCGTTTCTCTCTCTCTCTCTCTCTCTCGCTGTGTGTGAAGAGCAGCCCCGCCCCTCAGTGATCAGAGCGACAGAGCGGAGGTTTTATTTTTATTTTATTTTTTTCAGAGAGAGACCGAGAGCAGTGCAGGGACATCTAATATGTTAGCATGTTGGCATATGTTAACATATGCTAACTAACATATGCTAACTTCCGTCGAAGTTAGCATATGTTAGCATATGCGCCACAAGCCTCGCTCCGTCCTTTTTTTTTTTTTTTTTTTTTTCCCAAGCCTCGCTCCGTCTGCGTGTGTGCGTGTGTGTGACGTCAGTGAGACGGAGCGGGAAACAGCCCCTCCCCCTCCTTAACTGCTGCTGCGCAGGTGCTTTGATTAGCCGAAAACATAGCAAAGTCAGCACAGAACCACTCCCTCGAACCACTGCCATTTACTAAAAACGTAAACCAGTTACTCACAAACTTTTTCCACTACCACAAGGCTTCCATGAACACAGACATGTATTTTTTATTCTTCCTAGTGTAAAAAAAGTGGACATTCTAGCGAGTTGAAAACTACCGTCCGTTAAATTTTTGTAACGAAAAACTTTGCTGAATTAACATTGGGTCCTATGGAGCAGTTAGGCTGTCCACTCCTCACTTCTAGGCTTCTCATTCAAAAACTGTGAATCCTATCGGTTAGGTAGACACATTGTAGGCATCAATGACTGTCGCGAATAATTCCGACCTGGAGAAACTAAATAATAGCACACCCGCCCCGATCGAGCCGCACGTTTTGATGTATTATTCGTGTATGTGCGATGAACTGTGTGGGACTAGTTAGCGACCGAAAATCCGTGGGAATAATAATAAAAATAGACGCGAGCAATAACAATAGTGGGCTGTGCTTCGCACAGCCCCACTAATAATCACCAAATAAAGTCCAGGTCAAAATGACCACAATTCTAATTTAACGACTTAGGGCATAGAAACACAAAGTCCAAACATAGAGTTCAAATGTCAAAACGTTAAATTCAAAACCTAAACACACAGGAGAATATCTGGTTCAAAATTCTGTCGACTGGTTTCACTCTGTCAAGTGCTCAAAACTTTATAGAATTAAAATTTCAGCTGCATATGCCATTTAGGAAACATTTGTGTCAGCTAAGTTTAATGTCTTTTGGGGCACTTCTCGTTACCATGCATGAATTAAACAAACAAAAAAAGAGCAGTAGATTATTTGGTTCTACATTTCTCGTGTCTTTGGTGACATTTGTGGATGGACTGAAATAGAAACAACATTAGGACTGACAACCAAGGCCTAAGCAACACAGTCCAATGGGAACTCAAATCAATTAATCTTGAACCCATTAAATAAGACTAAATAATCACCAAATAAGGTCAAAATGACCAAAAAAACTTACAAAAACAAAACAGACACATGGCAAACACAAAATCCAGCCCAGATTACCATGCTTCAACACATGGTACAGTGCAATCAAGAGCATTATCACACTGTCCAACACTAAAATTCATAAAAAAATACCTATGTTTTCTGCGTACCACACCCATGTTTTCTCAACTCTGACCCCTTCCCCTTCTACACATTCACAGTGTAATAAATAAATAAATAATATTAATAAAATAAAACTACAACAAAAGGCAAAATTAAAAAAAACATACACATCTCTACCTGACAAAATAAATTAAGGCATGCAAATGATATTCAGTTAGACTTCAAGATTTAAATACTTTTTGAGACAAACATTTTGTACAGTTTTCCTGGAAGGAAGAAATCAGACACTCTTATTAAATCCTCAAAACAAATATAGCTGCCAAAATAAAACAGAATCCCTAATAGATTTCATTAATACACAGGAGCATTAAAAGGCTCATATTTACATATCTGCGTTTCATGTTCAAGTGTTTAAAGGCTGGTATTTACATGTTCATGCGATTTCAGCAGCAGTACAGCAATTGCAAAACACATACTAAACATAGAGACAGAGACATGAGTATTTTTTCAGACATCATGACTGAGAGAAAATAAATATTGTATCAAAATAAAAAAAATTACATCCCTCCTTGTAAAGGATTACTTTGTCATAACAAGATGATATGTATAAAACCAATAGAAATTGAGAAGACCTTGGTTGTTGGTTTGTAAGGTGATTGATCAGAAGTGAAGCAGTGCAGAGGACACTGAGGTGCTGCCACCTTAAGGCTTTGCAGTTGACATTATTGAGATAATACTGCTTTCTCCAACTGAAACCAGACTTATGTCAACTTGCAGCATAAACAAAAAGACATGCAGTACCACACACATCTCGCTCTCTCATTCTCTCTCTCTCTCTCTCTCTCTCTCTCTCTCTCTCTCTCTCTCTCTCTCGCACACACACACACCTACACACACACGTTTGTATAGCTGTCTATCTGAGGACATCGATAATACATTCCCTGGCCCTTAGAAAGAGTATCACCGGAGCAGCTCAGATGTGAAAACTTATCTTTATTTACGGTGCCATTATAAAAAAACAAGGACTAACGTTTCGACGTCTACCACGTCTTCATCAGAGTCTTAAGATGGACGACATAGGGACATGTCTTATTAGAAGCACCTGGTCAGGTGCGCAGGGGGTGGTCCCTCTATCTACCTATGAAGTCCGCAGTTACAGGCAGCACTCAGAAACGGTCAATAAATAAACATAGCACATGCTACTGGATACAAAGTACAAATTACACAAAACATGGACTGCAGACATATACATGGTAACGTACATACATCTTCTCAAGAATGGTCAATGTGTCATATTCAAGAAAACAAAGTAAATTGCTTATTTAGGAATAAATATCAAAAGCCTATAGAAAACATGACAGATTTATAATTCCTCGTTGAGGCCATGAGGTTCAAGTGTGTCAAGGGTAAATATCCAAAACGCCTCTCTACTTAGAAGTTTGTTTATTATATCGCCCCCTCTGGGGGGTATAGTGATTTTTTCAATCCCCCAAAATTTCAAGGAGGCTGGTGAACCATGGTTGGCTTCTAAGTAATGTCTTGCCATAGCATAAGTGGTGTTTTTTGTACGTATGGCTGTTTTGTGTTCTGATATTCGAGTTTTTAATTGACGTTTTGTCTGCCCGATGTAGACTAACCCACAGGGACATTTCAATAAGTAAATGACGTGTGTACTATTACAATTAATAAAAGAATTAATTGAATAGGTTTTACCCGTTCGGGGGTGAGAAAAGTTTTTAGAGTTGGTAGAGTTAGAACATTGGGCGCAATTGCCACATTTATAGAAGCCAAGCGGTGGATTAGAAAGCCAGGTGGTGGGGGGCAAGGTTTTCATATCAGAGTGAACTAAATAGTCTCTGATATTGCGAGCGCGCCTAAAAGCGAATCTAGGTGGTTCCGCACAGATGTCTTTTAGAGTCGGGTCACTTTGGAGAATGTGCCAATGTTTTTTAATAGTATGCTTAATAGCACCCGCTGCTGGCGAATAGCGTGTAGAGAAACAAACTCTGAAAGAGGCTTTGCGTTTCGTAGTCTTAGGCTTTGCGTTTACGAAACGCGAACCACCTAGATTTTCGCTTTTAGGCGCGCTCGCAATATCAGAGACTATTTAGTTCACTCTGATATGAAAACCTTGCCCCCCACCACCTGGCTTTCTAATCCACCGCTTGGCTTCTATAAATGTGGCAATTGCGCCCAATGTTCTAACTCTACCAACTCTAAAGACTTTTCTCACCCCCGAACGGGTAAAACCTATTCAATTAATTCTTTTATTAATTGTAATAGTACACACGTCATTTACTCATTGAAATGTCCCTGTGGGTTAGTCTACATCGGGCAGACAAAACGTCAATTAAAAACTCGAATATCAGAACACAAAACAGCCATACGTACAAAAAACACCACTTATGCTATGGCAAGACATTACTTAGAAGCCAACCATGGTTCACCAGCCTCCTTGAAATTTTGGGGGATTGAAAAAATCACTATACGCCCCAGAGGGGGCGATATAATAAACAAACTTCTAAGTAGAGAGGCGTTTTGGATATTTACCCTTGACACACTTGAACCTCATGGCCTCAACGAGGAATTAAATCTGTCATGTTTTCTATAGGCTTTTGATATTTATTCCTAAATAAGCAATTTACTTTGTTTTCTTGAATATGACACATTGACCATTCTTGAGAAGATGTATGTACGTTACCATGTATATGTCTGCAGTCCATGTTTTGTGTAATTTGTACTTTGTATCCTGTAGCATGTGCTAAGTTTATTTATTGACCGTTTCTGAGTGCTGCCTGTAACTGCGGACTTCATAGGTAGATAGAGGGACCACCCCCTGCGCACCTGACCAGGTGCTTCTAATAAGACATGTCCCTATGTCGTCCATCTTAAGACTCTGATGAAGACGTGGTAGACGTCGAAACGTTAGTCCTTGTTTTTTTATAATGGCACCGTAAATAAAGATAAGTTTTCACATCTGAGCTGCTCCGGTGATACTCTTTCTAAGTTTCAAGTTCAGTCCTGTCCCGTGGATGCACCAGAGAGTGAATTAGCCTACAGGAGCGCGGATGATACTCTGTTTTTTACATTCCCTGGCCCCTTTCCCTAACCCTAACTCTAATCCTAACCATAACCTAATTGTAACCTTTACCCCGAAATCGAGTCTTGACCTTCAAATAGCCAGTCAAGTGAGGACTGGCCAAAATGTCCTCGCTTTGAATTTTACACCATCAGAGTGAAGACATTTACGCAAATTGATCCTCAGAAAGATACCTGTACAAGAACACACACACACACACATAGAGTTCAGTTTTACATGTTAGGTACCAATTGGATTTTTTTTCCCCCCACAGCAACATTACTTGGCAGCATTACATGGTGCACTTCTTCCTCCCTACTAGCCTGTGCCTCCATCCTTTTCTCTAGGGGGTGCCAGGGCAGAAGGGAGTTGGGTGAGTGCAGAAAGGGCTGGTTGGGGTTATTCAGTAGTCTGTGATAGGAGCAAGCCCAGGGGACAGGTCCACTGAGATGTTCTTGTAGAGGCTGCTGAGGGAGATGTGGGGGCTGTAGTGGAGGTTGTTGAGGCCGTCCAAGTGTTGCCGCTCTTTGGAATACCTAAGCAATTTATACCTACAACAGAGAAACGAAATTAATTAGAATTTTCATTAAATAAATGACAGCAGGTATAATTATAACCACTCTTAAATATATTCTTGCTGGAGACACCCAAATACATATGTGGCCATAGAAGGTACTGACACATTAATTGACTCAGTGGAGATAATAATAATCTTTATTTATACAGCACTTTGCAAATCAGCATTACAAAGTGCTTCACAAAAACATCAAAAATTTGCAATTTTAAAAACAGGCGCATAAATCAAAGTTAATAATTACAATAGAGTAATAAGAAGAAAAACACAGCACCATACAGTTAAAAACCTAATAAAAACTAATTTAGAACCCAAGTAAAACCAGGAAAGGTCAATATGAGTACATGGGAGTGATTCTGTGTTAATTATTACATATAAAGTGCAGTTGCAGTCATAAGTAATCATAAGTAATGATGGACTGTCAGTTCTTCCCATAATATGAATTCTAACAGTTGTCAAATAGGGCTGTCTGCTGTGTACCACAGCTGTCTGCTGCACAACACAACAGATGGTCCCAACCCCATCAAGAAGGCAAGAAAATCCACAAATGAACCCTGACAAGCCACACCTGTGAAATGAAACCATTTCAGGTGACTACATCATGAAGCTCACTTAGAGAGGTCCAAGGGGTCTTCAGTCCCCAATGACCCTTCACGGGACAAGCAGTTACAGGAAATTAATGAATATTGGAATTACTTCACACTTTTTTGTTTACTACATAATTCCATATGTGGGGCGACTGTGGCTCAGTAGGTAGAGTGGGTTGTTCACAAACCAGAGTGTTAGTGGTTCGATCCCCGGAATGTGCCACATGTCAAAGTGTCCTTGAGCAAGACACTGAACCTCCAGTTGCTCCCAGTGTGTGGCACTGGTGTGTGAATGTGTGCGTGCTTGTATGAGTGAATGGGTAGATGTGTCTCTGACTGTAAAGTGCTTTGAGTACCAATAGGTAGAAAAGCACTATATAAAAGAAAGGCCATATGTGTTCATCAATAATTTTCATGCCATTAGTGAGAATCTACAATATAAACAGTCATGAAAATAAAGAAAAAACATTAAATGAGACCTATTGGTACTGTCACAGACGCATCTACCTATTCGCTCACGCAAGCACACATTCACACACTGGGAGCAACTGGGGGTTCATTGTCTTGCTCAAGGACACTTCGGCATGTGGCACATTCTGGGGATCGAACTACTAACTTAGAAACTTGCACTCCTGTATCAAAGTCACAGTGGACCTGAAGTGGACCTCCCACATAGACGCTGTAAGGAAGAAGGCCCCACAGAGGCTGTACTTTCTGTGTCAGCTCAGGAGGTTCAACCTGCCTCAGGAGCTGCTGATTCTGTGGTAGCCATGCCGTGCCTTCAATTTTGAATAAATGTACTATCAGACCTCCTCCTCCATGCTTCATGGTTTGAACCATGCATGTAGAGACCATCCGTTCACCTTTTCTGCATCCCACAAAGACACGGCGGTTGGAACCAAAAATCTCAAATTTTCACTCAAACCAAAGCCCAGATTTCCACTGGTCTAGTTTAATGTCTTCAGTGAGAATCTACAATGTAAACAGTCATGAAAATAAAGAAAAAACATTAAAGGGTGTGTCCAAACTTTTTACTGGTAGTGTACATCAAGTCATTTTACTGTATAATTTTGAAATTTGTATAATTTTGAAAATCAACGACAAAGTCACCCGCCCTAATAGCAACCTGACAGTTCAAGTCTTCATATTCAGTCATAAAACCCCTTTCTTCATAGGTTTGCTCAAATATGTTCTTGATTCTTGTTCAGAGTGATTGGTTTGTCTGCATCTGGAATGGAGCCACCAATTTTGCTGCGTCAACTATGGGGTTAGGAACAGAAACAGCCAGACCAGCTGACTTCACCTGAGATGTTTTCCCTTTTCCTTGCAACAGAGGACATTCCTTTTTCCAGTGAACTTCCTGTTGGCAATAATTACATACATTGAAATCACTTTTACTCTTAGCCGGTTGTTTCAACTTTGGAGACAAGGAAGTTACTTTCTGGAATTTGTCACTCTGGTACCGCTCACCAAAGATGCGCTTGTGTGTCAGAACATATTCATCAGCCAGTACTGCAGCCTTGCTGGGACACATGATTTTGTGTTCATTAATGTAAGTTGCAATGTAATCTGGCACAGACTGTTTGAACTGTTCTAAAACAACTAGGTCACGTAATTTGTCAAATGTTGTCACACCAGACGAAGAGCACCAGCGATTAAAATGTGAAACCAAATCATGTGCAAATTCCACATGCGTTTGTTTACTGGTCTTTCGCCAGCCCCTGAAACGTTGGTGGCATGCCTCAGGAACCAACTCGTAGGCTTTTAGAACCGCTGCTTTCACCAACATGTAATCTTTACAGTCCTCAGAGGATAAAGCAGTATAAGCCTCTTGGGCTTTACCTGTAAAGACACACTGCAGCATTAACGTTCACTCCTCATCAGGCCAGTTTCTCGCATCTGCAACACGCTTAAACATACAAAAGAAAGTTTCCACATCTTTTTCATTAAATTGTGGCACAAATCTCATGTTATAGGCTACATCAAAATGTGGACTAATGCCCTCCCCCATTAAAGGTGATGTAGACATTCTACCATCATTTATCATCCTAATTTCTGCAATTCCACATCCAATTTCAGTTGTTCCATCTTGTATTTCATTCTTTCCAATTCCTTTTCATGTTCCAAATTCAACAGCAGCAATTCTTTCTGCTGTTCAAATGTTAAGCCTGGCAAAGAAGTAGTTAGTGTACCCTTACCATCCCCAGCTGGCATAAAACACCTTCTTGCAGGTTAGCCTTTATGATGCTTATCAGGGTGTCCTTTGTCCGTTTGGGATCAACTTCAGCAGAGTAATGCTGAGCAATTTGACCAATTGCTCCTTGGTGCAATGAACCAGCAACTCCTCGGTGAGCGACTAAATGAACTCTGCAACAACGTCAGCCATCCCCACCAACTAAAGTTGAGAACGCACAAAACTAATCAAATTGAGGTACACTGTACAACGCAGTAGATGAGATAAGTGGCCAAAATAAATAAGCTGGAGTCTCCCCACTAACTACCTAGCCGAAGAAATAACTAAACTGATACCTAGTCTTCGTACAGGTATTTGTGGTGGGTATTTATTCACTGTAACTCAGCGGCCTTGGAAAGAAATTGCATGGAACAGCAATACTCCAAAACCCTGAATGTGATCCCGAGCCAATGGCTCCAACCACTTTCCCCGTCACACTAAGAACCCCTTTCAGCAGATTCCCTATGGGAAACTGCTGTTACACCTAACAGAGGAGAACACCAGTTATACCAAAGCCACACCAAACAATTTAGCACCACGCCATTCTCAATAGCAACAAGCTAACATGGTCTACCAATGAAAGCTCCTCAAAGTAAGAAAACATAGTCATGTGTGATACTCCAACAAAGAACAAGATACAAAAACTGCCATTCCCACAGTCTCACAAATGGACGAGCCCCCATTTTGTCACGACCTGGCTCAGAGGAAGGACAAAAGCTGGAGACCACACATGTTTCTTTCAAAGTTAATCTCAAATTTATTAACCAAACTTAAACAAGACCGCACAAAAGCGAGAACATTCAAACCGTATTGTTCCTTCAAACCACAGGCCAGAAAGAAGAGAGAGATTGAGGCTGCCCGACCCAGTATATATAGGTGGGCGGTCCCAGGTGTCAACAATAAGGCCTGGACGGCTGACGGAAGCCAGAGTCCTCCTCCTCTTCCCCTATGTCGTCCATATTGAGGAGGTCAGAGTTAGCATCGCACTCTGCATCCTTGTCTCCAGCTACACCCTCGTCGATCCGACATGATGCCTGGTGATATAGGGCAGGAAATATCTCAAGCCTAAGAAGACTGCTTGTAGCTCCAATTTATGTGAGCTTGAGCCATTTCTTTGGACCAAACGCTAGTTTGCACTAAGCGCTGCCCATCAAAGTTGGTGGTATAGCATCGACCCCACCCGGTGTCCTGGATGGCTGAGGGAAGCCGGAGTCCTCCTCGTTTTCCTTCGAACAGCGGGGGCATAACCAAGGACTCAGCTTCCATCATGTCCGCCCCGCTCGTTGTGGCTTACGACTGATGTGCATCGGAGTCTCTGCTACTGACAGCCGCCAGACAGGGATCCTGACTTTTGGCTACCACTACTCTCAACCTCCTCTCCAGAATTTTCTCTGGCATCGAAGTACAATGAGAGCACCTTGGCGGGTCAGCTAGTGAACCCTCTGCATGTTTAGGGCCCATGCAATCTATACAGATTGGGTGAGGGTCTCTGCCCAAAACTTACGCAACACACGACGCGGGGGACGGACAGGATGCAGCCTCTTTTGTCTTTGGCACCGGCCCTTTGGTGAGGGTAGCGTCCGTGGACATAGTGAGGTGGAGAGGTGAGGTGAATACAGTGGGTTCGTCACAACACGTTAACCTGACTGTCACTAGTGCTAACACTAGCACTTTTTTGATTGTAATGCCACCACATTAGCTAGCATTAGTTCTAACCTTAAATCGATTAGGTTCAGATAACAAGCTAATGCTAGCCAAACCAAGACGGAATGAGCTTGTGATTACACGTTAGCCAAAGTTACACAGACCAAGCATAATGTAGTTTCTCAAGGGAAGAAAGCGCAAGGCGCCCAAGGCGATTCCCATAGTGAAACACAGAGCGAAGTTAGAAAAAGAACTGGTGGAAATGCCTGTTGTTGTTTCTGTAAACAACCAAAACTGGTGGATATGAAACCTTCACAGACTAATGAAAAATAACAAACTTATCTTTCACACAGGATGTAGTCACATGATAGGGCACTAAGCAGAAGATGGTAGAGAGGGTGCTGGAGTAGCTCCCAGCCATAGGACGTGTCCTAGTTGAGGACAGAAAACATGGTTATCTCAACCATGCAGCAATGAAGCCACTGGCTGTCTTCACAGACAGCCTCTCATGAGAAAAATACATCACAGTGTCCTCAGTTATAGCTGTGCTGAAACTCATTAAAGGTGACCTTCTCTCTCCAGGGCCTGATGACACTGCACTGACAGCTACTGACTGAGAAATACAGCTCACCTGCAATCCAAGTCCTCCTGAGAAAGGCCACCATCTTGGATCCAAGGTATCGTGGCACCATGGAGGAGGCAGAAGCATTGGATGATGTCAAACATCAGCTTGAACTAGAGCTGCTGGACTTAAAAAAGTCAGAAGGAAGTGGAGAATGTATCAGTGGTGAGAGCTGCAACAAAGCCACTGCTGGAGGAAATGCAAATGAACCTCCTGCACCCGCAAAGAAGATGAC
Source organism: Planiliza haematocheilus (assembly GCA_005024645.1). Classification (NCBI taxonomy): domain Eukaryota; kingdom Metazoa; phylum Chordata; class Actinopteri; order Mugiliformes; family Mugilidae; genus Planiliza; species Planiliza haematocheilus. Next base: position 598,681 of record SRSE01001430.1, read on the forward strand.
GCTGAGTGACCTCCTTCAGAACATCATCATCTTGCATCTTCTGATCCCATAATGTGGTGGCATTACAATCAAAAAAGACATGCTATGATGGAAAACCCTCATAGCAGTGACATTTGGCTCAGATCTGGCTTGAAGCCGGCACACAAATCTTGAAAGTTGCAACAGGGAATTTTCAACGGTCAACCTATCCACTTTTTCATTTATCAGCCACTTAATGTAGGGCACTTAACGGTCCAGGTGCGTGATGCGATTAACTTCACTGTGGCCAGGGGTGTTTGCTGTCCATGCACTCCGATGAGACAGACAACAGAGACGTGGCGAGTGAAATGCATCAATTTTACGTTTTGTCAAAGGGGTCATTTTCCTTTTCCATGTTTTTCTTTTCCAGCTAGTTAAACATTAGGGCTACTGCAACAGCTTCTGCTAGCTGGCCATTGGCCTTTTTTTTTTTTTTTTCTGCTGGCCTGGCAATTGCAAATATATCATGCTTCAATCCAAATAGCGTTTACAAAAGGCAACTGTGGACTTGTAGTTTTTTTTCTCTTTTTTTTGAGTAAACATTTCACAACTCATCTGAGTAGCTTCTTCCGTTCTAGGGGACTGGTGGGAAGTTTGAAAGTTTAGAAACTCTTAAATCTTAAAGAGGTATTTTTATTGATTACATATTGATACTGACTACTCACAGTTTGTGTAACACTGTAAATCCTTGTTTTACATGTACTTAAATTAAAAAAAATGCATTGAAATTTCTTGAACAAAAAAGTAGCTATAGGGGAAACACTTGACACCAGGATATAATAATAATAATAATAATAACTAGAAAATTCCCGCGAAAATTTTTGAAGTGCCGAGTGGGCTGTTGCCATTAGCTGCTAATGTTAGCAATTAGCGTGATGCGCTAGCCACTTATTTTAACATTGGTAGTGTTAGCATGTCTTTTAAGCCACTAAAAATTAAATAGATGCTAATTGCTAACATGCTAATTGCTAATATGCTATTCGCTAATATGCTAATGCTGTCAGTAATGCTACCACCAAATTCCACCACTAAAAATTAGCATTAGCTGCTAATGTTAGCAATTAGCGTGACGCGCTAGCCACTTATTTTAACATTGGTTTAATGTCAGCATGTCTCTTTAGACACTAAAAATTAAATACATGCTAATTGTTAGCATGCTAATGCTAACATGCTAATTGCTAATATGCTATTCGCTAACATGCTAATGCTGCCAGTAATGCATCCACCAATTTCTAGCCACTAAAAATTAGCATTAGCCGCTAATGTTAGCAATTAGCATGATGCGCTAGCCAATTATTTTAACATTGGGTTAGTGTTAGCATGTCTTTTAAGCCGCTAAAAATTGAGTAGATGCTAATTGCTAACATGCTAATGCTAACATGCTAATTGCTAACATGCTATTCGCTAACATGCTATTCGCTAACATGCTAATGCTGCCACTAATGCTACCACCAATTTCTAGCTACTAAAAATTAGCATTAGCCGCTAATGTTAGCAATTAGCATGACGCACAATGACAGACAGACACCTGTCATTGTTCAACTTGGGTGCCAAAAGCCAAAATGGCCGCCCCACAGACCAGTTACTTCAGTTAGAAGTTTCCCGAGTGGGCTGTTGCCATTAACATTGCCCCAAAATGGCCGCCCCACAGACCAGTTGCTTATGTTTTCCCGCCTCTTTCTGTGGAGCCCCTGGTTGCCACGGTTACCAGTTTGAATTTCAGTTAGAAAATGACTAGAGTGAGCGAAAATGCTGAAACCACGGCCTCGAACAGGAAGGGGGTAAAATGAAGAAATGTGAGCTATTTAAAGCGATTTAAAAGCTTCTGCTTTCCTCCACAAATTTAACATTGCAGTCTATGGAGCGAGGAAGGGGTTTGCTGGCGCATTTTTGCGTCTCACGCCAAAAGTATAAGACTTACAGCTTTAGCAGACAAATTGTGAGCGAGAAGACAAATTTTCCTACATTTCTATGTATAAATTATGTCTGTGGTGTGAAATTTGTGGCCACGGGAGCAGTTTCTGTTTTATTTTTTGCCAAATTTTCGTCTCTACTCTACACTCTAGCTGATGATGTCATCCACTCTGGCGCGAACATTCCGCGCAATACACACCCATTATAAACCCCGAAATTTGAGTAAAAACCTTCACAAATATGAGGCTTCATGGTTTAAAAACGGTAAAAGGTGTCGATAAGTGAAGGGAATCTCTGAAGAGAAGACAAGAGTGTCTACGTTTTAAAGTTTAAATGAAGTCTCTGGGTGAAAGTATGCCAGAGCAGTTGATTGTTGAAAATGCCTGTTGATTTTTTTTTTTTTCCGGGTCTCCCATTCATTTGAATGGGAAATTTTTCGCCTTTTTTCCTCTGGCCGGTTCGGGCCGCATTAATCGGCGAAAAAGGGCGGAAAATGAATAATATATAAAACTGCAAAGAAACACGCAGAAAATCAAGAGTGGCTATGGCACGAGGCCCTACTCCCATAGCTTGCTATGGGAGTAGGGCCTCGTGTCATAGGCACTCGGCACTAATAATAAATTGGACTTTTATAGCGCCTTTCAAGAAACCCAAGGTCGCTTTATTGTCATCAGAATGAGTTTTAATAGAATTACAGTAGCCATATTACCTAATGATACAAAAATGTTAATTTCTTATCATTTGTGTTTTGTGCCTGTACAGTATGTTTCAGCTGCTGTAAGGTGTAACTGCCCAACATCTGGGGCCACAGACCAGGAAATCAACTCGACCATCAAAAGATGGTTACATCTCTCTCCAGGCAGGGATGGTGGCCGACGGGAGCCCACAGAAATAATGTGTTGCTCATCTGTCGTTCAATCTCATCTCTTGAGATCAGTCTGATCTTCTCATATTCATATCATTCTGTCATCATTTGTTTCAGATTTACTTCTCCTAAGGGTCCCTTCTGAGCAAGAGATAACACAAAAAGAGAAAGACATCACTAAGACAAAAGAGGTTGAGTTGAGATACCATTTCAGCAATACTTGAGATGTGGGATAAACAGAAGAGATCTTGCAACTGTATCATCATGAGATGAATTTGAGACTTTTGAGACAAATTTGAGAATTATGAGCCCTAAAAGAGATCTTATTAATGTCTCTTCCATGTCTTGATCATTTCTCTTAAATGTGTTATGGAAGTGGTTATATGAGCCATATTTGAGAAATATGAGAACAACTTGAGAATGCAATTTTAAGATTATCTTTAGTGACTTTAAAAACAATACACACTATTGAAATGTTGAACACCTTTATTTAGGTAACACATTCAGGCTGCAGCATTTACACAAATATACAAAAATATAAATAAAATACAAAAGAAAAATTCAGTCATCTACTCATCCCCTTGCTGTTAAATCAGTTCTACAGTAATGAGACAAAACTGAACAAAAGTATCCCCAAAAAAACATTAAAATCCTCCAGCAAAATGCAGATTGTTTTTTAGGGATACCTTTATTTAGTTTGTTCAGAAAAATAAAACAATAAAACAAAAACATTTACAAAATTGGAACCATGAGTTCTACATGCAGAGATCTGTTTAGAACAGTGAAAACCTGAAACAAGTACAGGAACAAGCACCGTGTGAATTGTGGCACATTCTATAAAGCAATAGAAGCAGAGAAAAAAAAAGAAAGCAGTCCACATACTGTCCTGGGCTACTCTTTAGAACCTGCTCTGGCCCTACATTTGTTCACAAAGGTGTTTTTTCAGCTTGGCCACCTCAATTTGTTCCCAACCAGGCACAGTAGCAGATCTCAATACATAAGCTGTAAGACAAGAGCATTAAAATCTGGCATGAGTAATTTGACAAAAAGACTTACCACATAGACCACACACAACTGCACTTCGAGACAACCGTTTCAGTTCAAAGAATTGCAAATCAGCAAGTTGCTGATTCTGATAGTAATCATTGCTACACTGTCCTGATTGGATATCTTTATCAAACACACAGAGCCTAATTTTGAGAACTTACTCAGGATCCCGTCAACTTTTTTTCCGGTCAAGGACCCGCTTTCCTTCCTTCCCTGAGGAGTTGCTGCCAGGGCGACAAAAGGGGACTGCATGTTTACACTCCTCAACTGTGAAGAAATGACCAAAAAGTGCATGAAATAGACACATGCAATGTGGTTTTGGTTTGATTAATAGCAACAAGGTGGAACGATGAGATGAGCAAGCCACTGCCAGAAATGACCTCCTGCTGGCCAGATGGTGAAGATAGGCTGTCACCACGTCTCTCTCCAATGAGATCACAAAGAGTCAGAAGCTCTCTGACCTGGCCTGGATCTGAAAGAGAGAAATAATACAAACAATACAAGCGTGAGAAAATACCAAGCTACTCTTTAAAATAGTGAAACAGCTTTAATGTCAGGCAAGTTGATACGGTTTTGAAAAGTGGCAGAGCAGTGAGGACCCAAAAATGCAGACTTGACTGAGAGTAAGAGGAGTGGGGAGAACACCGATAAGCTAAAAGACACACCAGGACACGGGGAAAGACAAACGACACAACAGGACAGAGGTGAGGTACAAGAGGGCAGGTGCAGGCAATCACACAGGAGGGAAAAAGGACAAATACAGAAAATAAAGAAAAAAACGAAACACAAGAAGACAGATACTACTAAATAAAACAGGAAATGGATCATAATTGAGCAAAAATTACTTGCCCATTCTAGACATGACTTAATCGATCCTCCTCTTTTCACGTAGGATTTTTCGACTCCCCCCTCACAATCATCATATGATGTCTATGCATTTTCTGCCTGCTGTCCATCTGGGATGCTGCACTCATCAGATGAGTTGGCTGCATCTCTCCTATTTGGTGCCAGACGAGTCGCTTGGCCGGCGCCAGTTGGAGGCCCAGAGGTGTTGAGATCATACAGGGATGGGCTAGGTGTATGGCCTCCATAGAGTGATGGTTCTGGGGTGACGAGGCCATACGGTGATGGGCTGGGGGTATGGCCTCTGTAGGGAGATGGACCAGAGGTGTCGGGGCCATACGGTAATGGGCTGGCTGTATGGCCTCCATAGGGAAATGGACCAGAGGTGTCGAGGCCCTACAGTGATGGGCTGGCTGTGGACTAAAACATTTATCCCGATAAGTTCTGGTATTTATCATGGTAACGATAAAAATGACTATAAATAAACACCAATTCAGCCTAATCTCTCTGACTATAATGCATCGGCAAGTTTTATCTGAGTTGTTTTTTTTACCGGACTCTTTGGATGATGTCGATGCTGGTTCTGCATCCTTGCGCGTTTTCTGGCTTTCTTCATGCCTAGTATCGCAAATTTGCGATGCACTTTCCGTTCAGACTGCAGCCGAAATAATGCATGTAATACTCCGATCTCGGTTTCTGCACGTTCTAAAAATTTCTAGGAAACTTTTGAAAGCACTAGTTGTGTGAGTGGTAAGCAAAAATACAAATATTTAATTTCCTTATATAACTATATAACTATGTATCAATTCAGGCGTTAAGGGGATAAAAATCAAACCAAGAGGTGCAGCCTCGTTTATGAGCTCCCCGCGAATGCCCGCAAATATTCAACATTCAAAGAGACTTGTCCAATGCTATTCTGTCTTCCTGGAAAACATGGAAATGCAATGGAAATCATTTCGGCAGCAGAACTGACTTGACGATGTTTGTCAAAAACAGCACAGCATCTCAGTAAATAATAACTAATAATACTAAAAGTAAGTAATAGCATACATTGTTTGTTTTATGAACGTACAGACTCTTTTAACACACAGAGGTAGGATTCTTCCGTCTTATGAAACATAGAGATATAAATTCCACGTTCAACAGCGCGACCACCTAGCTATGATATCTAGCCACACCTAGCTAATACATGTATGTCTAGTGAGGCAAAACGTCTATGAATAAGTAATACAGATGAGCTTACATTACATCAGTGGTTCCCAAAGTGGGGGGCGCGACCCCTGAGGGGGGCGAAGAGCCATTGTAGGGGAGGCGCAGGACCCAGATGGAATTAGAGGGTGACAATTTTTTGGGACTCCTGCGGGTCGGGTATTCCTGCGGTATGGGAATCAGTTTCACTGTTGGTAATGTGATAGGGACGGGTTAGAGAAAATAATCAATGGAAACAGGACAGAGTCGGAGATTAAATTAAAAAATTATGCTGCAATGTGGTGAATGCGCCCAGCTTTAGACAACAACATAGGGAGTGGGTCTTTCTGTCGGGATTTTGATCATGTGATTGGAATATGACGGCAGATTTTTCGAGTGTGTGTGTGTGGAGAGGAGAGAGATATCTCCCGAACACAATTAGTTCTGACTGAGACTCATTATTGGCTTTGCCTATCACTGCCAGCCTGCATCTTATATATTCTTTCAAACCCTGTCCAGCTTCTCATTCACCTGAGGTCCTATGATCTCTCATTACTATATGTGTGTTGTGTTGTGATGAGTTACATTCAACACTGTGGATTACGTGTTATCACAAGCATAGAAAGAGATGTAAACATAAACTGCTACAATGTGATCAAGATGTGTTGAAAAAAGAACATACATCCCATTATCTGTATTTGTATAATTTATATGTATATTATTTATTTATTAAGAAAGTTGTGGGGGATTGCAGATATGATGATGGACTTATGTTCAGTGAGGGATTTGGGTTTGAGTGAGGAGTGTGCAGAAGAATCATATTTGAAGGACACAACAGACAAACCATTACATGACAATGCATCAGTAACTGTGACAGGGTGCCTTTTGATCATCATGGCTGACACGGCAGTCATAAACTGTCATAAAGTAACTGATAATACCCTTAGTGTTTTGCTTAAAATGTTCAAGTTGCTTTATCCCAATAGTCTGAATACAGACTGCTTAAATAGTGTGCAGAAGGCTTTTTTTCTCCCACTCTGCATCATCCCCTGTTGTACTGCATACATATAATTGTTTTGGGTCATTATAAGGTGAAGACAGACGTTTTTGTCTGTCTTGTGGGGCAAGTGTGTCAGAATAAAGATGCTCATCCTTCATAGAGGTTCCAATTGAAGCTCAAATAAGGTCATTGTTTCTCAAACCAGGTTTTCAGGAGAAGCTTAACTTTAGATTAAGCAGGGAGAAGACAGATTCTAACAACACTGAAGATATATATGATGGAGAAGTTTACAAACAGCTTGTAGATGGGGGTGGTCCTCTTAGTGACCCCAAAAAACATCTCACTTTCAAATCGTCCAAGTTTTCAGTATGGCCTTTTTGTTGTATCATAAATGAACTGAACTTCATGGAATGCACAAAAAGAGAGAATATGATATTTGCTGGACTATAGTTTTGGGATTCGAAACCATACATGGTTACATTTCTTAGAGTAAACTTGCAGACAATGGAATCCTTGTGCAACCTGCAGAGTTGGCATCTGAACCTTTTGTGTGCAAAGTGCTCAGCATTGCAACACGCGACTTGCTAAAGCATTAGTCCTTAATTTGGTGGAATACAAGGGAAATTTGGATGTCATAAATTCGAGTAAGCCAGGAGAGACTGTGAGGACAGGGGATTGTCCATGCTTTTCCATACCAACATTGAAGATCGAAAAGGGCCTCTGCGCATAAATGAAAAGTTTGCTCTTGATATGAAAATCGCAAATAAGACCAAAACCACCATTAAAGGGGTGAAGGGCCTCTTGCTTAGCAAACTTAAATGTTATAACCTCATCAAAGGCACTGGCATAGATTACACGTCCTCAGTCCTTCTTGGAGTAATGTGCCTTTTGATGGTTCTGTGGTACAGAGTTCTGTCAAAAAAAAACTGTATTCATCTTCATATCATCTACAATACTATCAGAAAAAAAGCTAATGAAATTGAAAGCACAATGTTAAAATCTAGAAATTTCACACATTTTAAAAAGTCAAAAAGGTGTCTTGAGCACATCATGGCTGTTCGTGTTAATGGGTTAAGTTTTGGAACTCAAAAAAGAATGACTTGTGTAAGAAATCAACAAACTTTGTAAGCTGAACATAATGTAAATTAACCATATATCTCATAAATTATTTCCTTGAATTCTCAAGTTTTTGCCTGTAATAAACATATGATTGTGTAAATCATGTGTCTGAGACTCATGTAAGAGCTATCATTTTCCTTTTTGCTGAGAAGCTAGAAAAGAGACAACTGTAAGAGAACTTAAATATTGAGCAGTGAGAGTTCTCACTAAGACATAACTGAGACAGTGCTTCCAAGTAAGGATATCAAATTGACGGATGAATCGGATGGTTTGATGCCTTTTGTCTTTGCAGTTTGTCCTGGCCAGACAAAGATGAATCATTATTATTATCCTGCAACTTTATTTGCATGGACCCCTAATATAAATCAAGAAAATCAATAGCAAGCGCAAGCGATCATAAAGGGGTTCATGCCGTAGCGAAGTTGTCCCCGAGTGGGACACAGAGGCATTAGTCACCAGTAGCGTACCGTATTGCATGAAACTTGGTGGGACTGTTAGGTGTCATCCATAGATTATTATTGTCAAATTTCAAGCAGTTTACTGTGGTGAGATATAAACATGTAGAAATTTTGTAGTTTACAGCAGGGACATTTTCTGTAGATCTGAAAAAAAAGTAGCTTTACCTCCCAAGAAACTGCACCTCCCCTCTGTGGTGATGAGGAATTGACTTGTACTTGCCAATCTCTCCCTCTGGTCGTGTGACATTCAGATCAGCATAATAAACCCTGCGGAGAAATTAGGCTGCATTACAATTAACATTATCAAATCAATAAACATGCAACTTTGACCCAAAAGAATGGCAAGACAGAGATAAGTGAAACAGACAATAGACATCAATAATAATACTTAATAGATAACTGAATGCTGCTAGTCTATGCTTAATCTTAACTAAGAGCTAGTGTTAATTTTATGAGCCATTTTATAGTTTTAGTTCAGTCTTAGTCCAGTTTCAATCGCCCTTGTAAGTTTTTATCACATTTAGTCACCCTCATCCCGTTTTTATTTAGTCAAGTTTTAGTCCACTAAAAGCCAAGCATTTTAGTCTTCATCTTAGTCCACGACAACGTATTTTTATCTAGTTTAGTCTAGTCGACGAAAACTGTTGACATTTTAGTCTAGTTTTAGTCAAGACAATTATTTTACCCCTTTACCTTTTTTGTCAGCAAATAATATATAGCATATCCATATAATCTATAATTATTTCACATAGCATTTTCTCTCATCCTTTTCATAAAGGTGCATATTTATTTTTGAACCATAACAATTCAGACAAATAATGCCTGCATTTAAACAAATATAATACTGAATATCCGCAGTGAGTAATCAATAGAAAAAAAGTCATTTTGGTGGTGAACAACTCCTTTAATAACAAATGGATAACAAAAGTGCTGTGTCTTTAAAGCTAGTTCACATAAAACCTGAGGTCAGTATTAATATTATTACTGTCCTGTGTCCTTCCATTCATCTGTGTTCTCGTGTCCCTCGTGTCTGCCGCTCGGCCGGCTGCGAGTTCGAAAGGGGGCGTGTCTGTGTAGCGTGTGTGTGTGTGTGTGTGTGTGTGTGTGTAGCGTGTGTGTGAGGAACAGCGTGCCTGCGTCAGGCTGCGCAGCAGAGGAGACGGGAAGTCTAATATTTTGTCTCGTCTTAGTTAGTTCGTGACCGAAAATGACCATAGATTTTATCGTAGTCTTCATTAAGTGAACTTCATTTTCGTCTCGTCTTTATTAGTCAATGAAAATACATACTGATTTAGTCCTATTTATCGTTTATTCATGTGGGATTTAGTCTCGTCTAGTCTAGTTTTCGTCCGTAGAAAAATGTGCGTTGACGAACATATTTCGTCATAGTTTTCGTTAACGAAATTAACACTACTGTAACCGAGTGGGTAGGGCGCCTATACTGGGTGAATGATAAAATAACAAGAGCACACGAATGGCCGTCTTCATCGGCAACAGCGCCGTACTTTATTTTTCTCCGGACAGCCGTCGACTCCCCCCCCCGGCAACAACAACAACACTTCCGGTGACCCCCTTCACAATAAAACTACACATCCTGTGTGATGAATACCTGACCAGTCTAATGAGGGCTGTCACAACAAAAAGATAGGTTACATACCTCCCCCCCTTCAAAAAAAAACGTCCTCGTTGTACACATGAACAGCAGCAATTAACAGGCCAACTGTAACACACATACACTTTCAAATCCTTAAAGTGTAACAATAAGAGCAGCACATAAACAGTACTGTCCCAAGCCCGCATAAGAAAAACAACAACATATAGATCCCCTCAGGCACGAATTAAACCGCCCATACTGATAACCCTTAGCTCCCGCATTAATAAACCCACAAGCACGAGAGCCCACCAAGAAAATACAACACTGACCATTATGCATACATTGAAAACATGACACTCATTGATCAGTAACAAAGTCCCTGAAATGAACCGGCTGCCTCCAATGTAACCGAGTGGGTAGGGCGCCTATACTGGGTGAATAATAAAATAACAAGAGCACACGAATGGCCGTCTTCATCGGCAACAGCGCCGTACTTTATTTTTCTCCGGACAGCCGTCGACTCCCCCCCCCGGCAACAACAACAACACTTCCGGTGACCCCCTTCACAATAAAACTACACATCCTGTGTGATGAATACCTGACCAGTCTAATGAGGGCTGTCACAACAAAAAGATAGGTTACACTACTAAGAGCAACATTCAAAGACAATATTTGTATATACACAATGCATATATTTCCTTTCACATGATAAGGAAGGTTTTCTTCTTTGGTCATCATATCCATTTTAGGGGTTTACATGCAGAGGACAGTCAGAATCATCTACCCCCAGAAGTCAAACAAACAAACCACCTCAGCCTATGATCAGGTTGATGATACAGGAATCAGCACATGAACTCAGACCCAGTTATCTGTAATTCTGAAGCAAAAAAAAGTTAACGTTTCACATTAGATTAGATTAGATTAGATTAGATTTAGATTAGATTCGATTTTCTTTATTAATCCCAGACTGGGAAATTTCTGTGTTGCAGCAGCATTCAACACCATACATACATATATAAAAAAAGCTAAAATCAACAATATGAGTAAAAATAGAGAACTATAAAAAGAACAAAAAGTATACACAGTATACAAAGTATTAAAAGTGAATATTAAAGAAATGTTAAATTAGCATGTATACACAATATTAACATGTATTAAAAGTGAATATTAAAAAGAAATGTTAAATTAGCATGTCCAAGCCCACATAGCAGAGACATGTGGGCTAGATCTGGCTTGAAGCCGGCACAGGTGGCGTTCACTCGGCACTGGCATACGGCATGCCGAGTGCCTAGATGCGGCAAAGGCGGCACTGTCTTGACTCCGGCAGACAGATGTGGGTCACTTGTGGAGTGCCGAATTCGGCCTACATATCAGCTTAGACCTCTGGGCCACATATGCGAGGCCGCCACCCTTAAAGTTATTTTTCGATATTTTTGAGTAAGTTGTTATATAACATCACAGATTTAATAAAAATAAATAAATAAAATATTCTTATGATATATTGTCGATGTCAATCAAAATCAACTATCACCCTTACCGATATCGTTCTTGTCGAAACAGGACAGATATCACAGTTGATGTGAAATTTTAAAGTTAAATCTTGCAAAAGCAGACTTTCAGCGGTCAGCCAGCTATCCACTTTTTAAATTCATCAGCCAATCAACGGAAGTAACGTAACCGTCCAGGTGACTGACGCGTCCGACGTCACTGTGGCCAGAGCTGACGGCTGCTCATGCATTCCGGTGAGACGGAAAACGAAGACGTGGTGAGTGAAATGCGTCAGTTTTATGTTTACGATAACGTTTGTTTTTGAGACAATGCGTTAGCAGTTGGTATACAAAGACAATGTCTGTCTAGAGTCTAGCCTAAAATGTTAACAAGGGGTGCTAACGTTTAGCTATGAGGCTAACGGCTAGCTATGTGGCTAACGCGTGGTTAGCGTTAGCTAACGATTACCGTTAGCCTAAAATGCGGCTCAGGAAAGGATGGACTGCACTGTTTTGCTGTTAAACTTCCTTATTCGTTTCGAATAAATTATATAGACAAACTTAACACAGCGGATATATTGCCGAAGGGGTTGAAGACGCTTCACAACTCATCCGAGTAGCTTCTTCAGTTCTAGGAGACTGGTGTGAAGTCTGAGGTTCGGTTTAGAAATACACAGGACAAGATGTTACAATCCCTTGTGCCGAAATCCCAGGCAAAACACGTTTAGAGGCCCTGTTCGACTAAGAGGCCCTACCAAGCCTACAGTCATGTAATATGACCAATAACCTATATTCTACCTAGGCTAACTAGAAGCTGCTGGCTTGTAAGCCCATTGAGCAGCAGAGGATACTTCAAACATTGTAAAACATACCTAACTAAATGCTGCTGGCTTGTATGGCCCGCTCAGCAGCAAAAAGCAGGAACTTATACAGAAACTATTGTTTGTAAACAACCATAAAACCGCTCGGTTTGAATGTTGTGTTTACAAACCTATAGACTCTATTTTCAAGAATCTTAGAGTTATTTAAATCTACCATGCTCCACTCCGTTGATGCGAGCTGAAGCACGTAACAAACAAACAAATCTACCATGCTCCGCTCCGTTGATGCAAGCTGAAGCATGTAACCAACAAATCTGTGACAAGCAAACAAATCTACCATGCTTCGCTCCGTTGATGCAAGCTGAAGCAACAAACAAATCAACTGGGGCCTACATGCGGCCTACATGCGGCCTACATCCTTACCTTAGTTAGCTCCCCAGCTAGCATGCTTCCTGCGCACCCATAACCAGTCACTGGCTCTCTCTGCTGCCCGGGACATATTGCTAACCGCAGTCCTCTGGCTTCTTCCTCGTATGCCCGGCTCACTCAGCAGAGCAATGACCGACTTTGCCACAAATCCACGGCAGCCCACTTCTACCGGGCGGACATAAGCCTTCCATTTTGCTCTGCATCTGCTGCTAACTCTGCATACTTAGCTCTTTTTCTCTCGTTAGCCTCCTCAACTCTATCCTCCCACGGGACAGTCAGCTCTATGAAATAGACTACTTTCTCTGGCTCAGACCACAACAGCAGATCTGGCCGTAGTCGAGTGCTAGCTATCTCACCTGGGACAACCAGTTGGCTATTTAAGTCCGCCCTCATCTCCCAGGCTCCTCCTACCCTTAGCTGTCCCGTGTTATGCCTGAAGCCTGCTCCTCTAGCCTTTTCTCCCTCCCGTACAAACTTAATACCTCTATTCTCTCTGTTAACGGCCACGGAATTTACATTCACCCGTTTTTCCTCTATTGCAGCTGCTAAACATTTCAATACCTGATTCTGACGCCAGGTATAACGTCCTTGGGAGAGACTAACCGTACAACCTGTCAGAATATGACTAAGCGTGCAGACACAAGTGCACAGTGGACAGGCAGCATCCTCACCTACCCACTGGTTCAGGTTCTGGGGAGTTGGCAGCACATCATAAGTAGCCCCTAACATAAATCTAATCCTGCTGGCCTCCATGCTCCAAAGCTCTCTCCACTTCACCTTCCTTTTCTCCACACTCTCCCAGTTCACCCATTGACCCTGCTTAGCCTGTGACACTACCTTCAAGCATCTAACCATTTCCTCTTGCCTCTGTACCTCTTCCACTATCATCTTTCTCCTTTCTACTGCTGATGCCTTGCTCCACAGAGGTTTCCCTGCACACAGTCCTAGGCCTCCACGCCCTTGCTGTACATGGCCTATGATATCCCTATGCTTAAGAGCTGCCTGTGCTTGCTGCACTGCCTCTTTTGCCAGTAAACCAAATTGCCAGCACCACAGTTTTGGCTTGCCTGGTAGCCCTGACCGGTCTATGCTTGAAATGCCTTGAATCATTTCCTGCCTCAACCCTTCAAACTGCGCCTTATCACTAAGACTTGCATCGTACCATCTTCCCAAACACTTCACTGGCTTCTCCAGCACTGTGGGAATTACCTCATCATTTATAAAAAACTTCTTATCTACCACTTTTCCTTTAATAATGGAAATACTCCTAGATTTAGTAGGCTTCACTTTCATCCTAGCCCACTGCAGATTGCTATTTAACTTATCCAGCAATCTTCTAGTACAAGGAGCGGTTGACGTTGTTGTCGTCATGTCGTCCATGTAGGCCCTAATTGGGGGGAGGCGAAGCCCTCCCTGCAGCCTTTCTCCACCTACCACCCATTTGGAAGCCCTAATAATGACCTCCATTGCCATTGTAAAGGCTAGTGGAGAGATTGTACACCCTGCCATAATGCCTACCTCCAGCTGCTGCCATGCTGTAGTGTACTCTGCTGTGGTAAAGCAGAGCTGAATGTCTAAGAAGTATGCTTTGACTAAGTTTTTTATACTACCTGGAACTCTAAAGAAATCAAATGCTTCCCATAACAAACTATGTGGCACTGATCCGAAAGCATTAGCCAGGTCTAAGAATACAACATGCAGGTCTCTCTTCTCTTGCTTTGCTGAATGAATTTGGTGCCAAATCATGCTGGTGTGCTCTAAGCACCCAGAGAAGCCGGGGATCCCAGCCTTTTGCACCAACGTATCAACTAGCCCGTTTTTCACTAAGTAACTAGACAACCTCTGTGCCACAACACTGAAGAAGATCTTCCCCTCAACATTCAGTAGACTAATTGGTCTAAACTGGCTTATTTCCAACGAGTCCCTCTCTTTGGGAATAAAAATCCCCCCTGCCCTGCGCCATGCCTTGGGAATAACCTGTTTCTTCCACACTACCTTCATTAATTTCCACAAGAACCTCAACACATCTGGTGCACTCTTGTACAGCCGGTAGGGAACCCCATTAGGTCCCGGGGCTGAAGAGGCTCTTGCGCGTCTTACCACCTCCTGAACCTCTTTCCACCTTGGTGGGCTGTCATCACACTGGCTAACAATTTCACCAGTAGGTGGAATATCAGAGGGTAGAGAGAACTTTCTAAACCTGTCCGCATCTTTATGCACCTCCTCCAAGTACTCCTCTAGCTTCTCTTTTAGTACCGTAAGGCTACCATTCTTTTCCTTACTAAATAGTGACTTCACAAACCCAAATGGGTCCTTATAAAATGCTACTCTAGCCCGCTCTTTCCTTTTCCTATTTTTCCTAATGTTCTCTGCCCTTCTTAAAGCTGCCAACCGCTTCCTAACATCTGCCTGTAAACAATCAATACCTTCCTTCTCTTCAACTGTAGCTTTCCTCCACTGCCTCTTAAGGAGTCTCCTCTCCTGTATGAGTCTATCAATCTCTTGCTGACGCCTCGATCTAACCACCTGTCCCTTTTGCTTCTTCTGTTTTTCGGCCACACCAAATCTTTCCTTACCGTAATCATAAATGAGATCTCCCATTTTCTCCAACTTACTCTCCGCTGTCCCTTTAAGCCTACCTAGTACACAAACCAAATCGCTATTGATATCTTCCCACTGCCTAATATCTGCTGCACCTGGCCATTTGATCCTTCCTTTCTGAATGCTAATTTTCTCCCTTTTTGGCTGGCTAACCTCTCTGTCTGCCTCAGTGCTTGCACCTACTTCAACATTAGGGGTGCTGATGTCCTGCGAACTGTGGGTTAACTCCTGTCGCTGGACTTAAATCGACTGACTTAATGCACTTCTTAAGAAGTAGCTATCAATGCGGGGTCCCTGTGTTCCCTCTGCCAAGCACTTTTTCCTCCCTTGATGGATTCTGAGGCCCTTCATTGTTGTTAACTTCTGCCAGCCACACACACAAACCTGCTGCTTCTTTCCATCTCCATCTGAACTAGTAGCTTCCAGTAACGTGCCTTGCCTACTCAGTGTCAAATTCAATCCTGGGTCAAAAGCTGTGTCAGTCCAAAGTGAGTCATCTTCCGCCCCTGCTCTCGCTGACTCTAGGGGTATTTTATCATTAGTCGTATTTGTAGCAACTTGGGGTGTAGTCCATGGCTTATTAAAGCCTGGGCTACTGCCACAATGAGCTGCTAACCCACTGTAGCCCCGGTGGGGACTGTTCCCTCCTGTCAGCTGTCTTTCCATGCTGTCACTAGGTCTTTCCCTAGTTGTCAGCTGCACTATTCACAACAGTCACTAGCCCAGACTAGATAGACATTTAGAAATACACAGGACAAAATGTTACAATCCCTTGTGCCGAAATCCCAGGCAAAACACGTTTAGAGGCCCTGTTCGACTAAGAGGCCCTACCAAGCCTACAGTCATGTAATATGACCAATAACCTATATTCTACCTAGGCTAACTAGAAGCTGCTGGCTTGTAAGCCCATTGAGCAGCAGAGGATACCTCAAACATTGTAAAACATACCTAACTAAATGCTGCTGGCTTGTATGGCCCGCTCAGCAGCAAAAAGCAGGAACTTATACAGAAACTATTGTTTGTAAACAACCATAAAACCGCTCGGTTTGAATGTTGTGTTTACAAACCTATAGACTCTATTTTCAAGAATCTTAGAGTTATTTTTATTGATTACATACTGATACTGACTACTCAATTTGTGTAACACTAAGTCCTTGATTTGTACATTACAACATTTATGGACAGCAAAATATCGAAAACTCATGCTGAGAGTGGGGGGGGATCCAGTTTCCTCTCTACTGCCATCAGGTCGGTGTTTCCGATGCCTGAGGACAAAGACTGAAAGGCTGAAGAACTCTGAGCCTTAACCAGACTTATACCACTGCACTTTACTTACATTGTTGCTCAATACCGTAAATGTGTGTGTGTATATATACAAACTACCCCCCTCTAAGTTTACACTTGAGTTTTACCATCTATATTTTATTCTATATTTATCGGGGTACATTTACACTTGTATTGTTTACCTTGTGTGTTAAGGAATTTGCAATTATTACCGTTTTACTGTAGTACTCTTTTTTTTTTTTACTACTGGCTGCAGGTACAAGAATACATTTCACTGTGCATTGTACTATATATAACTGTGTATGTGACAAATACAATCTTAAACCTTTATGGACATGTCTAGAATCATAAATGTACAGTTTTAAAATTTGTTAAATGTGCAGGTGTGTACTGTGTTGACATGACTAAAAAAAATAATAAACATTTGCTTATAATACTGTACTTGTTTTATATATATATACATGAATAAATGGCACATAAATATAGTGGTTGAGTTAAGGGCTGACATTCTGAAAATGGTTGGCATGTCGGCCGAGTGTAAGTGGGAGGTGTGACCCAGAGGTGGGCCACACCAGTTTTGCTATGTGGGAGGTGTCATCTGTCACACACAGATGAGGAGTTGTACAGACTGATGGCTTGGGGTAGGAAAGATTTCCTGTAGCGTTCTTGGGACAACGAAGTTGTCTGAGCCTTCTGGAGAAGGTGCTCCGTTGTCTGTCTATTGTGTGGTGGAGAGGGTGGTCAGGGTTATCCATGATTGATAACAGTTTGTTCAGAGTCCTCCTCTCCACCACCGATTCAAAGGTGTCCTGTCTGCAGCCAATAATATTGCCAGCCTTCCTGATCAGTTGGTTCAGTCTGTTGGCATCACTGGCTGTAATGCTGTTCCCCCAGCAGACCACAGCGGAGAAAAGTGTGCTGGCCACAACAGACTGGTAGAAGATCTCCAGCATCTTGCTGCACACATTGAAGGACTTCAGTTTCCTCAGGAAATAGAGTCTGCTGCAGCCCTTCTTGTACACAGCTGTACTGTTGGTCCTCCAGTTCAGTCTGTTGTCGATGGTCACTCCCAGGCATCTCCATATCCCTACCCAGGATGCTGAGGGGCAGAGGAGCTGGTCCCTTCCTCCTGAAGTCGATCACCATCTCTTTGGTCTTGTCCACATTAAGCAGCAGGTGATTCCTTCCAGCCCACCCCACAAATCCATCCACCAGCCTTCTATACGCCTCCTCATCCCGTCCACCACTTATACACCCTACAACTGCGGAGTCATCAGAAAATTTCTGTATATGACATGACTGAGTTGAGCTGGAAGTCAGTGGTGTATAAGGTGAACAGGAACGGAGAAAGTACAGTGCCCTGAGGGGCTCCCACACCACTCACCACCACATCAGACAGGACATGACCCAGACGCACGAACTGTGGCCTGTCTGTCAGGTAGTCAGTGATCCAGGTGACAGTGGACGCGCCAACACCCATCGACTGCAGCTTATCACCCAGCAACAAAGACTGGATGGTGTTGAAGGCACTGGAGAAATCAAAAAATGTGATTCTCACTGAGCCTCCACCACCATCCAGGTGTGAGTGAGCTAGCTGCAGAAGATAGATGACAGCGTCATCCACCCCCAGACACGGCTGGTAGGCAAACTGTAGAGGAGACAGGAGTCTTGGGCCCCGTCCACACGTACGAAAACGATCTTTTTCCTATCCGTTTTCGCTGTACGGTTTCAAAAAAATCCGCGTCCACACTTGATCCGTCTTTACACGACTGAAAACGCTACTTTATATCCCAGGTCTATAGGCGGCGCTGTTTCAGTTTCAGAAATTCACCAAAAACAGAGAGGAAGAGGTGGCGCATGCGCGTGAAGCTTGAGCGCTGTTTACAAATCGGCTTTCGAAGGAACCAAAAATTTTATTTTGCCCTAGTAACCATAACAGGCTCAATATGTTCTAGTAACTCAAGCATGTAGTCCGCCATTGTTGTTGATGTTCTTATGAGACATTTCGCGAGATATACGACGTGGAAGGCTGCTTGAGGGGTGTGGCATTGGTGGCGATGGTGGCGATGTCGTCATCGTTTTCAGAAATCTCCAGATTCAACCGTCCAGACTAATCCGCGAGGAGTGCGTTTTCGAATTTATCCACCCTGGGACCCGGTTTCAAAAAAGTGCGTTTTCGGGCTATGCATTTACGGGATTCGTGTGGACGAATAAAAACATCTGCGTTTACGAAAAAATGCGTTTTCGTGTGGATAGGGCCTTGGAGCTAAACCTGTTGAAGAAGGTGTTAAGCTCGTTCGCACACTCCAAGTTGCCTTCAGACAGCCTGCTTCTCCCCCCACAGCCTGTTATGTCCTTCATCCCTGACCACACCTCCCTCATGTTCTTCTACTGGAGCTTGGCCTCCAGCTTCCTCCTGTAGGAGTCTTTGCACTCCCTGATCTTGTCCCGCAGTCGGTGCTATACCCTCCTTAGCTCCTCCTTGTCTCCAGACGGAGTAACAACGAGCAGTCTGGGGTGTTATGACAGTATTCTCACAGAATTTTATGTATTCTGTGATGCAGTCCGCCATGCTGTTGATGTCGTCCCCATGAGGCTGGCAGAGTGCCTCCCAGTCAGTATACTCAAAGCAGTCCTGCAGGGCCTCCTCAGCCTCTGGTGTCCACCTCCTTACAGACTTTTTGGACACAGGCTGTCGTTGGACAAGCAGGACATACTTAGGGCTTAACAGGACAAGGTTGTGATCTGACCTGCCAAGGGGGGAAGTGGAGTGGTACTGTATGCACTGAGGGTATTTGCATACAGCAGGTCCAGGGTTTTGTTGTCACGGGTGTGGCAATCCACATACTGGGTGAAGTCTGTGAGGGTCCTGTCCAAGGTGACATGATTGAAGTCCCCATTTATCACCATAAAGGCATTTGGCTGCTGCGTCTGCAGACGGGAGATGGTGGTGGTGATGATGTCAGCAGCCACTTCGGCCTCGGATGATGGGGGGATGTAGGTGGTGATCACTATGGTGGACGTGAACTCCCTCGGCAAATAATAGGGGCGAAACCCTACACCTGCGATGCTGTGGTCCGGGATGTGCGAGTGCAGCCAAGTCTCCGTAAAACTCAATAAGCTGCACTCACGGAATTCCCTCTGGGTGTTAATCAGCGCCGCCAGCTCGTCCGTCTTGTTCGCGAGGGAGCGAACGTTCCCCATGATGATTGCAGGAACGGCAGGCTTATATCTCCTCTTCCTTGCCTTTACTTTCTTTCCAGCCCTGCAACCCCGGCGTCTCCTTCGTAACTCCTCAGGGATTTCAGGCCTCGATCCCGGCGGCAATACAGGTTTACACAGCTAACAGCTGGCAGTGAGTATTGAAAATAGTACATCTCCATAGAATAATATCAAATTATTATTATTAATATATAAATAGTTTTTTTTGTTTTGTTTTTGTCTCACTGTGCAGGTTCATTTTGATTGTTTTATTTTTTGATGCGCTCATTTCATATAAGTTGTTGGAATATTCAGGGTCTCCACTCCTCGACCTTTGAGCTGAAGAGTGGAGACCCCGAGTTCATGAAAACTATGATGATGTTGATATCATCGTATTGACGGAAACATGGTGCCAAGATGATTTACTCACTCACTGTCCCCCAGGATATAATGAATTCATGGTTCCCTCCATAAAACTAAAAAACATACGCAAGGGCAGAACATCGGGGGGGATTTTGGTGTGGTATAAAGGAGATCTTTGCAATCAGATCTCACCAGTAAAACAGGGTAAATCGCACATTTGGTTGAGGTTAGATCAAAGCCTAGGCATAACCCATAGGGATCTATACCTCTGTGCAATTTACATACCCCCAGTGGATTTTCCTTATTTTGAAGAGGACATTTTTGACACCCTAAACTCAGAAATCGCCTATTTCCAGGCCCAGGGAAACATTCTTCTTACTGGAGATCTGAATGGACATACAGGAACTGAACCTGACATCATTGACACACAGGGCAACAACCATGTTTATCAGCTGTCCCACCAGAGAAGACAGAACTTTGGACCACTGCTACACCACGGTCAAAGATGCCTTTCACGCTGTCCCCCGTGCACCACTGGGAGAATCAGACCACGTCATGATCCACCTGATTCAAGCATATAGACAGAAACTCAAACTCTGTAAACCTGATGTGAGGACGTCAAAGATGTGGACCAGTGAAGCTGTGGACCGCTTAAGGGCATGTTTGGACTGTACTGACTGGGACACTTTCAAGGCGGCAACAAACAGTTTGGATGAGTACACAGAAGCAGTGACGTCATACATCAGCTTCTGTGAGGACTGCTGTATTCCAACACGCACCAGGGTGAGTTATAACAATGACAAACCCTGGTTCACAGCCAAACTCAGGCACCTCAGGTTGGAGAAGGAGAAGGCATTCAGGAGTGGAGACAGAGAAAAATTCAAAGAGTCAAAGTACAAGTTTAGCAAAGCGGTGAGGGAAGCTAAACGACAGTACTCAGAAAAGCTGCAGAGCCAGTTTGCAGCCAACGACTCGAGCTCTGTCTAGAGGGGCTTCAAGAACATCACCAACTACAAGCCCCCCCCCCACTCTGTGAACGACTCACGCCTGGCCAACAACCTGAATGAATACTTCTGCCGCTTTGAAAGACAATGGGACAGTACCACGACCACCACCCCCCACGGTGACACCTCTCCCACCAGCAGTGGTATCTGTGAAACCTCACAGGCCCCCACACCAGTGCCCCCCTCCTCCCCGACAACAACAACGGCCAAGGCTCCTTCACAGCCGGTGGTCTCAGAGCCTCCCTCCTCCATCTCACCTCTCATCATCCTGGAGAAGGAAGTGAAGAGGCTGTTCATGAGGCAGAACCCCCGCGAGGCTGCTGGACCAGACGCTTTGTCTCCATCCACCTTGAACCACTGCGCTGATCAACTGTCTTCAGTGTTCACGGATATATTCAACATCTCACTGAAGTCATGTCACGTGCCAGCTTGCTTCAAGACCTCCACCATCATCCCAATCCCCAAAAAGCCAAGGACTACCGGACTGCATGACTACCACTCTGTTGCCCTGACATCGGTTGTGATGAAGTCTTTTGAGCGCCTTGTGCTTTCTCACCTCAAGGACTTAACAGACCCATTCCTGGACCCCCTGCAGTTCGCCTACAGATCAAACAGATCTGTGGATGACGCTGTCAACCTGTCACTCCACCTCATCCTCCAGCACCTGGACTCCCCCAGATCATATGCCAGGGTCCTGTTTGTGGATTTCAGCTCGGCCTTCAACACGGTCGTTCCATCTCTACTACAGGACAAACTCTCCCAGCTGACCGTGCCTGACTTCATCTGCAGGTGGATCACAGACTTCCTGTCTGACAGGAGGCAGCATGTGAGGCTGGGAAAACACATCTCAGAGTCCCGTACCATCAGCACGGGTTCCCCTCAAGGCTGTGTCCTTTCTCCTCTGCTCTTCTCCCTGTACACCAACAGCTGCACCTCCAGTCACGAGTCTGTCAAGCTCCTGAAGTTTGCGGATGACACCACCCTCATCGGGCTCATCTCAGGTGGAGATGAGAGCGCCTACAGACTGGAGATTGACCGCTTGGTGACTTGGTGTAGCCGCCACAATCTGGAGCTGAACGCCTCCAAAACAGTGGAGATCATTGTGGATTACAGGAAGAACACAGCCCCACTCCTCCCCATCATCCTGTCTGACTCTACAGTCAACACTGTGGAGTCCTTCCGTTTCCTGGGCACCATCATCTCCCAGGACCTCAAATGGGAGCTGAACATCAGCGCCCTGATCAAAAAAGCACAGCAGAGGATGTACTTCCTGCGGCAGCTGAAGTAATTCAACCTGCCAAAGTCAATGATGGTTCACTTCTACACTGCCATCATTGAGTCCATCCTCACCAGCTCCATCACCACCTGGTATGCTGCAGCCTCTGCTAAGGACAAGAGCAGACTGCAGCGTGTCATTCGCTGTGCAGAGAAGGTGATTGGCTGCAGTCTGAAGTCTCTCGACGAGCTGTACGCTTCCAGGACTTTGAAGCGTGCAGCTAAGATTGTGGCTGATCCCTCTCACCCTGGTCACGGACTATTCAACAGACAGGCAGACGGCTGCGATCCATTCAGTGTAGGACCACTCGCATGGCGAACAGTTTTTTCCCATCCGCAGTCCGTCTGCTGAACAATACCAAGCCCCCCCCCCCCCCCCCCCCCCCATGAACACATCAATCACACCATCACCCCACAGTTCTGGTGGAATATATATATATATACTGTGTATATATTTTGTAGTTTTTGTATTTTTGTATTTTAAATATAATTCTATATTTATTTTTATTTTATTCTATTTTATTTTGTTTTATGCGTACCAACACCAAGACAAATTCCTTGTATGCACAAACATGCTTGGCAATAAAGTCCTTTCTGATTCTGATTCTGATTTAGTGTTAATTTCGTTAACGAAAACTATGACGAAATATGTTCGTCAACGCACATTTTTCTACGGACGAAAACTAGACTAGACGAGACTAAATCCCACATGAATAAACGATAAATAGGACTAAATCAGTATGTATTTTCATTGACTAATAAAGACGAGACGAAAATGAAGTTCACTTAATGAAGACTACGATAAAATCTATGGTCATTTTCGTTCACGAACTAACTAAGACGAGACAAAATATTAGACTTCCCGTCTCCTCTGCTGCGCAGCCTGACGCAGGCACGCTGTTCCTCACACACACGCTACACACACACACACACACACGCTACACAGACACGCCCCCTTTCGAACTCGCAGCCGGCCGAGCGGCAGACACGAGGGACACGAGAACACAGATGAATGGAAGGACACAGGACAGTAATAATATTAATACTGACCTCAGGTTTTATGTGAACTAGCTTTAAAGACACAGCACTTTTGTTATCCATTTGTTATTAAAGGAGTTGTTCACCACCAAAATGACTTTTTTCTATTGATTACTCACTGCGGATATTCAGTATTATATTTGTTTAAATGCAGGCATTATTTGTCTGAATTGTTATGGTTCAGAAATAAATATGCACCTTTATGAAAAGGATGAGAGAAAATGCTATGTGAAATAATTATAGATTATATGGATATGCTATATATTATTTGCTGACAAAAAAGGTAAAGGGGTAAAATAATTGTCTTGACTAAAACTAGACTAAAATGTCAACAGTTTTCGTCGACTAGACCAGTGGTTCTCAACGTTTTTGGTGTCCTGGACCCCCTGCATATTTTTGATCGATGCTGAGGACCCCCCCCCCCCCCCCCCCCCCCAAAAAAATGCAAATTGATAGAAACTGCATTTTTAATTGCATTATGGCATATTCTCTCTTTGGGGCAAATACGAGCTTTCAGTTGTAACTCCCACAACAAAATAAATCATACACATGCAGTATCTTCTTGGCATAATGTAACACAACAGCGTAGTTATGCAGTTTCCCGAAATTATTTTGCCCGCACCTAAACTCGGACAATTTTTGCATGAAAAAGTTAGCAAAATTAGCACAAATGGAAATATGGATTTGAATTTAAAACCAAATCGTCACCTTAATCAATCATATAATATATATATTAATATTGCATTGTTAAATCTTTTGGTGATCAGATTCTGTTTTAATTCAGACTGTTTAACAAAATAAATAATATAAACATTATTTACCAGTTCCTGTTTTGACTGAAGGTTTAGATTTACAATCATTTTTTATCTTCACACAGAGAAGATCCCAATTAATGGACTGACAGTACAGTTGACTCAGCGTAGAAGAAGAGCAACAGAAGGAAGCAGTGGTTCACTAGCGCCCTCTTCCCTGAGAAAGAAGTACTGGCTGTCTCATCTCGTTGTTTTTCAGTGCGATTTAATGTCAGATAAACAAGACTAAATATGTTACACCCATACATGAAATACAGGATATGGGAGGTTATGACACCTGATAAAATGTACACAACCAATATCTTGATGGCATACAGAGAGTTAGCCATAGGCATGCGCCAACGACACGAGCCTAACGCAGTTTGTGAGAGATTACGAAACCAGAGCCTGAGGCTCGGCTCGCTGCCTCAACTCACGTCGGTGGTCGGTCACACAAGAAATACGTAAATTCAGCGATTTTGACTATAAAAATGATTGAATGACGGGAATCATACAGAAATTGCACTTATATCCAACTTATATCAGACCAATGGACAAATAGTATGATTTATTTTATCAATAGTATATTAGTAGTATATACTTTATCGTTATTACTTTTCATGATACTAGGTGAGGCACTTTCTCCCCTGACCGCACGTCTGCTTTCTTTTTCGGTGGCCAAGAGTCTGCCAAGTCTGAAACAAGCGGTCTTTTTTTATTTGAGCCATCTCTCCGTGTTGTCAAGTTGAAACGTCGTCGTTATCATCTTCTTCGTTGTAAGAGTAGCATAATTTCAAACGCTAACCTGAACCTTGCAATTGATGAGTTTTACCACATCAGCTTCCTGCAAATATTTCACAATAAAAGCATTATTAAGAAATTAATGGTGTATGCCAAGTGAAACACTAGGGGGCTCATAATTTGAAAAGAATGCAGATCCTGTTAAGTTTGTATTAATAGCGTCATGCAGTAACTTTAGCAATGCAAGCGGGTGAGGGATCTCTTATTAAAATACAACGAATAACACTTGTGAAACAGATGGAATTACAGGAAAAAAGCCATGTTACCCACTGTAGTTTAGGTAGATAAAGGTCTCAGTCACATTTGAATAAAATAATACTTTTTGTATAAATGTCATAGGATCTTTTTTAAAACATATTTTAGTTTCACGGACCCCTTGCAATTACACCACGGACCACTAGGGGTCCGCGGACCCCCGGTTGAGAATCACTGGACTAGACTAAACTAGATAAAAATACGTTGTCGTGGACTAAGATGAAGACTAAAATGCTTGGCTTTTAGTGGACTAAAACTTGACTAAATAAAAACGGGATGAGGGTGACTAAATGTGATAAAAACTTACAAGGGCGATTGAAACTGGACTAAGACTGAACTAAAACTATAAAATGGCTCATAAAATTAACACTATTCTGATTCTGATGTATTTGGTCAGGCCCAAGGGAGTAGGTTTGATTTTGAGATTGGTGGGGACACAAAACGTTTGTGTTACACGGAGGTAAATCAGACCGGTGAATTGATACATTTTACCACACCCGAAAGGTTCAAGTTTTATTAAATGAATTAAAATCTTCATAAGTCCAGGCTGAGTTTGCCACGTTTAGCAGACAGATAGCTTGCAGGACATAGCAATCGACAAGAAAGAATATATTTTTGTTGAAATGGCCCCCTAATAGGCAGCTTCTCCTTTGAAGCCTTTCACGTGTATGTAAATTTGGTGAAACCTACAGTATCAGCGACTTGATAGGATATTGTTAGGGATATTGATGTAGGGATTTTCATGACTCAAGTCATGTTTTTCTGTGCTATTATTATTAGTAGTAGTTAAGGTGATTGAGTGCTGTATTTCAGTGTTTTACTTATTGTGTATATATAAAGATCCTGTTATTCTCAGTCCTTCATATAGCCCGTGAGTTTTTTTGTTTGTTTGTTTGTTTGTTTGTTTTTTCAGGGTTTTTTTGTTTTAGTTCAGAGCAACTGCCCCTCAAAATTCCTGTGCACGTCCCTAGTGTGACGTTAGGAGGACGCTGCTAATAAAGTTGTAGCTACACAGTGGATTTACTTTATTATTATTATTATTATTATTATTATTATTATTATTATTATTTTATAGAGAAAATACTACAGTTTTTATGCCGGTCTCATCATTTTATTTAGTTTTCATCTAGCCTACTGCACCTTTCGGTCCATGAAACTACTGTCTGAAATTGAACCAGTCCGTGGCACAAAAAAGGTTGGGGGCCACTGTTAAGTTACACACACACGGATTGAAATACACATTTGCAGATAGTTTTACTACAATAATGGCCCCATGGACAACTTACATGACTTACACTCGCAACTGCCGATAACTGTGTCCGGTCCAACTAGCAGGTTGCATGTAGCTTTTTCAAACAGAAGGAGTGACAGCGATATAGAGTGACAGCGGGGGCAGCCAATCAGGGAGCGATATTTAGGTTTGAGGCGGGACTTCGAGCAGAGACCGACATTTAACCCTTTGTGTGCCATAATCACTGCCTAAACACTACGGACAGCGGTTGTATTGATAGTGACAACACAGTAGCGGCTGAATATTGGTAGGGACGTGTCCCTAGCGTCCCTACCCAATTCTACGCCCTTGGTCAGGCCCCCCTGTTTACCACACCAAACATCACCCGTCGGAACAACCTGGACTCAATATTAAATCAAAGTGGCTGGGAGCATCTCTGTCGGGCCTTAGGCCTGTACATACACTATATTACCAAAAGTATTCGCTCACCCATTCAAATGATCAGAATCAGGTGTTCTAATCACTTGGCCTGGCCCCAGGTATATAAATTCAAGCACTCAGGCATGCAGACTGTGAAACAAGACATTTGTGAAAGAATGGGCCGCTCTCAGGAGCTCAGTGAATTCCAGCGTGGAACTGTCATAGGATGCCACTTGTGCAACAAATCCAGTCGTGAAACTTCCTCGCTCCTAAATATTCCACAGTCAACTGTCAGCTCTATTATAACAAAATGGAAGCGTTTGGGAACAACAGCAACTCAGCCACGAAGTGGTAGGCCACGTAAAGTGACGGAGAGGGGTCAGCGGATGCTGAAGCGCATAGTGCAAAGAGGTCGCCGACTTTCTGCACAGTCAATTGCTACAGAGCTACAAACTTCATGTGACCTTCAGATTAGCCCAAGTACAGTACGCAGAGAGCTTCATGGAATGGGTTTCCATGGCCGAGCAGCTGCAGCCAAGCCACACATCATCAAGTGCAATGCAAGGCGTCGGATGCAATGGTGTAAAGCACGCCGCCACTGGCCTCTAGAGCAGTGGAGACGCGTTCTCTGGAGTAATGAATCACGCTTTTCCATCTGGCAATCTGATGGACGAGTCTGGGTTTGGAGGTTGCCAGGAGAACGGTACATTTCAGATTGCATTGTGCCAACTGTGAAATTTGGTGGAGGAGGAATTATGGTATGGGGTTGTTTTTCAGGAGCTGGGCTTGGCCCCTTAGTTCCAGTGAAAGGAACATTGAATGCTTCAGGATACCAAAACATTTTGGACAATTCCATGCTCCCAACCTTGTGGGAACAGTTTGGAGCGGGCCCCTTCCTCTTCCAACATGACTGTGCACCAGTGCACAAAGCAAGGCCCATAAAGACGTGGATGACAGAGTCTGGTGTGGATGAACTTGACTGGCCTGCACTGAGTCCTGACCTGAACCCGATAGAACACCTTTGGGATGAATTAGAGCGGAGACTGAGAGCCAGGCCTTCTCGACCAACATCAGTGTGTGACCTCACCAATGCGCTTTTGGAAGAATGGTCAAAAATTCCTATAAACACTCTCCTCAACCTTGTGGACAGTCTTCCCAGAAGAGTTGAAGCTGTAATAGCTGCAAAAGGTGGACCGACATCATATTGAATTCTATGAGTTAGGAATGGGATGGCACTTCAGTTCATAGAATGAGTAAAGGCAGGTGAGCGAATACTTTTGGTAATATAGTGTAGTTAATGGTAGGTTCAGAGGGGACTCTTTAGGGAGGTTCACATTCTCCTCAGCTCTTGGTTCTAGTGTCGTAGACTATGCAATCACTGACATGGACCCCTCAACTATCAGTGTATTCACTGTCAGACAGCAATCCCCCCTCTCAGACCACAACCAAATCAATGTGTTCTTTAAATTATCAGGCCAAATTAGTGACACAAAAAGGAAGCCCAGTAAGCTGTACAAATTAAATCCTTCCTACAGATGGGCCCCAGACAGTGGAGACAAATTCACCAAGGCTTTAAACTCCCCTGATCTGTTGAACTACATATCAATCTCAGCATCAATATGCCCCTACCAGAGATGGAGTAAACAAGGCCACTGATAATATCAATATGATATTTCATAAGGCAGCTATTAGGGCTGACCTCATAAAGCAAAGACGGAGACCTGTTTGATAAAGAATGCAAAGAAATCAGAAAAGAACTGAGAAAAATAGCCAATGAGAAACATCGCCAACCGAACAACCCAGCCCTGCGCATCCGATACAATGACATTTTAAACACATATAAACACACAATTAGGATCAAAAAACAAAATTATACCCAATTGAAACTTGAAGATATTGAGAATGCCATTAACCAAAATCAATTCTGGGATATGTGGAACAAGTTCAACACGAAGCAACAGCAGACATTACCCATCCAAAACGGTGACATCTGGAGATCACATTTTGAAAATCTATACAAAGACATACCAATCAATCAAATCACTTCAGATCAGTGTATTATGAAAGAAAAACTCCAAAAATTAGAAGAAACAATTAAAGACAATCAAAACCCCCTTGATTTCGAAATTACTTGGGAAGAAATAACCACACGGATAAAATGTCTGAAGCCAAGGAAAGCTTGTGGTCCAGACAACATTAGAAATGAAATGCTCAAAAGCAGCCCAGAAATGCAGGGTGCAGTGTTACACTTGTTCAACCTTATACTACAGGCAGGTTGTTTTCCCAACATCTGGTGCAAAGGGCTCATTTCCCCCATTCATAAGAGTGGGGACAAATCAGACCCCAATAACTACCGTGGCATCTGTGTCAGCAGCTGTCTGGGTAAACTATTCTGTAGTATTCTTAATACAAGAATACTAGATTTCCTTGAGGAACAGTCAATCTTAAGTAAAAGTCAGATTGGCTTCCTCCCAAAACACCGCACCACCGATCATATATATACCCTCCACACTTTAATCAACAAACATGTACAACAAACTAAGAATGGAAAAATATTCGCCTGCTTTATCGATTTCAAGAAAGCTTTCGACTCTATTTGGCATGAAGGGCTCTATTACAGACTTCTAAAATGTGGCATAGGTGGCAAAATGTATGATCTGGTTAATTCAATGTATTCGGAAAACGTGTGCTGTTAAAATTGGAGACAAATTAAATGATTTCTTCCCCCAGAGAAGAGGTGTTCGGCAGGGTTGCAATCTAAGTCCGACTTTATTTAATGTGTATATAAATGAACTGGCTGTTGAGTTGGATAAATGTGCTGCTCCGGGCCTCCCCTCCTGGATAGAGAGGTGAAGTCTCTGTTCTATGCTGATGACCTTGTTCTACTGTCTCCTAGGACTACAGCTACAGCTGGACGTAGTAGAAAAGTACTGTCAGAACTGGGCCCTGGCAGTAAACATCCCAATGTCATGATTTTTCACAAACGCCCCAGGTGTCATGAGAACAAACACCAGTTTACCATCAATAATCATGTCATTGAACACAGCATGAGTTATACCTACCTTGGTATAACCATAACAGCATCAGGAAGTTTCAACATCGTCTCCTGCTACTGCTTCCTGCGTCACGTGAGTATGCGTATTGCGTCATTTCCTGTTTCTGCACCGTGCGGTATTACTGTTTGCGGACTGTTAGCTTCGCTTTAATTTCAAAAAACGTTCGGTTTATAGTGAGAACTTTTTGGGTATCTTCAACCACCACTGCTACTTTTTGAACCACACGTCATCCCTCTTCTTTCCAAACTGTATCTGCTAAATTTAGCGACTTAACCATGGCTTCTCCCTCTGCTTCCCCTTCTCTGTCCTGTGTCTCATGCCACATGTTTAGTTACTCCTCTGCCTCCTTTAGTGGTAATGGTATGTGTAATAAATGTAGTTTATTCGTAGCATTGGAGGCGAGGCTTTCTGAATTGGAAGCACGGCTCCGCACAGTTGAAAACAAACCAGCAGCTAGCCAGGGCCCTGTAGCCGGTGCGGACCGACCAAGAGTAGCTCCTGTTAGCGTAGCTCCAGTTAGCTGTCCCCCGACAGCTCCCGAGCTGCCGGGAAACCAGGGCGGCTGGGTGACGGTACGAAGGAGGCATAGTCCCACTCGGCCCGTGGATCACCACCAAACCCTTCGCGTCTCCAACCGATTTTCCCCACTCAGCGACACACCCGCTGAGAAACCAACTCTGGTGATTGGCGACTCTATTTTACGGAACGTGAAGATAGAGAATCCAGCGGCCATAGTTAAATGCATTCCAGGGGCCAGAGCGGGCGACACTAAATCGTATTTGAAACTGCTGGCTAAGACTAAGGTTAAATATGCTAAAATTGTTATTCACGTCGGCAGTAACGACACCCGGTTACGCCAATCGGAGGTCACAAAACTAAATGTTGAATCGGTGTGTAAGTTTGCAAAAACCATGTCGGACTCCGTAGTTTTCTCTGGTCCCCTGCCCAATCTGACCAATGATGACGTGTTTAGTCGCACGTCATCATTCCATCTCTGGTTATCTAGGTGGTGTCCAGAAAACAACGTGGCCTTCATAGATAATTGGCACACTTTCTGGGGAAAACCTGGTCTGATTAGGCGAGATGGCATCCACCCCACTTTAGCGGGTGCTGCACTCATCTCTAGGAATATGGCTAATTTTATTAACTCCCCAAAACCATGACAATCCAGAGTTCAGACCAGGAGGCAGAGTTGTAGTCTTACACACTTCTCTGCTGCTTCTCTAGCACTGTCTCACACCCAAAACTCTATAAACTCTATAGATGTTCTGTCTGCTCCCAGATTATTTAAACCAAGAAATAACAACAGAGGAGTCACTCATTTGAACCTGATTGAAATCAGAACAACTTCATTGGTAGAACAGAAGAATAGGAAAATTAAATGTGGTCTTTTAAATATCAGATCTCTCTCATCCAAATCTCTTTTAGTGAATGATCTGATAACTGATCATCAGATTGATCTATTTAGTTTGACTGAAACGTGGCTGCAGGATGATGAATATGTTAGTTTAAATGAGTCTACGCCACCCAGTCATAGTAATTATCACATTCCTAGAAGCACAGGTAGAGGAGGAGGAGTGGCAGCAATCTTCCACTCTGATTTATCTATTAATCCTAGACCTAAGGAGAGCTTTAATTCATTTGAAAGTCTTACCCTTAGTCTTGCTCATCCAGACCGGAAGACACAAAAACCAATTCTTTTTGTTGTGGTATATCGCCCACCTGCTCCTTATTCTGAGTTTTTAGCTGAATTCTCTGAGTTTCTATGTGATTTAGTTCTTAGAACAGATAAAGTCATTATAGTAGGTGACTTTAACATCCATGTTGATGTTGTCAGTGACAGCCTTAGCTCCTCATTTACATCATTATTAGATTCAATTGGCTTCTCTCAGAATATAAATGGATCAACTCACAGTTTTAATCACACCTTAGATCTGGTATTAACATACGGCATAGAAACTGAAGGCTTAACAATATTTAGCCAAAACCCTCTTTTATCTGACCATTTTCTCATTACCTTTGAATTTACTATAATGGATTACGCAAGAACTGAAAAAACATATCATTACAGTAGATGTCTAACTGATGATGCTGTAACTAGATATAAAGAATTAATTCCTTCTTTATATATCCCAGTGCCATGTGTCAATAATGTGGACAACAGCAACCACAATTTAACTCCTGCACTATTAGATGATTTTGTTGATGGCACTGCAGCATTGCTTAGTTCAGCTCTAAACTTAATTGCTCCTCTGAAAAAGAAGGTCATGAATCGGAGGAGGCTAGCTCCCTGGTATAATTCACAGTTGCGCTGTTTAAAACAGGCAGCCCGAAAGCTAGAAAGAATTTGGCATTCCACTAATTCTGAAGAAGCTCACATAGCCTGGAAAGATAGTTTAACGACTTATAAAAAAGCTCTCCGTAGTATTAGAACAGCATACTATTCATCATTAATAGAAGAAAACAAGAACAACCCCAGGTTTCTTTTCAGCACTGTAGCCAGGCTGACAAAGAGCCACAGCTCTGTTGATCCATCTATTCTTTCGGCCCTCAGTAGTAATGACTTCATCAGCTTCTTTACCAATAAAATTGTTGGCATTAGAGAAAACATTCAAGGCATTCTTCCGACGACTGTCAAAGATGGAAGTACAGTGACTTTAGAAATTTCTGTTAGACCTTATCAACATCTGGAATCCTTCTCCCCAGTAGATCTTCTCGAGCTATCTTCAATAATTAAAGCATCTAAACCATCAATCTGTCTTCTAGATCCAATCCCAATTAAATTGCTCAAAGATATTCTTCCATTAATTAACACCTCCATATTGAACCAGATAAATTTATCTTTATTAACAGGATATGTGCCTCAGTCTTTTAAGATTGCTGTAATTAAGCCCCTACTTAAGAAAGCCACTCTAGATCCCAATGTTTTAGCCAACTATAGACCAATCTCCAACCTTCCTTTTATTTCCAAAATTCTAGAAAAAGTTGTTGCTAATCAGTTGTGTGACCACTTAAACAGGAATGGTCTGTTTGAAGAGTTTCAGTCAGGTTTTAGAGTTCATCATAGTACAGAAACAGCTCTGGTTAAAGTTACCAATGATCTCCTCATGGCTTCAGATAGTGGACTTGTCTCTATACTAGTTCTGCTAGATCTTAGTGCTGCATTTGACACTATTGATCATAATATTTTACTACAGAGACTGGAAAGTGAGATCCAGATTAAAGGAACTGCATTAGATTGGTTTGAATCCTATCTGTCTGACAGATTCCAGTTTGTTCATATCAACCATGATTCCTCTACTTATACAAAAGTTAGTTATGGTGTTCCTCAGGGTTCTGTGCTAGGACCAATACTCTTCACTTTATACATGTTGCCATTAGGGAAGATTATTAGAAAACATGGCATAAACTTCCATTGTTACGCAGATGACACCCAGCTATATTTATCTATGAAACCAGATGAAACTAATCAGCTGGTTAAACTCCAAGCATGCCTTAAAGACATAAAGGCTTGGATGACGTGTAATTTCTTACTCTTGAACTCAGACAAAACAGAAGTTATTGTATTTGGTCCTAAGCATCTCAGAGATTCATTATCTAATCACGTGGTTTCTTTGGATGGCATTACCTTGGCCTCCAGTACTACTGTGAAAAACCTTGGTGTTATATTTGATGAGGATATGTCCTTTAAATGTCACATTAAGCAAGTAACCAGGTAATCTACGTAATATCATCAAAATTAGGAACATCCTGTCTCAGAATGACGCTGAGAAACTAGTTCATGCATTTGTGTCTTCCAGACTGGATTATTGTAATTCATTACTGTCTGGCTGCCCAAATAACTCTTTAAAAAGCCTCCAACTGATTCAAAATGCTGCAGCAAGAGCATTGACAGGAATTAGCAAGAGAGATCATATTACTCCAGTTTTAGCTTCTCTTCACTGGCTCCCCTTAAAGTCTAGAATAGAATTTAAAATCCTCCTCCTTACATACAAGGCCCTCAAAGGCCTAGCTCCATCATATCTTAAAGACCTCATTGTACCATATCATCCCAACAGATCACTTCGGTCTGAAAGTGCAGGCCTACTTGTGGTTCCTAGAATTTCAAAGAGTAGAATGGGAGGTAGAGCTTTCAGCTATCAGGCTCCTCTCCTGTGGAACCAGCTCCCAGTTTGGGTTCGTGAAGCAGACACTCTATTTTTAAGGTCAGGCTTAAGACTTTCCTTTTTGATCAAGCTTATAGTTAGGGCTGGACTAAACCATCCCTTAGTTATGCTGCTATAGGCCTAGGCTGCTGGGGGACAATGCACCAAACACATGTTCTCCTTCTTTCTTCTCTCTCCTCTCTCGTGTCCTCCACTTTCTTTTTCTCTGGCACAGAGCTCCTGCCCTCTAAATTCCTATCTGCTACTAGTCATGCAATTCTGTGCTATTACTATGTAGAATGTTTACTGCTGCTCTCCCTTCTTCCGAGTATCTCTGGCCTGGAGTTGAGTGTTTCCTGTGGAGCTCCATACTACATCTGTTGTCGTGGTCTCATCAGCCTGCCCAGTCTCCATGGAATCCTGCTGTTATCCACTCCTACCTGAATGAACAATTCTCCAACCTGCCTATGATTCCTCTTACATTTTCAAACTGTCATGTAACATCATTAGTTTGAATCATAGCATCCAACTTGTATGCTAGTCAGATATGTGTATTTATGACAGATGTATGTTTATCTTGCTGTTCTCTTTCTCTGTCTGTACCCGGCTGGCCTTAGGCAGATGGGTCCCTCCATATGAGCTGGGTTCTGCTCAAGGTTTCTTCCTGTTAAAAGGGAGTTTTTCCTTGCCACCGTCGCCTGCAGGCTTGCTCTGGGGGTTTCAGGCCGGGTCTTGTAAAGCGTCTTGAGACGATTTGTATTGTTATTGACGCTATATAAATAAAACTGAATTGAATTGAATTGAACATGGCGGTGAATGCACTAAAAGAAAAAGCTTGAAGAGCTCTTTACGTAATTAAGAGAAAATTTCATCATTTCCATATTCCAATAAAAATTTGGCTGAAAATATTTGATAGTGTTATCCAGCCCATTGCGCTGTACGGTAGTGAAGTATAGGGTCCACTCAGTCATCAGAGCTTTACCTGTTGGGACAAACATCCAACAGAATCTCTACATGCAGAATTCTGCAGATACATTTTACACATACACAGAAACACACCAACAAATGCATGTAGAGCAGATATCCACTGATAAACAACGTTCAAAAGAGAACGCTCAACTTCTTTAACCACCTGAAATCCAGTCCCAGAGACACCCTCCACTCCAAAGCCCTCCAAACCCAAGAGCTGAGCCCAGAAAAGAGTCCCCTATGTCAGTTGGTACTGAGGCTAACTGCCCCCTCTCAGACAAACTCTGACCAGCCTCACGACAACACTGCTCTACAAACAGAAATCAGGGTAAAGCAAATTATAGCACAATATAAAGAAAGGAGAAAGGACCATTGGGAAGAAACAACTAAAAGCCAAAGTAGATTGGAATGTTATCTTGCCCTTCAAAGAGTTTATGAATTAGCAGTATATCTCTCTACTGTCAGAGATAGAAAGCAGAGACAGATCCTAACCAAGTACAGGCTCAGTGACCACAAACTGGCAATCCAAACAGGAAGACACAAAAAATCATGGCAACCAAAAGAAAACAGAACATGTGGTCACTGTTCGACAGGTGAGGTTGAGACGGAGATGCACTTTAATGTACAAAATTAAATGACATAAGAGAAATTTATTGGAACAAGTTCAGCTCTTTGGTTCCAGGTTTCAAAGAGCTTGACGACCTCTCCAAACTAAAAATACTCCTCGGAGAAGGAGAACGGGCACACCTTGCTGCCCAGTATGTGTTAACATGCCACACCCTGAGGGACAGTGAGTGATCGAGGCACACACACACACACACACACACACACACACACACACACACACACACACACACACACACACACACACACACTGTATATAATTAATAGAATGTTCATAATGTATATATCTAATTCATTGTATTGTTGTATTGTATTTTGATTTGCTTTGGCAATATTGTTTTGTTAAGAAACTTTCATGCCAATAAAGCCCACTTTGAATTTGAATTTGAATTTGTGTAAACAATGGTCATGCCGCCTGTGCGTAGTCCTCCGTTACAAAAACTAACGAAGTAGCAGGAAAGTAAATGAAAGATTTTCGAGGCAGATGAACCTTGCCGAACTATATCCAGGCAAAAAGAACTTAAGAAAGAAGTGACGAAAAAACAAATAAAAATCTTGTTGCTGCAGCAACAGGTGTCCGCTTACCACGGCGCCAAGTAAGCAAACATATTTTTGTTTGTGTAATATTATTTATTAGACACTGGGGATTAATGCTGGTGGGAGGAAAAAATTACAGTAAAGAGTGCAGCTTATGGTTCGTGTAAATTCACTGCAAAATAATCTGGAAGGAAAGTCACATCCCACTACTTCATAAGACCTGGAAGATGTATTACTATTATATCATTCGAGAGATAATTATAGAAAACCAAGAACAATCCCAAGTATGTTTTCAGCACTGTAGTCAGGCAGCCAAAGAGTAGACCCCTGAACCAACTACTAATTACTGGAGAAAAATGTTTCACAACTTTTGAAATCACACACTGCCTCTCAGAAATTCTAACAGGGATAAAAGAGTTGTTTGCAGAGTTAAAACTGGAGCTTGTAGTAGAACTGGAACAACCACTAGCACCAGCAGGGCCCGCATGGTCCAGGGTGGATCAAAACAAGGCTGGGCTAAAGAACTGGATGGGGACCTGCTGGTAAGGATGTCAATTAGAGCAGAAGGCAATAAAGTCAATATAAGTTTTGATCAGCCTCCTTGACCCCTTCCTGTTAGGGTGCAGCCCATCAGATTTAAAGAGATCATGTCTGGACCAAAAGGAGTCGATATGGCTGATAAACCCAAGGCCAGTTGCAGAGGAAAAATTCTGCATCCACAGGTGCAGGTTGAAGAGACGACT
This sequence comes from Planiliza haematocheilus, assembly GCA_005024645.1. NCBI lineage: Eukaryota > Metazoa > Chordata > Actinopteri > Mugiliformes > Mugilidae > Planiliza > Planiliza haematocheilus. Next base: position 635,802 of record SRSE01001430.1, read on the forward strand.
GAAGTGTTCCGTGCTGCCATGCAGCGTGGGAGTGGGCCCAGACAGGACACACCGCCTCCCCACTTGAGCGTTGCCAGCGTGGACTGCCGCTGGAGGGGCTCATCAATAGGGCGTTCTATGGACTGGAGTTCAGTCTTTAGATCCGTGAACTCTGCAGTAGGAGCCATAAGTGGAGCTAAGAAGAAAGAAGAAAACAGAGACAGAGAGCCAGCGACGAGTGGGGAAAAGTCTAGCGGCAGCACTGGAGTGGCAGTCTGGGTATGAGGAGCAGCGAGGACCGGAGACTCATACGCCAGGGTTCAGGTGGAGTCCGAGGCGACAAGAGTGCAGGTTTCCAGAACAGGCAGGTTTCCAGAACAGAACGTATCCCTCTGCGTCCCGCTTGCGATCATCTAGTTCTAGTTGACTTTTGACGTTCCTTATGGTCATGAGTGGAGTCTTGGAGTCCAACCATGAAGTCCTCGTTTATTCAGTGCATGTCTTATAGTTCCCACTGAAACAGTTGTACCAGCATTCATTAAGTCATCCTGTGGGTGTCTTGCAGTCCCACTGGAGTTTTCTGTAGTAGTTTTGGCAAAGTTGGTAAGGGCCCTTAATGACTTGTGGGCTTTGTTCCACAGTCAGGCAGGTTGGTCCAATCGTGTTTTTGCAATGTTACATTTTTTGGAAATCGTCTTATATCCAAGGACCTTGAGGTGTGATTAAATAATCTCCTCTCTCAGTTTTTGTGAAAGCTCTTTAGTCTTTTCCATGATTCAAACTCACCTTGAATACCTTCATGGAAGGGGTTTATATATGCATTGAAGCTAAAGCAAATGAAGGATCATTCCCAAAGGCTTAATTATGTTTCTACACCACTTTAGGCCACAAAAACTGTCAGAAAGCTTAAAACACAACAATGTTATATAGGAGATATATACAGAGGTGTCAAGTAACGAAGTACAAATACTTCGTTACTGTACTTAAGTAGATTTTTCAGGTATCTGTACTTTACTTGAGTATTTATTTTTCTGAAGACTTTTTACTTTTACTCCCTACATTTGTACGCAAATATCTGTACTTTCTACTCCTTACATTTGAAAAACAGGATCGTTACGTTTTTAACCTCCATGGATGACAAGACGTAAAAGACGTGACATGATCGGACATGATTAGAGCATCGGACTAGAGACAGAAAGTCGATGTGAGCTCTGCTGCCACCTAGTGACTGGAAGCTTGTTTATCGTTCAAGCATCAATAAAGACACTAACTGAAAGTCCACCTGACCCCACTATTTGAGAACTACTGGTCTAATGTGAAAAAAAAAACAACAAACTCAGGTATGGTGTGGTTTCTGTTGCTATCATTAGCTTTTTAAGGATTTTTTGGAAGCTAGTTTACAACGTGAGCAATGCTATGGGAACACACCGTTTTGATAGTATAGCTAACACTAGCTAGCGGTTTAAAAATAACAACCCAATAACCCTCAGTTTATTATTAAAAATTAACCAGATGCTCATGCAGGACATCTGGTCACGTTAAGTCTAGATTATTCTGCTAGAACTTTTTCATTTCGCAAAATTATCAACGGATGAATTGTTCATGGAAATATCTGGCAAAATGTTTTACTTTTTACTTAAGTACATTTCAGAGCCTGTACTTTCTTACTTTTACTTGAGTAAAGGAGTTGAATCAGTATTTTTACTTTTACGAGAGTCTTTTTTTACACAAGTATCCATACTTTTACTTAAGTACAGAATGTGAATACTTTTGACACCTCTGGATATATATGAGGAATATATAGCAGTAAGCAGTAAGATGCACTAAGACAGTGTCGCAGGCAATGTCAATGGGTGAACTGGAAGAGAGTAGAGAAAAACTGTGTTTTGCCTGGGATCTTGGCACAAGGGGTTGTAACATCTAATCATGTGTATTAACGAATGATAGGGACTGAATAATTGTGACATGGTGATCTTAGCAAAATCTACTTTTGCACACAAATACTACATCATGCATCTACATCATACTACATAATAATAATAATAATAATAAATTGGACTTTTATAGCGCCTTTCAAGAAACCCAAGGTCGCTTTACAAGAGGTGGAGACTGGGGGGGGGGTTATGGATCAAAGGCCTCAGTGAATAGGTATGCCTTGAGGTGCTTTTTGAAGGACAGCAGTGTGGGAGCTTGACGTATGTGGAGAGGTAGTGTGTTCCAGAGGGTGGGGGCAGAAACGCAGAAAGCTCTATCACCAAGAGTCCGTAGCCTGGTGCGAGGAGTGGCAAGCTGGTCCTTGTCAGAGGACCGCAGGGACCTTGGCTTTGAGTAGCGGTGGAGGAGATCTGCGAGGTACTGGGGTGCAAGTCCGTGGAGTGATTTGTATTTGTATGAAATGCGGAATTTGACGGGGAGCCAGTGAAGCTTCTTGAGTGTGGGGGTGATGTGCTGCCATGGCTTGGAGCGTGTCAGGACCCTGGCAGCTGAGTTTTGGACATACTGCAGTCTATCCAGGGTCTTACTGGGCAGACCATACAGTAAATGGCCTTGCTTTTATATAGCGCTTTTCTACCTATTGGTACTCAAAGCGCTTTTACAGTCAGAGACACATCTACCCATTCACTCACACAAGCACGCACACATTCACACACCAGTGCCACGCACTGGGAGCAACTGGGGGTTCAGTGTCTTGCTCAAGGACACTTCGACATGTGGCACATTCCGGGGATCGAACTGCTAACCCTCTGGTTCGTGGACAACCCGCTCTACCTACTGAGCCACAGTCGCCACAGTACACCATTGCAGTAGTCCAAGCGGGATGTAATGAAGGCATGAATGAGTGTTTCAGTAACAGAGTCAGAGAGTGATGGCCGGAGTCTGGAGATGTTTTTGAGGTGAAAGAACGCAGATTTGGTGGTGGTTTTGATATGAGCCTGGAGTGAGAGTATGGGGTCCAGGATGACACCAAGGTTGCGTACTTCTGGGGATGGCCTGATGGTGTAGCCATCCACGACCAGGGAAAGGTCACCAACCTTCTTAGCCAGTGATGGGGAAGCCACCACCAAGAGCTCTGTTTTCTTATTGTTAAGTTTGAGTAGGTTGGCAGTCATCCAAGTTTTTATTTCATGCAGGCAGTTGACAAGGGATGTGGGAGGAAGCTGAGCCGAGGGTTTGGTGCTTATGTAGAGCTGTGTGTCGTCAGCATAGCAGTGGAAACTGAGTCCATGGTGACGAATGATTTGACCAAGGGGGAGCATGTAGATGGTGAACAGAAGGGGGCCAAGTACTGATCCCTGAGGCACACCATGGTTGACTGGAGCAGGGGTTGAGTTTGAGTCTTTGATGGTGATGTATTGTTTCCTACCGGAGAGGTAAGACTGAAACCAGGAGAGAGCAGAGTCAGTGAGTCCTAAGTATTCATGAAGGCGGTTGAGGAGGATTGCGTGGGAGACAGTGTCAAAAGCCGAAGAAAGGTCCAGGAGGATAAGGAGACTGATGAGGCCATTGTCGGCAGCTGTGAGGAGGTCATTCATGATTTTGATGAGGGCGGTCTCGGTGCTGTGGTGGGGTCTGAAGCCAGATTGGAAGGGTTCACAGAGCTCATGGTGGGACATGTGTTGCTGGAGCTGAGCAGCCACAGCTCTTTCCAGAATTTTACTGAGGAAGGGAAGGTTAGATATAGGCCGGTAGTTGCTGGGATCATCCGGGTCCAGACCAGGCTTTTTCAGTGTGGGGATCACCACAGCAGTTTTGAAGCTGGTGGGGACCACCCCTAGTGCCAGTGATGTGTTAATGATACTAGCCATGGCAGGGCACAGGGTAGGCAAACATGCCTTTACCAAGGTAGTAGGCATGGGGTCCAGCTTGCAGGAGGTGGACTTAGCTTTAGACACTAGGTCCATGACCTGGTTGTTTTCCAGAGCGGCAAAAGAGGAGAGAGAGCACTGTGTTGGGTGGGCGGAGGCGGTTGAGTTGCAGTCCAGCAGTTGATGGGCAGGAGTGGATGGAATTCCTGTCTGGTGAAGCTGCTGATGAATAGTGTCCACCTTTTCCTGAAAAAAAACCTGCTAAATTCTGAACAGAGTTCAGCAGCATCAGAGGGTTGGGGGGCATAAGGGGGGCGGAGAAGACGGTTGATCGTTGAGAAGAGACGCTTGGGGTGGTTCTGTTGATTATTGATGAGAGTGGAATAGTATGATGTTTTGGCCTGAGAGAGAGCCTTTTTGTAGTCCCTGACATGGTCTTTGAAGACCTCGTGGTGGACGACAAGGCCGGATTTTTTGTACAATCTTTCAAGCCGTCGCCCAGCCACCTTCATGAGGCGGAGCTCAGGCGTGAACCAAGGAGCTGGCTGGGTGAAGGAGATGGACCGGGTCTTCAAAGGGGCTACTGCATCCAGGCTCAGAGAGAGGGCGGTGTTGTAGTGCTCCACAAGGCCATCTGCAGTGTGACAGGTAGGATGCGAGGCAAGGTGTGTTGCAAGCGTGCTGGACAGCGTGAGTGCTGACACGCGCCTGATGTTCCTGAACATGATTGTTCGTTTAGCACGGTGCTTAGGTTGTGGCATGGGTACAGAGAACAGGACGGCATGGTGGTCCGACACAGCGAGGTCAAGGCACTCGAGGTGGACAGGGGTTAAGCCAAAGGTACACACCAGGTCCAAGGTATGCCCTTTGACATGTGTGGGACCCTTCACATGCTGTGACACATTGAGACAGTCCAGGAGAGACAAGAACTCAGCAGCAAAAGGGCAACTGCTAGAGTCCACATGGATGTTAAAATCTAACCATAATGATGGTGGACGGGGACATGGGGCAAACAGCTGTGAGTAACTCAGAGAACTCCGACAGAAAAGTGTTTGAAGCTTTTGGAGGGCGGTAGACAAGAACTACCTGGAGCTGTGCAGCCCCAGCCAACACAAAATGAATATATTCAAAAGTTGCTGAGTTTGTGGGGAGCTCCTTAACAAGGATGTCAGAGCGATGAATAACAGCCAGCCCACCACCACGGCCCTGACAGCGAGGCTTTTGTATGTAAACATAGCCTGGGGGTGTGGCATGGTTGAGTGATAGGAAATCCTGCTGAGCTTGCCATGTCTCAGTCAGGCACATGAACTCCAATTTCTTATCAATGATAATGTCGTATATTAATCCAGCCTTATTATTCAGTGAACGGGTGTTCAGGAGCATGAAAGTTGCAGTCTGGTTGGTGAAAGTAGTGACAGGGGGAGCAGTCGAGTCAACAGAGACCAGAGGACGCAGGTTGATTAACTCTGCGTGACGATTGCTCTGATGACGTCGCAACACGGAAGTGCGGCACCGAACACCTGAGACAGCTGGAGTTGTACTCGAGTGCACAAACTTATGCCGAGTGGCCCTGTGCACATAACGAGGACGACGCAGAATGTGGAGAGACTTTATGACATCCAGGCAGCTCGGGGAGATGAAGGAGCAGAGTTTCTTCAGTTCCGTTGCGGAGTATTTAAGGAAAGCCATGCCAGGAGTGCGCCCGGCTAGGCTAGGTGACGCTAGCAGAGCCGCAAGCTGCGCTCCAGGAGACGGTTCCCAGGAGAGATCCTACCTCACGTTACGGAACTGGCTAGGGGAAAAACCCAGATAGCCGCAGCAATGTTGTGGTAGAGTCAGCAGTAACGACGGTGGTGGAATGGAGGTGAAGCCGGTGTAGCCGTAGACAGGGACGTGGACGTGAGAAGCGGCGACATTCACGCCAGCGTCCTCTCAACATCCGATCCGATGTTCTTCACCATGATGTTCAGATGGTACTGCATACTACATCATATGTAACACTCAACTGATAAAGAAGTCGTCAAAGCAGAAGCTTGAAAAATCTTTAACTCATAAATCCTTAAAATCTTGTTGGGGTTGAACATTTCTGAAGCAACTGTACAGACAAAGGTAAGGCAATTTCATTCATTCATCCTCTGTAACCGCTTGTTCCTGTGAAGAAACGGGAATGGTAAATGGTAAATGGCCTTGCTTTTATATAGCGCTTTTCTACCTATTGGTACTCAATGTGCTTTACAGTCAGAGACACATCTACTCATTCGCTCACATAGGCATGCACACATTCACACACCAGTGCCACGCACTGGGAGCAACTGGGGGTTCAGTGTCTTGCTCAAGGACACTTTCAACATGTGGTACATGTCGAACTGCTAACCCTCTGGTGTACACCCTGGACAGGTCGCCAGTCTATTGCAGGGCTCACACAGAGAGACAGACAACCACACACAACCACATCACATACACACCTACGGCCAATTTAGAATCACCAATGAAGTTAATGAGCATGTCTTTAGACAGTGGGAGGAAGCCGGAGTACCTGAAGAGAACCAAAGCAGACACAGGGAGAACATGAAGGAACTCCACACAGAAAGGCCCAGTGGGCCCATGGATTTGAACCAGGGACCTTCTTGCTGTGAGGCATCAGTGCTAACCCAGTAGACTCACCTGTTCCACAAGTCATCATCCTCTCCTCCCCAGCCCCAAAAAGCATTGGGAAAGCCATTGATCTTGCGGAACTGCTCCACAGTGAGTCCGCTGACCCCACCAAAGAACTCGTTGTATGGAAGACTGGAAACAACAATAAACACGAGTTAAGGAAATATCTGCATGATTCAGTCATTCAGTCTGTCCATCAGAGATATTTTAAATTGTATCCAAGTCAAACCTCAAGTTAATTTATCATTGCCACAGAAGTTGTGTATAAAATAAAATCATGTTTCAACACATCTATAGCTAATCTGGAAGTTAATTTCAATTCACAATCCATTTCTGACACTCACATATACATGTATTTGTCCAGCTTTGCAGCAAAGTGGCGTGGCATCTGACTACACCCGTAGTAGTTCCGGTCATTCTCTGGGATATGGTCAACATCATGGAAAATCAGGCAGTCCCAGTCCAAGTCCTTCATGGCCTCCAGGAATCCAACATTAAAAAGCATGGCTCTATTGAAGGGCTGGGTCCCACTCTAAACATAATTACATATTGGTATTATGGGATTATCAGGGTTTGTATATACACTGCCTGACCAAAAGAAAAGTCACACCCAAAACAGGTCACGCACTCTAATATTTTACTGGACCACCTATAGCTTTGATTACAGCACGCATTCTCTGTAGCATTGTTACAGAGCATTCATACCCACATAGCAGAGACATGTGGGCCAGATCTGGCTTGAAGCCAGCACACTTGGCACTGGCATACGGCATGTGAAGTGGCCTAGATGCGGCAAAGGCGGCACTGTCTTGACTCTGGCAGACAGATGTGGGTCTGCCAAATTTTTAATAGATACTGGGCTATATAGCCGAATATAGTGCAATAAGGTGTTAGTACAGTAGATGGCAGCAATGCAACTGGTTGGATGCCGGCTGCCCTATCTCAAAGAAGAAGAAGAAGAACGGACGTAACCGTCCAGGTGATTGACGCGACCAACGTCGCTGTGGTGAGTGACATGCGTCAGTTTTATGTTTAAGATAACGTTTGTTTTGAGACAATGCGTTAGCAGTTGGCATACAAAGACAATGTCTGTCTAGAGTCTAGCCTGAATGTTAACAAGAGGCGCTAACGTGTGGTTAGCGTTAGCTAACGATTACCGTTAGCCTAAAATGCGGCTCAGGAAAGGATGGACTGCACTGTTTTGCTGTAAAACTTCCTTATTCGTTTTGAATAAATGATATAAATGAACTTAACACAATGGATATTTTGCCGAAGAGGTTGGTTTCTTTTTTCACGTTTTTTAGTTAAACATTAGTGCTACTGCCATAGCTTCTGCTAGCTGACCATTGGCGTGTTTTTTCCGCTGGCCTGGCAATTGCAGATATATCGTGTTTCAATCCAAAAAGGCTGAAGAACAGTTTCTATCCACATGCCATCCGCCTGCTCAACTCTGAGCCTTAACTTATACCACTGCACTTTACTCACATAGTTGCTCAATACCGTAAATGTGTGTGTGTGTGTATATACAAACTACCCCCCCTCTAAGTGTACACTTGAGTTTTACCATCTGTATTTATCGGGGTACATTTTACACTTGTATTGTATACCTTTTTACCATTTTTTTTTCTTTTTTACTACTGGCTGCAGGTACAAGAATACATTTCACTGTGCATTGTACTATATATAACTGTGTATGTGACAAATACAATCTTAAACCTTTGTGGACATGTCTAGAATCATAAATGTACAGTTTTAAAATTTGTTAAATGTGCAGGTGTGTGTACTGTGTTGACATTACCCAAAATGCCTGAAACAAAAAAAAACATGTAATACTGCACCTGTTCGATGATATAAAAGGCAAACTGCAGACGCTGTCTCTGTAGCATCGGAATGAGGTGTTGGAAGAGTATGGGAAGGTGTTCGTGACGGTTTCTAAATGGAATCAGGATGGCCACCTACAGATATTAAAGTTCAGAATCAACACATATGTATCAGGTGGTAAATGGTAAATGGTCTTGCTTTTGCTCTCTAAAATACTGTAAAATTTTGACAATAGCACTGTAAGCAGAGTGTTTTGAGATGTACTTGTATTTGAACATCCACAATTCTGTATGTATGTAGAAATGTGAAAAATAAAAATTACTCAGATCATCAGTAAATTTTCAAACAAGTCCTGACAGAAGACAAAGAGAATCCAATCAAACAAATGAAACTGACATTTTTAGCCTTGATATTTGTTTATTTAGGAAAATTAGCCAATAGTACAAACTGTATCTATGAGCAAAAGTAAATTCAAATCCAGGATTACAAATTATTACATGTTTGTGTTTATGGCACAGACAAAGGAGCTTTCTGAGGACATCAGAAAAAGCATTTTTCATCAGCTCATCAGATTGGAAAGGTTATAAAACCATAAAGAGTTTGGAATCCACAAATCCTTTTCAAATCCTACTGAACAACAAAGTCCATATGGTAAAACCTGAAGCAAGGTGACCTACCAACAGAACTGAAGCAGGATGTACTCTGTACTGAGGAATGGGCTAAAATTCCTCCAAGGTGCCGTACATGATTGATCAGCAGTATTTGGAAATAAAAATACTTTTAGGCAGAACTGTATGTTGCAGTTTGGCACTAAATCAGTTTTTCCCCTGGAAGCAACAATCCTGAGTTGCGCATTTTCTGTATTTTCATATTATGTTTAAGAAATTTATTTTGTAGGACATACAATATTTACACTTATTTGTGTATACCGACCTTCCAACGAGCTCTGCAGTCCTTTGGTTTCCAATGACCTCCAAAGTCAATGTCGAAAAACTTGGAGAACTTGAGTTCTATCTCTTCCATAGGGATCTCTGTCATGTTCACTTCTATAAGGCCCTCTGTGTAAAGTATATTTGACTGGGAGGTTATTTCATCTACATGTCAACATCAAGAATCAGTAATAAAAACTGCACAGAACAACAAAGAAAACCAGCAGGAGTGAACGATTCACTGATTACTAAATTCCTTAAACATTTTACTGGTGCACCAGTCTACTCACTCATAGAAGGTAATCGTTCTGGGCAGGGGAGGTTCTGGACATAGGTGAAGTTCTCAGGTAGGTACGTAGTTGGCTGGGCCAGGTATTCACTGGAGTTACTGCCATCAGGATAGTCTGCGGCAAAATCCCACAAAATCAGTATAATGGAGTACTTCAGAGGCAAGTCTAATTTTATGCAGAAAAGCGATTTATGTCATAAAACAACCTATCTATTTAGTGGAATGGTAAACTATTTTTTATTGGCAATGATATTTTTATTTTATTGTTACCGTGATAAATAGCAGAAATTATCGGGATACATTTTTTAGTCCATATCCCTCATCTCTATTGGCAGTACTGAAAAATGAAGGGTGGCTGCTTCCAAAAGTGATGAATCCTTCTGAGAAATCCATAATTCTGGGAAGTGTACTTGTGTGGCACTGGAAACCTTCAGTGATTCCGCATTTAACAGTCTCACTCACTGTAGCTAGCAGCAAAATGTGTAGCTGTCAAGTACCAACAGCATCTGTTGCCAGCCTGATCACCCTGCACCAAAGAAACCAAGCATCCAAACTGGTTCACTTGGCTCAGTGGATCTGATATAGACACTGATTAGTCAGTCTCATTGTCATATTTCAGTCGATCTTCTCCAGGAACAAATTAGACTGTGGCAGGGCTGAGGACTGCCTCCACTGGATCGGAGCAGAAATACCTGGGTGACCATCGACAACAGACTTTACAGGAAGACTAACAGCACAGCTGTGTACAAGAAGGGGTGCAGCAGACTCTTTTTCCTGAGGAAGCTGGGGTCATTCAATGTGTGTCAGTCTTTTACCAGTCTGTTGTGGCCAGCAACCTTTAATCCACTGTGGTCTGCTGGGGGAACAGCATTGCAGCCACTAACACAAGGCCGGCTCTGTCCCTCGCTGATTTTTGAAGTGATGGTGAGGAGGACACTGAACAAAACTCCTAACCACCATCTCCACTATATAAGACACCTGTGGTGGACTGTGTTGGGCCTGAGTACTAAGGCACTCAATATTGGGGTTTGACTATCATAAATAATTATTTATAATTAAATAATTGGATCTAAATTTCTATATCACCTCGGGGCACCACCCTTCTGAGAAGATGGTAAATGGTAAATGGCCTTGCTTTTATATAGCGCTTTTCTACCTATTGGTACTCAAAGCGCTTTTACAGTCAGAGACACATCTACCCATTCACTCACACAAGCACGCACACATTCACACACCAGTGCCACGCACTGGGAGCAACTGGGGGTTCAGTGTCTTGCTCAAGGACACTTCGACATGTGGCACATTCTGGGGATCGAACCGCCAACCCTCTGGTTCGTGGACAACCCGCTCTACCTACTGAGCCACAGTCGCCCCAATTAATCAATTGTCAGTTTGGATTTCTTAACTTAATTTACTACAAACAAAATTACCACATTAACAATTAGTTAAAGTGAAGGAATTTAGAGCTCTTGACTCTTGATTAGAGGAAGGATGGTTAGTTTAGCATGCAAGAGTTCCTGAGTCTGTGTTGCATAATCTAAACTAACATCAACTTAACAATGTAGCCTTACAACCAAATGATCACAACAACTCAATAAAAATAAATATCACATCAAATCAACGTTTGAGAATTCTTAGCTTAGCTTGACTTACTTTTTAAGTGGCTATTGAATACAGTGAGTACACTCCAGTCGCATCACTATTTGTATTTGTATTTATGCACCTCAGGGATAACAACCATAATTGTTGGTGCATATAAGGTGGCAGCTGTCAGCTCTTGACTGCTATGACAGTTGCCTTGGCACTCAGTTATGCACAGTCACCATACCCCGTGTGCAGTCGGGAGTTTTTCTCCTTGAAGTGGACAGCGTGTGACAAGTTCAAGCACTGGTTGAACAGCCATCTGTTTACGTTGTAGCTAGGGCTGCAGCTATCGATTCTTTTTGTAATCGATTAATCTAGCACTTTATCGATCGATTAATCGATTAATCGGATCATTTTTTTAACGTTTTTAAACAACCAAAACGAATAATGCATAACGAAAATTATGTGGCAGTAAAATGATCAAGCATTTGCCTTTTATTTCTCAAAAAAACAGAGAAGGCAACTCCATTTGGCTCCAAAACTAAGCCCATTTATTGCAATTTGCCCATTAAAAGTGCCAGTGACAACAATAACATGACAATACAGTTAAGCGAACTTACTGTAAAACATGTATAACATGTTTTATGTAGATTTCTACACCTGCAGCATTTACCATTAGGTTACGAACAAATAATACATAATTTCTGGGGTGAGCCCTGTGGTAACCTAGCAACCTATGTGTTTGTGAACGCGTGCTGTGCGTGAGGAAGAGTGAGAGAGATGAGGGTGCATTTTTCACAAGATCATTGGCAGTGCAAACTCAAAGGCGAGCCACTTTTACGACAACATACTTACGTCACCTTTGCAAATGTGCATTTCTACGTCTGGTTTTTGAGCTCGTTTCTGTCCCCTTTTTATTAAAAATCGGTCCATTTTGTGTTTTACGCTAGCTACGCTGTTTGACGGCGCCTGCCTGCAAACGTGCGCTGCGGTCAAGTTTTGTAAACAATGCCACATGGCCACTTTCATTCGCGCTTTCCATGATTCAGCTGCGTGAAATGTATTACAACTTATGAATGTAATGATCCCAAACTTTAGACATTTTCTGCCGTTTATGGGCATCTTTACTCTCCGCCATCGCGCCAACTAAATTCAAAATGTATCTCGCGCTAGTGGTGTGCTTCGCATAGGTGCTTCCGTGCTTCTTAAACAACGGCCTGTGTGGATAAATCAGATGCCTGCGCGTATAGTGCGCGTCATAGGAATTTAACGAGGCTTCGAGGCAGAGTTTTTGCCTCGAGCAATTTTTGTAATCGAGTTAATCGAGTAACTCGACGAATCGTTTCAGCCCTAGTTGTAGCCCTTGATGTATACACTGTCCAACTACATTTAGAAATACACAGGACAAGATGTTACAATCCCTTGTGCTGAAATCCCAGGCAAAACACGTTTAGAGGCCCTGTTCGACTAAGAGGCCCTACCAAGCCTACAGTCATGTAATATGACCAATAACCTATATTCTACCTAGGCTAACTACGACACCTCAAGAAGGCTTAACAGTGATTTCCAGCATCCTGGAATCACCCCCCTCCACACCGCCACTACACAACTCTTTCTTCCTCACCACTCGATGTCTATCAACAACTAGTATGGAAACTAATAACCACGAGCCAAACAAACAAATCTACCATGCTCTGCTCCGTTGATGCGAGCTGAAGCACGTAACAAACAAACAAATTCATAACAAACAAATCTACCATGCTCCGCTCCGTTGATGCAAGCTGAAGCAACATATAGCGGAGACCTGAGTACACAGATCCTCACTTCCTAGACAGGAAGTGAAGTGGAGGAAGGAGATAAATGGGGCACACCTGTGGAAAAATCTCTCTCTAAACACAAGCAAGCTGCATGGAGGAGAACAAAGGAGTGAGAGGAACCAAAAAGACTGCACAGGATTTTGTTGCTCTTGAAGATAAAGTCTATCACAAGAAACAAACCTCCGAAAATCAGTTCCACTATAGGCTTTACATTCCACACAGTTTGGTTCAGGAGATACTCCAGAACTATCATGAAAACCCTTTAAGTGGCCACAGTGGTATTTTCAAAACCTATAAAAGACTTTATGAAGTAGCATATTGGGCTAGAATGTGGACAGATGTAAAAAACTTCATCAAAAAATGTGTAGTTTGCCAGAGTTTAAAAGCAGATAATAAAAAACCAGCTGGAAAAATTCAACAAACCTTGGTCACTGCCCCTAATGAAATGCTAGGCATTGATCTTATGGGTCCGCTACCAAGAAGCCCAGAAAGACATGAATACCTCTTGGTGGTGGTGGATTACTTTACCCGCTGGGTCGAAACGTTCCCTTTACGGAATGCCACAGCACAAACAGTAGCTCGAATTCTAAAGAAGGAAGTTTTTACCAGATGGGGTGTACCTGATTACATCTTATCTGATCGAGGTCCTCAGTTTGTGTCTTCAGTTTTCCGTGAACTCTGTCAGCAATGGACAGTGACTCCCAAACTCACCACTTCATATCACCCTCAGACTAATATGACAGAACGAGTGAATCGTACCTTAAAATGCATGATGGCTTCTTATGTGGATGACAATCATGGTAAATGGGATCAATACCTTCCAGAGTTCAGATTTGCCATCAATTCTGCTGTACAAGAAACAACCGGTGTAACACCTGCAGAACTTCAAATTGGAAGGAAGTTGAATAGCCCAATGGACAAGGTACTGAAAGGGAAGATTTACCCTCCTAATGCACCTGCTTATGATGTTGTCCATCAACTGCAACAATTTCAGACAATCGTAAAGGAAAATATAATGACATCAAGACGAAGGCAACTAAGGAATTATAACAAAAAACGCCGTACTGTCCATCTAAAACCAAAACAAAGAGTATGGGTTAGGAATTTTCCTCAGTCACAGGCCAAGGACAAATTCACTGCAAAGCTTGCCAAGAAGTGGAAAGGCCCCTACCGGGTAGTTCAGCAACTTGGACCCATAAACTACCAGGTGGTTTTGGAGGATACAGGTCAGGATGTAAGAACTGTACATGTTTGTAATCTCAAACCCTTCTACCCTAGTGCTGAGGATTTAGAGCGGTTAGAAAAACAGAAGTTAATGGATATTTTCCAGGAAAGCTCAGACGAGGAAGAGTTCCTAGGTTTTTTAGTTTGACGGTCTACCGCAAAATAGAAATTCCTTCTGAGTACCCACTAAACGTGGCCTTGCCAAACGGGGGGGGGGGGGGGTGTATAGCGGAGACCTGAGTACACAGATCCTCACTTCCTAGACAGGAAGTGAAGTGGAGGAAGGAGATAAATGGGGCACACCTGTGGAAAAATCTCTCTCTAAACACAAGCAAGCTGCATGGAGGAGAACAAAGGAGTGAGAGGAACCAAAAAGAAAACCAAGGGACAATCCAGTTTTTAATATGTTTAAAAGTAAAATAATTAGTTACCTATTTCAAAGAAACAAACAAAGATTAACCAAAAACTAGCTGGATACCCCTAAACTATTTGGAGGAAGCTGCCAGTGAATTACCAGGAGTCAGTCGTATTCCGGTGGAAAAGGATTTTTATTTGGACCGACTTGTTTTCCCTTGGTGGACTTTACCCTCCCTTAAGCTAAGTCTAATATTCAACTCTCCTGGCTTCTTATATTCCTGCTCCTTGCACACCACTTCAATCCACTTACATATCTTCATTTTTTACCCACAAAAAAACAAACTGATATGAACTGGACTGTTTTCATTTAAAAAGGACATTCAAACATCCGAGTCACTCATTTTATTGGACATTTGATTTCTTTAAGTGAGAGTGAATTTGTTTGCATATTTTCGTTATTATGGTGTTATTTGATTTGATGATGAAATTTCTGTTTGATTTATGACCCTTTTAAGGAAATGTGTTTGGATTTAATTGATAATTTGATCTGGTCTTTATGTGTATGAGTTGTCTAATTTAAATATACCTAAACTTGAAGTTACGGAACTATCCTGAAACTGGTTGTGATTATTTTTTATCCTTTTTGTAGCATGGGTATTTATGGAGTTAACCAGGCTTTATTGATTTTGGCAGGTTGAAAGTATAAATTTACTCTCCTGTCTGGCGCCCAATTGTAATTTTGTTAAGCCTACGCTACAAACAAACAAATCAACTGGGGCCTACATGCGGCCTACCTCCGGCCTACATCGTTACCTTAGTTAGCTCCCCAGCTAGCATGCTTCCTGCGCACCCATAACCAGTCACTGGCTCTCTCTGCTGCCCGGGACATATTGCTAACTGCAGTCCTCTGGCTTCTTCCTCGTATGCCCAGCTCACTCAGCAGAGTAATGACCGACTTTGCCACAAATCCACGGCAGACTAGACTAGACTAGAGCAGAAGTGGGTTGTCATCATCAACGTCCCTGGTACCAAAAATGTGGTGACTGATAATTTAAGCAGGGAACCTTTTATGCAGCAAAGCACGCTCACTGTTTGATCAAACAATGGAGCAACAGACAACAACCAGCTGCTCACATCAAGAGTGTAACAGTGATTACACTCAATGAGATTAGACTGGCTCAGTGGTGCACACTCTCCGTTGGCAGTCTTGTTCTCAATTTATGAGAGCCACATCTGAAGTAGGTTGCAGAACACCAAGATCTTGTATTGATGATGGGAGAGTCTCACCACTGCGCAAAGCCTTCTCCAGCATATCCCAAAGATTCTCAATGGGGTTATGGCCTGGACTCTGTGGAGGCCAATCCATGTGTGAAAATGATGTCTCACACTTCCTGAACCACTCTTTCACATGAATCCTGGCATTGTCATCTTGGAACATGCACGTGCCATCAGGGAAGATAAAATCCACTGATGGAATAATCTGGTCATTCAGTATATCCCAACCTCATCCATTGGGTACTTAAAGTTGTTGAGCCTACACCTGACCAACTGTAGCAACCCAAGATCACAACCCCAGCCCCCACAGGCTTGTACAGTAGGCTTTAGGGATGATGGGTGCATCACTTCATCTGCCTCTCTTCTTACCCTTCTTCTTATGCGCCCACCGCTCTGGAACAGCGTAAATCTGGACTCATCAGACAACATGACCATTTTCCGTTTATGCTACCTAGCAATCCGTAGCATTGTATACAAATATTGTGTATAAAAGGCTCACGGAACTGTCTGATGACATCTGCCAAGCATGGTAACCATTCTCTCAAGCTAACACAAGCGCTGAAGGTTGCTCTCTCTGAGCTAATGGCTAATCCTGCAGTTTATATTCTGAATTAGGGATGTACGATAATTTATCGTTTACGATATATCATCAAAAACGGCAAGAATATGTCATCCTGCGATGACAAATGATAAATTTTAATTGATGACGTATATATGTGTGCGGCATGCTCGCAGCCCGACACGTGTGGAATATTGACAAATTGACAACGACAGAAGGCGGAGCAGATATGCCGGGCAATGGGGAACTCATTCCTAGACAAGGCTCCACCTACATTATCTGGAACTGGTTCGGTTTTAAAAGTCTGATGTGGAGCAGCAATTTACTTCATGCAAAGTTTGCAAACAAATAGCACATACAAAGGACAGTAATGTCACTAAAACACAGCTCAAACCAGAAAATGTGTGTTGGGACATGAACCTGGTGGTGAGCTATGGAAGCTTAACCAAGTTAACCACATGGCTGTCTTTGTCCTGGAAACAAAGGGAAGCCCTGGAAACACCAATTCCCACAATCCTCCAGGTGTGAAAACTGACTCAGCAGTTCACTGGGTGACAGTGGCATGTGACCTCTGAGGTCATCAGGTCATATAAAATGCACTGTTGGCCTTTGTTCTCTCTCTTCCGCTCTTGCTCTCTTACCCTTCCTCAACTCCACACCTCTGCGTGGAGACCCCCAGCTGCTCGGCTGCAGCTGGGTGCCAGGTAGTCTGCTAACAAAGAGCAACTACTCCAGGCCTGTTCTCTCCATACAGCAGCGAAGCGAGTTCCTGCTAAGGAATCAACACCAGCTTTTTAGCCAACAAACAGAAGGTTTGCAGGCTAAACCCCCAAACAACAGGAGCCACACGGCTAGTTAGCACAGAACTGCTAACAAGCCACTTCAGGACTCAAGGAGCGGCCGGTTTCCCTCCAACGTCTGCCATCAGGACATACAGCAAAGACTACAAGTTTTCCCAGTTTGGCCTTCCATCAGGAATTGCCAACTAAAGGAGCAACATACCAGAAATGGACTTTCCACCAACTGGTAGTATGACCTGGGCATAGTCTAAGCTAAGCTAAGCTAAGCATAGTTAGAAATGTTGATTTGATGTGATATTTGTGTTTATTGAGTGTTTATAGTATAGTGGTTTGATGTTAGTTTAGATTATGCAACACATAGACTCAGGGTCTCTTGCATGCTAACTAACCACTCTTCCTCTAACCTGGCACCTCATAAAACCCTTATCACATTCCACACATCTACTGACCAGCACATGGTCTGAGCAGCCATTTTTCCTTTGTGTTCAAGACCTCAAGGCCCAGCGGCCATCTTGACACACCCACACTGGCAGCCATCTTGGAACGCCCACAACTGGCAGCCATTTTGACACACACACACACACACTCACATACATACACACACCTGTATAAAGTATTCTGTTTAGATTGTATGTTTATTTTTATTCTTGTTAATAAATGTCTTTTATATAATAGTATAATTTATGAGACTGATTTGATTGATTGGCTATCTTTTCCCTTCCTACAAGGGTGGTGCCCCGAGGTGATCTTGTAATTCAGATCCAATTATTTAATAATAAATAATTATTTTTGATAATTATTAATTATTCATGATAGCTAAACCCCAATATTGAGTGCCTTAATATCTTATTATATATATATTATATATATTATTATATTAAGGCAGCATTGACTTCATCCAAAGCCTCTGGTAAAAAACAAACAAAAAAAACACTCACACGAAACTTGCCAATGCACTACAGTCAAAAGGATTAGACTAAATTGGTGTTTATTTATCGTCATTTGTATCGCCACTGGGATAAATAACAGAAATTCCCAGAGGAAAAATTTACTGCTCAGAGCTTGCTCTTCTGTAGCTCTGGAGACGAATTTGAGATTCTCATCTCAGCCTCATTTTAGTTTCTATCTTGACTAAAATGTTTCTCATATGTTTCTCCTAAAATTCACTAGGAGCAATAGGTGAGACACAGTAATTAGGGGAGTCATACTTGAGAGTTCAGGGAGATATCTTGCTAATCTCAATTCAGTGTTTTTAATGGCTCCTTTATTTCTCCTTGGAGAAGAAAATGAGCAATACTGGAGCTACTGTGGAGCAATATGGCAAGCACGCACACGCATACACACACGCACGCGCGCACACACACACGCGCACGCACACACAAGCTATAATTCTATACACTGAAAAAAATAACTTGTAAGATTTACTTAATAAAATCCTCGTAACTATTTGCACTCACACTAAGTAAATTTTACTGCTGTAATATCAAGTATAATTCACTCACCAGTATCAAGTAAAATATACTTGCCACTAAATCTAACATTTTTGAAGATATTAAGTAACTCTACATATGAGTTTAGTTCTATTTAGTTACAGTAATCAAGTTACTCTCATCCTAATACTGAGTAAATCTTTTATTTTAATAACCCCAACCTTTATTAGGTTTTTGGTTAGTCTTCACGTTTGAAATAATTTGACAAAGATCCCAACGCAAAGTTCACTTATTTGCTTAGCCTTCAAAAAGCTTTATTGGTATGGGTGATAGATGCTCACGTCACCAAAGCAAGTATGAAATCAAAAGAACTTACATAAAGACAAGCACTGAATTTTGATAACATCTGGAATAGCGCTTTAAGTAAAAGTCTTTATAAAAAGCGCACTAAAACACTGATGCATTCGAACTGCGCAATCACAAAATTGTCACCAATGACGCATTTTTTCCATCACATCTTAACTTGAGAAGCAAATGCAAACAAGTGCCTCAACACATTTCAGAAAGCCAACATGACAAGTACAGAAAAGGGAACAGATGAATGGGTGGGCATGTGTGTGCACCATTCAAGACAGCAACCTAACCTTCAAAGTGTGCACTTTTGGGGAGAGCTTAATCCCATCCAATTCAAGGAAAAGTTTCTGAAATGCCTCAAAAGTGTAGCGCAGTGCAAAGGTTGTATATATATATATATATAAGTGCTATAGTCACACCCTTTAAAAACACACTGGATAGTTTTGTGTTTTTTCAAATGAGTCCCAAGGTGTTCAAAATATTGTTTCTCTGTGTGAAAACCACACAAATTACAAACAAGACAAACAGGGAAGTGACCGAGTGTGCAAATGTTTCAATCTATAATGCTTTAAGAGCTCTAAACGTGTTGATGTCTTGAAATTGCAACTTTTGCATGACCATCTCATTGCATTGTTCAGTCAATCTTGGACCTGTTCAAGTCTCCATCATTTCTAAATAAAAATACTTAACAATAGAGAAACTAACTGTCCAGCACTGGCTCCTCCTAAAGGTGACGCTGTCCACAGCACTGGCTCCTCCTTACAGTAACCCTGTAAAAGAACAAAAAAGTGTCATATTAAAACAATGACCTAAACCTTTTGATCGTGTGTGCACGTGCGCAGACCCACTAGACGCACAACGCTTGACCCACGCAAGGGTCTGCGTCAGGTATTTAAAATACGAACATGTGTCAGGGGCGGGGTATAAATACAGCAAGGAAGTGGGCAGGTATAGTAACCAGAAAAGTGAGAACACTTCAAAGTGGCAAACAACAATTACAATCGGGGGGGGGGGGGGGGATCACAAAAAAATACAATGATAAAAACATTTTTTTGGGAGCATATGGAACAGTGTCCCTTTTCCTCTCTTCTCGTATGTATTTTCTTTTACAAACAATAATAAGGTACCCATACTGGGTAGTATATATCGATATAGATATATATAGATATATATCTATATATATATCGATATATAGATATATATCTATCTATATATATATCTATCTATATATATCGATATAGATCTATATCTATATATATATCTATATAGATCTATATCTATATATATATCTATATATATATATATATCTACCTGCTGTTAAACGTTTAAGCCCACTGCTCTACACCCTAATCTCTCTCAGTCACTCTCCCCCTCTGCATCTGACGCTGACGGTCACGGTGACGGTGACGGTCACGGTGACGGTCACCGCCCCCCCGGTACTACACACATCTAAAGTGAATCGGTAAAAACGACCGAGGCTGTAAAAGTAAGGAGTTCGGTAACGTCACTCCGTTACTCACCCTGCTGCTAATGCTGCTAATGCTAGCCGCCATTTTGCGGTTCAGCGCACACATAACGTTACCGAACTGATATACACAAAAGCAAACTCCGAAGAGTTTTGCACGCCATTACAAGTCTACAGCAAGTCATAAGTAATTATCGACATAAAACATTTATCAAGACATTAATACATTAATATCCGTACTTAATCATACAGGTGACAAGCGACTGCCGCCAACCGTCCTTAAGTTCACAGTGGGGTATGGGGTGGGGTAAAGCTAAAGGTCAAATAGGATGAAATAAAACAACTAATATTAACGTCTTACTACAGCAAACATAAATGGACGTATCTTAAACTCACCTCTTAGCACGGTGAAGAAATGTTGTGCAGTAAATTCAAACGATGCATTCAGATGACGGTGATTGGATCTCTGCTGGCGGTAACTGGTCCCAGGAGCATGCGCAGCCCGTTGTTCATTGCGCATGCGCAGATATCAAGCGGGCTGCATTTTCGAGTAAAATGTATTTCATATTTTTAGGTTTATGCGCAAGGACTATGAAATGAGTAAATATTACTAGAAAATGTATGACAAATCGTACTCTTATCTTGCAGTACATTTATTACATGGAAAAAATATGTATATATTCACAATTTAATTATGTTGTCACTGAAACTTAATATTATAATGTAGATATTATGACTGTTTTCTTGATATATATTACTAGACCTAAAAGTTCGTTTTTTCAGTGTAGCAAATGAGCTGACAGACAAATTGATTTTCCTTTTGGAATGAATAAAGCAATCTCTTTATTCAAATTCAAAACAGCAGACTTAACAGACTTAAATGTTTGGTACAAAAACTATTTTGACTATATTCTGATATTGGACTTGTTGAAATATTGCTCTCAAATTACCAATAAATTACTGTTGATTTTATTTTATGTTTTATGTGGTTCATGAAAATGAAAATGAATTATGTGCATTGGAATACTTAAAATGATTCATAGAAAATATAATTAATATAAAAGCAGAAGGTCTTTGCAACCTACAATCATATATTTTCAATCATTCTGATTACAGTACAGTTTTATATCATTTAAAAAAAATCATGTGGATTACATATAAAGTCAACATCCAAAACATTGATCTTAGTCTGAGAAATCAATGAGTGCTTGTGGAGAGCTCTGTCTGAGCTTAGTATGAGATGGATAAACTGAAGCTAGAATGAGAATAGTTTGAGTTTATAGAGAGAGCTCTCTGATTTCTCTGCATGATATCACAAAGAGACATAAAAGTTGAGAAACTCTGAGAATTATATTAGAGCTTGTTGAGATCTCATCTGAAACTTAAGAGGAGACTAAATTGAGATTTAGTGCATCTTATTGCTCCAGAGAAAAAGATGAGACACAGGAGAAATAACCCTTAGTCTCAGTTTGCTGTCACACAGATCTCATAGTTGTCTAGGAGAAGTAAATGAAACATTTTTGAGATCTCTTTTTGAATTTTCTTTTCCTCTGGGTTATCGGGATACATTTTTTTAGTCCACATCACCCATCTCTATTCTGAATGCTCATAAATAGTTTGGAAGATATCTTATTTGACTCGCTATACTGTCTATGTTGATAATGACATCCAGAGAGCAGAAAAAAGAGCCAAACCTGCCAGTAATTCCACCAACATGGGCCCACCTGTCTCTGTTCCTTCAAACATGCTAACAGCAAACATTGCAGCTAGCAACTAATGGAGGTAGTATGATCATGAAAGTTTTAGCCGAAGTGAGAGACTTTTATCACGTAACATGGCATTTTTAAGAATTTGGACTTGTTTGTTCTTTGTTGCTGTTGTCATTGGCGCACCTAAATGTGCAGTTGCTTTTGATAAAAAGGTTTTTATAATGTTAAAGTATGTGAACATGTGTTTTTATGTTTTAGGTCCACAATCCACGAAAAAACAAACATTTCTGTAATGCAACGTTGAAATAATGAAGCTGTGGGTGGCAAATTGAGTGTAGGGTGCACTGAAATGCAGCCATGGTCCCGTTCTCCATGCTGCAGTCCTCAGTCTCATGCAGTGAGCACACATGACAGAAAATTGTGACTGATCATGAAGAACAAAACCGTGTTAAGCAGCTCATGTGCCAAAAAACGGACAAAACATTACTTGATCGCTGTCCATCTTGGTTCACCACAAACTCCATCAACAACAACAACAACTCGTATTGGCTGCTCCCGTTATCACTTCCTGTACATTGGTACATTACCTTTCCGGTTGATATTAAATTGTTAAAGTGTTTCACCTCTTGTTAATTTGTTTTCTGAAATTTAAATTTGTTAATGTGTTTTAACAATGTAATTTTGTTTTACGATATGTAAAAATGTTTCTAAAATGTAAATTTGTCTCGAGCTTTGTAAAGGTGTTTCACATTTTTTAAAGTTGGTTTGCACCTCCCGGCCACTGTACTAAATGGCTAAACGATCCCAACTTCTAGAAGTTTGTGAGTACACTAGTTCAGTAACTAATAAAACTAATTTAGAAATGCTAACCTTAGACAAGTCGAATAAACAACTTGAGAGGGAGGTAGACAAGACAAATCCTCATACACAGGAATTAACTAGGGCCGTATATAATGCACTTCATGCCTCTAAAACAGAAAATTCCTTGATAAGTTTAAAACAAGCATTTCATGAATTTTATGAAGGGGATAAAAGTGGAAAGCTATTAGCTTGGCAAATAAAATAAAAAAATAGATACAGAAAGAGCCATCAATAGCATCCAAACTCCAAATGATGGATATTATCAGAACCTATATGAATCAGAATTATCAGAATTAGAGGAGGATCAAACTCCCTTTCTCAACCAAATCCCAGTCCCCACCATATCTGAAGATAACAAATGCTGAATACAGAATCTATTTGAAGTACTCTCCTGCTTTGGGGACCCGGCAGGGTTGCACTTTGTCCCCCCAACTTTTCATTTTAGCGTTAGAGTCTTTTGCCATCTCCATTAGAAATCACCCTGTTATTAAATGAATTGAGATTGCAGATCTGGAGCATTGCATAGCCTTATTCGCAATCGATGTATTATTTTTTCGGACAAAGTTGGAGCAGTCTTTCTCGGCTCTTGCTGATGAGATTAATAGGTTTGGGAAGTTCTCAGGATAAATCTTCTGTTTGCTTCCTCAATGAGAGGAATAGACTTCATCCCACAGTCCGGCACCCATAAATGAACGCACCTGAAGGATCTTTATTACTCCCAGAATCAAAATCAGAATATTGTCATTGCATAAGTACAATGAAATTAAAAGTACCGTCTCTTAAAGTGCATAAAAAGGAGAACATAAAGAAAGAAAACATACCACATGTGTACTAGCTTTCACATTCACACATTCACATTCAGCAGTACTGCACATAAATATTCATAAACAACACTGTACAACACCAGCCTGAGTCAATAGCGACTTTTCTGTACAACACCAGCCTGAGTCAATAGCAACTTTTTCTCCATGAACAAATAAATCTGCTCATTACACTGTTTTTTTTGCACTAAACCACTACCTCACCATCTTATAGTTTAAGCAATTATTTATTTGTAGAGTTTTTTATTCCACCATTGACTGTACCATAACTGTATATACAGAATGTCTCTATATTTCTTCACATCTTTTCTCTGTATATTTTTCAGAACATTCTTATTTTTGTATATATTTTTTCAAATGTGTATTGTGTAACTCTTTTTTTCTTCTTTTAACCATGTCAAAGTCGTCATTGCTGTCTGTATGTCACACAGTGGTGATTTGGTTTTGTGTTGTCTCGTGATTTCCGGTTTTATTTTGAAAGTCTAACTCTCGTTTCAGTTAACCACTTGCCCTTCCTCTTGTGTCACCGGTCTGATTGTCTTCCTGATTGTTTCCACCTGTTCCCCATTACCCTCGTGTGTATATATGGTCTGCGTTTTCCCCTGTCCTGTGCCAGTGTGTCACGTTTCATGTCATAGTGTGTGTTCGTGTTTGCCAGCCTTCGTGTTCTCAAGTATTGGATGAGTAGTTTGTTCATGTTTTGTTTTGGCTACGTTTTTCCTCTACGGAGTGATATTTTTGTTTGATACTTGAGATTTTTACTTGTTGAGATTTGATACTTTGAGTTTGAGTTTAATAAAGCTCCTCTGGATTTCGCTACATCTGCATCTGAGTCCTACTCCTTTGTTACCGTCGTGTCACTGTATATATATTTGCCAAATTCCATGCTACTGCAACAAGGAAATTTCCCATACGTGGGATTAATAAAACATCTTATCTTAAATATTGCACAGCAGGAAGGGATGAGTTAAGTTAATACAGTTATGGCTTTTGCATAGAAACTGATATTTAGTCTGCTTGTCCGTGCTTTTAATGACCTGAAACGTCTGCCCGAAGGCAGCAATTCAAAGTATGTCCCGGGTGGGATGAGTCCCTGAGAATGTTTTTAGCCCTCCTGAGACCGCATGAGCTGAACAGGCCTTCCAGGGTGGGGAGAGTGCAACCGATGATCTTTTGGGCTGTGTTGACAACCCTTTGGAGCGCTTTCTTGTCTGCTACTGTGTAGCTAGCGAACCACACACACACACAGTAGGTCAAGATGGTCTCTATGGAGCAATGATAGAAGGAGACCAGCAGTTTCTGACTCAGGTTGTTATTCCTGAGCACTCTCAGGAAGTTGCTCAAGATGGGACAGAGTAACGTGGAGAGTTGTGTTGATAGCATCCTCTGTGGACCTGTTGGTTCTGTAGGCAAACTGGTGAGGGTCAAACGTGGGTGGGAGATTTGAAGTTATGTGGGTCCGGACCAGTTTCTCAAAGCACTTCATAATGATTGGAGTAAGTGCTACTGGACGGTAATCATTCAGGCTGGTTGAGGACTTGAGGCAGGGAGTGACAGCAGCCTGAGACAGCGACTGGTTAAACATCATGGTGTAAATCCCAGCCAGTTGATCAGTGCAGTCTCGTAGCACCTGTCCTCTTTTTTTTTTTTATTTCATTTGTTTATTGATTTTTCAGTGACATAACAAAAGCAAGAGGTGATTTATTTTGGGAGTCAAAACAGTGCCAGGAATAACAAGTAAAATTGAAAAAAAAAATAATAATAGTAAAAAAAAAAAAATAGAATTTGAACTGAAATCAGAAACGCAATAACTAATAAAACAAAAACATGTGCTTAAGGGTCTATAGTGTCCCGGATGTTCCCCAAAACCCAGCCAGCACCCCACATATGAATGATTGACCATTTGCTGTTGCTTGTGTAATTTTATTTTATTTTATTTTATTTATTTATTTTTATTATTTGTTTGTTTGTTTGTCTACTTAGTAATTTATTTACTTTCTCTTACTAAAAGAAAACTGTTATTCACCGATTAAGTTATTCCCCTGTCTTCTGTTATTCATCTCAGTACAATCAAGCAAAACATAATTTAACAAATACCACACAATTTTCGTGTCACTCTCTTTACCTCCTGTTCACTAATATTGCAATATATCCACTTATTTACTTATTCATTTTATTATTATTATCATTATTGTTATTCTTGTTATTATTGTTATTATTACTATTATATTATTATAATTATTATGTGTATATATGTGTATATGTGTATGTATATATGTGTATATATACAGTGAGAGTAAAAAGTATTTGATCCCTTGCTGATTTTGTTGGTTTGCCCACTAATAAAGACATGAGCATTCTATACTTTTAATGGTAGATGTATTTAAACATGGTGAGATAGAATATCAAAAAGAAAATCCAGAAAATAACTTTAAGGAATATATTTTAATTGATTTGTATTACATTGAGGGAAAAAAGTATTTGATCCCCTAGTATGCATTAGGAGTTCTGGCTTTCACAGAGCAGTTAGACACTCCCAATCAACTTGTTACCTGTATAAAAGACACCTGATCAGTGAATCAGACAGACTCCAAGCTCTCCAACATGGGTAAGACAAAAGAACTTTCTCAGGACCTCAGAGACAGGATTGTTGACCTGCACAAATCTGGAATGGGCTACAAAAACATTAGCAAGATGCTGGGAATTAAAGAAACAACCATTGGTGCAACTGTCAGAAAATTTAAAAATTATAACATGACCATCAACAGACCTCGATCTGGTGCTCCACAGAAGATTTCACCTCGTGGGGTGGCAATGATAATGAGAACTGTTAGAAAACGTCCTGCAACCACTCAGCAGGAGTTAGTGAATGACCTCAAGGCAGCTGGGACCACAGTAACCAGGAAAACAGTTGGCAACACTTTGCGACGCAATGGGTTAAAATCCTGCAGTGCCCGAAAGGTACCCCTGCTTAAGAAGACACATGTGAAGGCCCACCTAAAGTATGCCAATGATCACCTCAAAGATGCACAAAGTGATTGGGAGAAGGTTCTGTGGTCAGACGAGACCAAAATTGAACTATTTGGCCTAAACTCTACACGTCGTGTGTGGAGAGAGGAAAATGCTGCCTATGACCCAAAGAACACTGTGCCCACCATCAAGCATGGAGGTGGAAGCATTATGTTTTGGGGGTGTTTCTCTGCCAAGGGCACAGGACTACTACACCGCATCAGTGGGAAGATGGATGGAGCCATGTACCGTGCAGTCTTGAGGGACAACCTCCTCCCCTCTGCCAGGAAGCTGAAAATGGGCCGTGGTTGGGTCTTCCAACATGACAACGATCCCAAGCATACAGCAAAGGCAACAAAGGAGTGGCTCAAGAAGAACCATATTAAGGTCATGGAGTGGCCCAGCCAGTCTCCGGACCTCAATCCTATTGAAAATCTATGGGGGGAGCTGAAGGTCCGAGTTGCCAAGCGACGGCCCACCAACCTGAATGATTTAGAGAGGATCTGCAAAGAAGAGTGGGCCAAAATTCCCCCTGATATGTGTGCTAACCTTGTGGTTAACTACCACAAACGTCTGACCGCTGTGCTTGCAAACAAAGGCTTTGCCACCAAGTATTAACTGCTTTTGGCTACAGGGATCAAATACTTATTTCCCTCAATGAAATACAAATGAATTAAAATATATTCTTGAAAGTTATTTTCTGGATTTTCATTTTGATATTCTGTCTCTCCATGTTTAAATACATCTACCATTAAAAGTATAGAATGATCATGTCTTTATTAGTGGGCAAACCAACAAAATCAGCAAGGGATCAAATACTTTTTACTCTCACTGTATATATATATATTTTTTTTATTTTATTTATTTATTTATTTTATTTACTGATTTTTGTTCCCCTTTTTTTTTTTTTTACCTTCACAGCACACAACACATACAACTTGCAAAAAAACATTCTGAGCATGCTACAAATTCACATAAAAAACTCACAATTAGAGGACAATCAGGGTGGCTGCTCTGGAATAGTTGTAAAAATCAGTCCCTCAACATGTGCAAAAAATGGACCCCAAGTTTTATTAAACTTTTCAAGAGACCCATGTATTGAGCACCTAACTTTCTCCCAACTTCACAAACTGGAGGATGTCCCTGACCCAGGAGGAGTGAGAAGGTGGCGCAGGAGACTTCCACCTCAATAAAATCAAACGTCTAGCCAATAAGGAGACGAAGGCCACTAAGTCAGCTTTATATTTAGGAAGCTGCAGAGTTGGAGGTAAAACTTATGCATATGGGATCTACATAATTTTAGATTATGGAAAGCCTAACTCGAGTGAGATGGGTACGATGTAGAATTTTGCACTGGGTCAGGCCATGTCTAGCACAAATCAGAATCAGAATCAGAATCGGCTTTATTGCCAAGCATGTGTGTACATACAAGGAATTTGCTTTGGTCCTACAGAAAAGACCATGGCCGCCAATGGGTATCTGCGCCAACTATTGGGAAATTGGGGACAAGAAAGGGGGAAGGAACAAGAGGAGAGAGGAGGAGAAAAAGCAGCTCCCAGACTACACACCTCTGGGGGAGTACAGCCTGGGACCAGTAAAAAACCTTAGCAAACATAAGCACATATGAACACACTTTACAATAGTGTTAATTTCGTTAACGAAAACTATGACGAAATATGTTCGTCAACGCACATTTTTCTACGGACGAAAACTAGACTAGACGAGACTAAATCCCACATGAATAAACGATAAATAGGACTAAATCAGTATGTATTTTCATTGACTAATAAAGACGAGACGAAAATGAAGTTCACTTAATGAAGACTACGATAAAATCTATGGTCATTTTCGTTCACGAACTAACTAAGACGAGACATAATATTAGACTTCCCGTCTCCTCTGCTGCGCAGCCTGACGCAGGCACGCTGTTCCTCACACACACGCTACACACACACACACACACACACACGCTACACAGACACGCCCCCTTTCGAACTCGCAGCCGGCCCAGTGCCATCACTCTATGGCACTGAGCCGGCCGAGCGGCAGACACGAGGGACACGAGAACACAGATGAATGGAAGGACACAGGACAGTAATAATATTAATACTGACCTCAGGTTTTATGTGAACTAGCTTTAAAGACACAGCACTTTTGTTATCCATTTGTTATTAAAGGAGTTGTTCACCACCAAAATGACTTTTCTTCTATTGATTACTCACTGCGGATATTCAGTATTATATTTGTTTAAATGCAGGCATTATTTGTCTGAATTGTTATGGTTCAAAAATAAATATGCACCTTTATGAAAAGGATGAGAGAAAATGCTATGTGAAATAATTATAGATTATATGGATATGCTATATATTATTTGCTGACAAAAAAGGTAAAGGGGTAAAATAATTGTCTTGACTAAAACTAGACTAAAATGTCAACAGTTTTCGTCGACTAGACTAAACTAGATAAAAATACGTTGTCTTGGACTAAGATGAAGACTAAAATGCTTGGCTTTTAGTGGACTAAAACTTGACTAAATAAAAACGGGATGAGGGTGACTAAATGTGATAAAAACTTACAAGGGCGATTGAAACTGGACTAAGACTGAACTAAAACTATAAAATGGCTCATAAAATTAACACTACTTTACAACACAATAAGTCAAAAACAACTTGCACCGGGGAGGGGGAAAAGCGAGGTGAAGGTATTCCAGCTCAGACAGGCAGCTATCCTTGTCATCGGACCCCGCCTGCTGGACTGGATGGGTAAAGCTGCGAAGGCGTGGGATTGGGGGTAGGGAGGTGTAGTGCATATGTGCATGTGTGTGAGTGTCTTTGTGGTGTGTGTACATAAGCCTGGAGAGTTGCTATGTCTAGCCTCCCAGTCAGTGCCTCAGTTTGCAGGATGTCATCGCGATAACACAGCAGGATTGCCATGGAGACGTCCCTGATTGGGTCCCAGACGAAGTCAACCATCGCAGGTGTCCATGAAGGAAGGGGGCAGGGATGGGACAGAGCGTCTCACAGCAGCGATCTTATGGGGTGTTTGTTCCAGCAACGGCCTTGGCCAAGGCCCGCTGGCTCCGGGGTCCAGATTAGAACATGATTGTTTGGGTTAGGGCGAGTAGTCGTATTTCAATAGACACGGCTTACACTGTTTGTCCATACTGGTCTCCAGGTCCGTCCATTCGCCTTTGCAAAGCCGAGAGCTTCTCCATGATGTTTTCCATATTGTGGCTACTGACCACATTCAGAGCACGAACAGCCAGACAGATACCATGGTGGTATCCATGTTGCGGTTAATAATCACAGTCAATCTCTCCGAGGTGTTATCCGTGTTGCGATTTATAGCCACAGTCAGTGCGCTCATAGCTCTCTCCATGGAGATCTCCATGGCGCGGTTGCCGGCCACAGTCTGAGCGCTAACAGCTCTGCACACTCCATCAATTATTTCGGGCAGCTTCATGGGGCTTTGGACTGCTGACACCGACCAAATTTTCTGATACAACAGGGCAGTGCCTAATCCAATCAGCAGAAAGCCTGTTATCATGGTTCCAAATATGTAAAGATCCTCGATGTCCTCAACGGAAAGAGGCGCCAGGCACACGACCCTCCACTTCTCCCAGGAGTCCATCGTGTATCCAGCAGCAAACGTTCCGTCAAGGCAGGTAGGTTCCCCCGAACCTAGCTTCTCGTCGAGAAGATTCTGTCAATTGCGTTGAGAGACCAGTTCACCAATTCCATGATTTAGAATTTAGAGAGCAGTGCCGAAAGAGGCTCTTCAAAATAGATGAGGAGTGAACCAGGTGCAAAATGGCATCCCACAGCTCCTCCGAGATCTCCTCCCCTAGATCCTCTTCCCATTGGGTTTTAATTTTAAGCTGTGGGGCTAGTTGCTAAGAATAAATAAGATTGTACAAACGTGAACTAGCACCCTTAATAGTAGGGAATGGGGTTAAAAAGGAGTCAATTAAAGAGGCTTGGGATATTGGGGCTAAGACTGCGGGTGAAGCTATGAACTTGAAGATATCTAAAAAAAAAAACAATGCTGTCTAGGCAGATGGAATTTCTCAGAGAGTTGCTGGAAGGATGCGAATGTACCAGCAATATACAAGTTCCTAAATGCCTTGATGCCGTAGTCCAACCACAAAGAAAAAAAAAAAAAGCCCCATCAACTAAGGAAGGATGAAAAACCGGGTTAGCTGACAAAGGTGCTAGGAAAGAGAAGGTCTGTAAACCAAAGTAGGGTCGAAATTGCTCCCAAATTTTAAAAGTAGATTTAACTAAGATATTATTGCAAAAAGGGGAGAGAGAAAAGCTAAGAGGAGCATGGACAAGGGCAGTCAACGAAGCAGGTTTAGCAGAAGACATCTCCATACTCAACCGTGAAGGAGGAGCTGGTGCCCCTTCCAGAGAAATCCAAAGCTGAATTACAAGCTGAATTATTCTAAGAATGGAAGCCCAATAATAAAACCTCAAGTTAGGAAGGGCCAGGCCCCCAAGGAGCTTTGGTCTCTGCAACAGCTCCTTTCGTAAACGAGGGACCTTCCTGTTCCATATAAACTCAGTGATTGATTTGTCCAATTTGTGAAAAAAAAAACTGAGAAAGACAGGTATGCACTGGAAGAGATAAGACAATTTTGGGAGGATGTTCATCTTAACTGAATTAACCCTGGCCACAAGGGAAAGAGGCAACAGTGACCACCGTTAATAGTCCTTCTGTATCTGATCTAACAAAGGGGCAAAAATATATTCAAACAAATCCTCAAATCGGTCTCTAATCTGGATACCAAGGTACTTAAAGCCAAATGGAACAATTTTGAATGGGAAACCCTGAGCAGCATTTCGGGGACCTTGATTTAAAGGAAACAGCTCACTCTTGTCCAAATTTAGTTTATAGCCTGAAATCTGACCAAATGAACTAAGGATGTCGAGAGCAGCCGGAACTGAGACAGAGAGATTAGACACATATAATAACAAATCATCAGCATAGAGGGAGACTTTCTGTTCGAGACTATATCTTGTTATTCCAGTGATCCGTGGCTCTGAACGAAGCGCAATAGCCAGAGGTTCAATAGCAACAGCAAATAGAAGAGGACTCAGAGGACAGCCCTGACGAGTGGAGCGGTGCAAAGGGAAATAATCTGAATGGGTGTCATTGGTTCTGACTGAAGCCACAGGGGATGAATAGAGCAACTTAATCCAAGAAATGAACTCCTGGCCAAAACCAAATCTCTCCAAAGTGTAAAAAAGGCAATTCCACTCCACTCTGTCAAAAGCCTTCTCCGTGTCTAATGAAATTATGGCTTCTGGCCCTATTGACGAAGAAGGATTATAAACAACATTAAGAAGTCATCTGAGATTTAAGAACCCGTGTCTGTTTTGGACAAAACCAGTCTGATCAGGAGAAATTATCAAAGTGAAAACTGATTTCATTCGCAGAGCTAGTAATTTGGACAGAAGTTTTAAATCTACAGATAAAAAGACTAATTGGACGGTAGCTTGAGCAAGACAGATGGTCTTTATTCTTTTTTAGGAGTAGTGATATGGAGGCCTGATTTAAAGTCTGGGGTAATTGAGAAAGAGTGAGAGATTCATTGAACATTTCATTCAGAACTGGTGCCAGTTTGTCAAAAAAGGTCTTGTAAAACTTGGTCAGAAAACCGTCCGGGCCTGGACATTTTCCAGACTGCATAGATAATGTTGCCCGTTTAAGGTCATCTATGGTGACTGGGCCCCCCAACCGCTCAGCAGTAACAGCATCTACCCTAACCAACTCCAGTGAATCAAAAAAAAATATCCAGGGCTGACAGATCAGGCTCAGCCTCAGAAGTATATAAAGAGGAGTAAAACTGTTTAAACTGATCATTAATTTTTTTAGGATCGGTTATGACGCCAGAAGGAGTATGAATCTGTGAAATCTGCTGAGAGGAGGATTGGAACAATACGTGCTTTCAAGATGAATTGTGATGGTTGTGTTTCTATGATATCTGTTTTGTTTGTTTCTTGTCTTCCCGTTTCCTGATTTATTTAGTTTTTGATTTCCTGTTCTCTATCGTCTTGAGACTATCTCTCCACGTTACATATTCCATGTACGGGGAATGACCTCCCCTGCATGTCAGGGTACGTGGACACTTCTTTAAGACACACCGGCTCGCCCGGTCACGTCCCCAGGTTACCCTATAAAGCACCTGTGGTGGTGTGAAATCAGTGATTGTTTGATCTCCACCTCAGTCAGGGTGCAGAGTTATAATCCGAGAAGAAAACAAAGTGAAGAGGGTTGCAGCAGGTGTCCACTTACCTTTGGGAGGTGTCTGTCTACGGGCAGCCACCCTGGATGCTGATCCTTTCTTTTGTTATTTATGTTGTTACACGCTGTCACTGGTGGCTTGCCCCGGTGACGGTGCTTCTAAACAGGAGTGAAAGCTCGACTACGACGGCTATTCCCATGCCGACGTATTGCTTGCGGCCTGCGAGCTGACGCGTCCGGTGGGAAATTGGCTGAGCGCAGGTGTACAGTCTACAGCCAGCTAGTGATGGGCAATCGAGGCTTTGTTGAAGCCTCGACACGTGATTCAAAAAAAGGTTCATTACTCGAAGCTGATATTGACACAGTGCTCTATTAGGACATCTAGTGGACAATAAAATGTAGTGCAATGGAGATGTGTCTTACTGGTTCATGCTTGTATGGGACTTGATTTGCCATGCATATTCCTATTCGACTACATTACATGGATATGTGGTTTAAAGTTTATTATAAGAAAATTATATACATGAAACAATAAAATAAATAATAAAGTACAAATGGGACTTGAACCCTTGTTTCGCTAAGGAAAGACCGGTGACACCGTTGTCGGTGGATCATTTTGATTACGTCAGTACACTCTATGAACCTTCGCTGATTTACACTAATGTTTATGTTTCAGCGCTTACATCAACTGTTTTCATTTGCTCTTGGTATCATGGTTTAGTAGTATTAGAAAATATTTGTACTGAATGCAACAGTGTCAAACCAAATCTTTCTTGACTCAGTATTTGCTTCTAAGACTCATCTCATCTCTCCCGAAGAGCCGAGACAACCAAACCAGTTACAGGGTTTCCGAATGAAGTAGTGAAATGGTTCATATATCACAAAACACGTGATTTGTCCTAATCAATTATCTATCAATCGAGTGTTGTCTAACTATGTCACTAATTGATCGATTTCTTTCTGAATCTTAGTTAATAATAATAATAATACATTTTATTTATAAGCGCCTTTCAAGACTCCCAAGGACACTTTACAAAACATACAGACACAAAACAAGACAAAAGAAACAACAGAAGAAACCGATGTAGCGTGGCAGTCACGGTGGATAGGCTTTCTGGAACAGGTGGGTTTTGAGTCTGGATTTAAAGAGAGGAAGAGAGTCAATGTTACGAATGTCCGGTGGGAGTGAGTTCCAGAGTTGGGGAGCAGAGCAGCTGAAGGCTCTGCTCCCCATGGTGCTGAGGTGGGCTGAGGGCACGGAGAGGTGGATAGAGGAGGAGGATCTGAGGGAGCGGGAGGGGGTGACAGTGTGGAGGAGGTCCGAGAGGTAAGGGGGGGCGAGGTTATGGATGGCCTTGAAGGTGTGGAGAAGAATCTTGAAGTCGATGCGGAATTTGACGGGGAGCCAGTGGAGATGCTGCAGTACGGGGGTGATGTGGTGAAACGAGGGGGTTTTGGTGATGATGCGAGCTGCTGAGTTCTGGACCATTTGAAGCTTATGGAGGGATTTATGGGGGAGGCCGAAAAGGAGAGAATTACAGTAGTCAAGGCGGGAGGTGACAAGGCTGTGAACAAGGATGGACGTGGAATGGGGGCTGAGAGAGGGGCGGAGACGGTTTATATTGCGTAGGTGGAAATATGCAGACCGGTAACGTTATTGATGTGAGACTGAAATGAAAGTGAGCTGTCAAAGATGACACCCAGACTCTTAATCTGGGGGGAGGGGGAGATTAAGGAATTGTCGATAGTGAGAGAAAAACTGTCAGCTTTGGAGAGTGTTGATTTGGTTCCCATGAGGAGGAGTTCTGTTTTATCACTGTTTAGTTTTAGAAGGTTTGAGATGAACCAGGATTTTATTTCAGATAAACAGGTGATGAGGGAGGAGGGAGGGAGGGTGGAAGTTGGTTTGGTGGATAGGTAGAGCTGGGTGTCATCCGCGAAACAGTGAAAGTGAATATTGAATTTGTAGAAGATATTGCCAAGGGGAAGGAGGTAGATGATGAAGAGGAGGGGCCCCAGGACAGAGCCCTGGGGCACACCTGAAGTAACGGGAGAGGGCTGGGATCTGAAAGACTTGAGTTGAATGAACTGGGTGCGGCCTGAGAGATATGAGTGAAACCAGTCTAGGGGGGTGTGAGAGATGCCAATGGAGGATAATCTGCTGAGGAGGATAGAGTGAGAGATGGTGTCGAAGGCTGCAGTTAAATCAAGGAGGATGAGAATGGTGAGTAAACCGGAATCAGCTGCCATGAGGAGGTCATTTGTGATCTTTAGGAGGGCGGTTTCTGTGCTGTGGCGGGGGCGGAAACCAGACTGGAATTGTTCATACAGGCAGTTTTGAGATAGATGGGAATGGAGTTGAGTGGCAACAGTTTTTTCAAGGATTTTGGAAATGAAAGGTAGGTTGGAGATGGGGCGGAGGTTATTATAGTCATTAGGATCTGAACCAAGTTTTTTCAGTATTGGGGTGACAGCAGCAACCTTGAAGAGTGGAGGAACAATTCCAGTGGTAAGTAAGGAGTGGATGATGGCAGTGATGAGGGGGAGCAGAGAGGAGAGGCAGGATTTGACCAGAGTTGTGGGGAGGGGATCTAGCTGACACGTAGATGGCTTGGATATCCGGATGAGGTCTGCAATTTCGGAAGTGGACGGGAGTTCGAAACTGGAGAGTAACTGGCAAAGGGGGAGATGTTCAGGGAGGGAGAGAGGCGATGAGTTGGAGTTTAAGTGACGGTGGATTTTGTGAATTTTTTCATTGAAAAACAGTGACAGGGAGTTACAAGTCCTTTACCAGAGCAGATTAGACCAGAGTAGTAAGCAGATTTGGTTAGAGAGATTGAGTCCTTGTAATGTGATATGTGAGCTTTGTGCATTTCTTTATGAATAGTGAGACCAGTTTTCCTGTAGAGTCGCTCGAGTTGTCGACCTTTAGCTTTCATGAACCGGAGTTCAGGGGTAAACCAGGGAGCAGTTTGTGAAAAGGAAACGGAGCGAGTTTTAACTGGGGCAAGACAGTTGAGAATGTTGTTTAGATTATTGTTGTAATGAGTAACCAGATCATCGGTGGTGGAGAGACAGACTGGAGTGGAGATGTTGGCGATAGATGAGGAGAGGACTTCCATATCAATGTCCTTGATATTTCGAAATGAGATGAGTCGAGGTGTCTTGGGGATAGAGAGACAGAGTGTAGCACTGAAGGAGATGAGGAAATGGTCGGTGATGTGGAGATCAACAGCTGTGCAATTGTAGGGGGTGAGACCAGAACAGCAGATTAAGTCCAGAGTATGACGTTTGGTATGGGTGGGAAAGTCAGCAAATTGGTGAAAACCAAAGCTCTCAAGGCACGAAGAAAAGTCTCTGGTGAGGGGCAAATTACTGTTGTCCATATGTATATTGAAATCCCCCAACAGTATTACATTAGGAGAGAGAGAGGATAGATGGGTGAGAAGAGCAGCAAAGTCGTTTAAAAAATCACTGTGTGGCTTAGGGGGACAGTAGATTGTGACGATGATGGTGGAAATGGGTCCAGATAGTTTGCACGATACGCTCTCAAATGAGCTGAAGGCAGGTGTGGGCACAGGCTGGACTTTCCACGTTTCGCGGTGAATTATCGCGATACCTCCTCCGCGACCTGAGCCACGGGGTTGACAGATGTAAACAAACCCAGGTGGAGTAGAGTCAAAGTTGGACTTAGTTGCGTATTTTGTGGAGATAGATCTCCAACTACAGCAAGAGACCAACCTACTATGCAAAGAAACATTAAAATGAGCACCACTAAATGGGAATAAGATATCCGAGATATCCCTGAACACACTCGATCCCACCAGGTGATTCACATGACAAACCGAACCCCTGGGATGACTCGTTTGCCGCTGAAGGGCTCAAAGCACTTGAACTGCTTCGAGCGTCACTCAAGTGCTTCAAACGTCACTAGTTACGTGACCGAACCACGCTTCGGCACAGTGGTTCGATACAATTGCTTCATGAGCTACGGCGCATGTGTCGAAGGCTCGGGTGTCAGAGGGCCATCACTACAGACAGCTGCCCCAGCCAGTCCTGACGACTTTTTCCCAGAGTTCCTTACTGGCGTATTGCTTGCGGCTCGCGAGCTGACGCGTCCGGGGAGTTTCGGCTGAGTCCTAAAAGGACGGGGGGCTTCGTCCTATTCTGGACCTCAGGGGGCTCAACAAGTTCCTTCGCCCCCTGAGGTGCAGGATGCTGACAGTCCCCAGGATGAGGCTCGCTGCGGGAGATTTGTTTGCCACCATCGACCTCAAGGATGCATACTTCCAGATTCCCATCTGGAAGGGGCACTGGCGTTTCCTGAGGTTTGGCTTCGAGGGCAGGGTCTTGCCTTTTGGCATTTCCCTGGCCCCCCGTACATTCACTCGATTGCATGGATGCGATCCTTGCATCCACTGAGGCGCCGAGGACTGAGAGTTTTCAATTACCTCGACGATTGGCTGGTCCGTCTCAGAGGAGCAATGCCACAGTGGAGCACATTCAGGGCTTTTACGAGATTGAGACCCAGGTGACTCCAGGACTGCAACCATCGTGCTGTCCCGGAAGAGGCCTCAGCCACTTCCAGCTGCATTCTCGGGTCAGCTGGGGGCACAGCTCTATAGGGTAACCTGGGGGCGTGACCGGGCGAGCCGGTGTGTCAGTCAGTCAGTCAGTCAGTCATTTTCTATACCCGTTTAGTCCTGTTAGGGGTCTCGGGGGTCTGCTGGAGCCTATCCCAACTGTCATCGGGCGAGAGGCAGGGGTACACCCTGGACAGGTCACCAGTCCATCGCAGGGCCAACATTCACACTCACATGCACACCTACGGGCAATTTAGAATCACCAATTAACCTAATGAGCATGTCTTTGGATGGTGGGAGTACCCGGAGAGAACCCAAGCATACACAGGGAGAACATGCAAACTCCACACAGAAAGGCCAGCCGGCCCAGGGATTCGAACCGGTGACCTTCTTGCTGTGAGGCATCAGTGCTAACCACCTCTCCTCTGTGTCGCCCCTAGCCGGTGTGTCTTAAAGAAGTATCCACGTACCCTGACATGCAGGGGAGGTCATTCCCCGTACATATGGAATATGTAACGGAGTGGAGAGATAGTCTCTTCACTCAGAGAACCAAGGTTACAACGTAACCTATCGTTTTACTCCCTGTGTTTCAGTGTTGATTGTATCACCTGTCTCTCGTCACCCCTCTTTTCCTCATGTGTGCATATATAGCCCTGCCTCCTTTGTTCCGGTCATTCCCAATGTTTTTTTTACTCTGTGTGTATCTAGTGTTTTTTTTTTTGCTCTTCTGTGTTTTTGCCACCCCATGTGTCTCCAGTGTTTCTAGTGTTTTTTGTTTGAGTCTCTTGTTACCGTTTTTGTCTGTTGAAAGATTTTTGTTTGTTGGAATTCCTGCTTTTTTTCTGCAGCGCTTTTGTTTCCTTTTGTATAATTGTCCTGCACTTGGGTCCTACTTCCTCGGACAATACTTTATTGTCCCCTTCATGAATGTCCTTCCCAAGTTTCTTTATCTGTTCCAGTCAATTCCTACCACAGAGTTAAAACCTGGTGTGAATGTCTTAGGATTCAAACAATGGTCACACAAAGGTTGTGGAGTGAGGAAGAAGACAAGAATGTATGCTGGACAGTGACTCAGGTATGTTCAAAGGCCCAGAGCCTTTCCTGAAGTCCACAACAATCTCTTTTGTTTTTTCCATATTCAGACTCAATGTGATGCATGACCGGCCGTTTGAAGCACTTCATGAGAATGGGAGTGAGTACAACTGGACGGTAGTCATTGAAGCAAGAGGGAGACGA
Source organism: Planiliza haematocheilus (assembly GCA_005024645.1). Classification (NCBI taxonomy): domain Eukaryota; kingdom Metazoa; phylum Chordata; class Actinopteri; order Mugiliformes; family Mugilidae; genus Planiliza; species Planiliza haematocheilus. Next base: position 674,611 of record SRSE01001430.1, read on the forward strand.
CTTCTTAATGGAGATTATAATACATTATCAAAAATATAATTTTTAGAGATTAAGTCGATAGAGCAAGTCAAAGCACACAGCATTAAATATAAGTATTACATTTATTGTTGAGTAAAATAAGAGAAAAACACGGTCTTAATACCACAGAAATTTTCTCTTCATGTAAGAATGCCACAAAGAACCTTAATATCGATCTCAAGATCAAGCTGCTTAACTTATTCGACTGAGGATTTGGACTTTGTGACCTGCAAGTTAATTACTGACTTGACATAAGTTATTATTCTTTCATGCAGAAACTTGGTTGTTTGAACTTCTAATTTGTGGGTGATTTATTTTAGTCTATTTCAGAATTTACAGCAATGTTTTTGGAGATGTATTATACGATTTCTGGACCCAGCATGCCTTGCCATCCAGCAGCTAGGTTCTCTTGGCCACCTATTATTAAAATGGCCACTGGCTCTGACGGCAGAATGTTATTTTTTTTTTTTCTTACATATGACTGAATTGGACAAGCATGTGCCAGGTTTCAGACATTTTCTATTGGTTTTATTGTGTGATATATACCTATCTAAAACATACAGCCTATATTACAATAAGCTATATATCACTTACCTGTCCCGTTGAGAGTACTGTTGTTCTTGATGGTGTACAATCTAATCATCTGGCCAATGGTCCTGACATTATCCCTCAACATGATACCTTGCGCCTGCACCATGAAGAAGTATGTGTTGGCTGAAGGAAAGACAAGAAACAGGCATTTTAATCCGACTTAGTGCATTACATATCAGATTTTCAATCACGTCACTGTAGAAACTACAGGCAATTCACATATTAGTAAAAACTCTATATGTACACTTTATTTCAGTTACTGTAACTTTTTGTCCCTATCTCTGGCTCCACAGTTGAATTTTTCTCATTGGCGGTTAATAGTCGTTAGTTTTAAGATGTTTTTGATACTATATGACAGGGGTGCCCATTACGTCGATTGCGATCGACCGGTAGATCTCGAAGGTAGTGCGGGTTGATCGCGTGCCAATGAAATTTTTTTTTAGATGTTAGTCTAAAACATTTATCTGTTGCAACTCAAAAACATACACCAAGACAAGCGTTCATCTTTTATCTTTACTTTATATTTGCAACACGCCCTCAATTCAGTGGTACACATCCACAGCAACGCCCAACTTCATCAACAACTCAAGACTACCGTTCTTAAAGACACAGTGCTATTTTTCTAAAGGTGCAGTGTACCAGTTTTTCTTGATAAAAATAAAAACAAAGATGGATAGAGCTTTTAACACTGTAGCAACAATCAATATGACAATTAATGTATCTAGATAGATAGATAGATAGATAGATAGATAGATCCTCTTATACTATTGTAAAAGTAGCTCGCAAGCCAAAAAAGTGTGGGTTAGAGCATCTTCAAAACTGGAGGGCGTTACCAGTCTGCAGTGGTCAGTATCTATTAAATTGGTCCAAGGAAGGAACAGTGGTGAACAGTGTGAGAGAGAGACACATCCTAAGTCATATTAATTGTTACTACAGTGTTAAAAGCTCTATCCATCTTTGTTTTTATATCAAGAAAAATTGGTGCACTGCACCTTTAGAAAAACAGCGCTGTCTCTTCAAGAAAGACGGTGGCACGCCATCTATCCGCACTATCTTCGTGATCTACCGGTTGATCGTGATTGACGTAATGGGCACCCCAGCACTATAGGAAGAAGGCAAGTCAGCAGAGGTAGTCTGTTGCTTTGGGCAATGTTCTGCTGGGAAACCTTGTGTACTCCATGTGGATGTTACTTTGACACCACCTACCTAAGCATTGTTGCAGACCATGTACACCCATTAATGGAAACGGTATTCCTTAACAACTGGAAAACAGTGGTTGTCAGACAATGATTTGTATATTGTGCAATGTGGATGTTTGGTGATAGTAGTTAAGCGAAAACCTCCACATTAGATGCATTAGTTCCGTGGGTCTCATACAACTATTTATAGTTTCAAGTCAAGCTATACACCACACTCTTCATAAAGATATAGAGATATTTATTTTGTTAAAACCATCCAGTATGTATTTAAGACAAAACCGATACACTTTCACTTACTTTGCTTTATTTATTATTCAGAGCAAAGGAAGCTCTACTGTTATGTTACACGTGAAATAAATTTAAATCTTTAAGTAGCAACCCGAAAGCATTTTTTTTTTTAAATGCACTGCAGAACTGTCAAGCAAAAATGCCTAAAATAGGTTGACTGGCATGCAATTGGATTGGAGCTTGGATCAGTCAATATTCAATATTACAATGATCCAGATTGGACTGAGGGCAAAAACACATGCGGCACATCCCCTATCTAGTATTGACCAAAAATAGACTGATGAAAGAACAATATCATTTATTTTTTAAAGTATAAGAAATTATTTATTTCTAAATTTTATTCCACCACCACATTGTATACACAGAATGTCTTTATATTTCTATATTGGTGAAATAACACCAGTCTGTGCAATATGTCCATTAGGTTAATGGGTGACTCTAAATTGGCCGTAGGTGCGAGTGTGAATGGTTGTCTGTCTCTGTGTTGGCCCTGCGATGGACTGGCGACCTGTCCAGGGTGTACCCCTGCCTCTTGCCCGATGACAGCTGGGATAGGCTCCAGCAGACCCCCGTGACCCTTAACAGGAATAACAGGGTATAGAAGACAAATGAATGAATGAATTTGCTGGCATAATTCAGAACTCATTGGTAGGTTGAAAATGGCAAGACTTCCTGCAACAATCCCCATTTTCACAGACAAGATCTCTTGCTGGAACGCAGTGTTTTTGTTCTTGAAACATGACACCACTCATTTAAAACAAACAAAATTTCACTTTAAGCTCATCTATCCACAAAACAGTCTTCTGATTTGTTCTCTTGATGGTGTATCAAACTCCAGATGGGCAGAAATGTCTTTTTTGTGTTGCCACTCTGCTGTGTGAGATGGTTTCTTTGTGACATGTGGGACAGTTATGCATCTTGTTTTTGGAGTAATTTCTGTTAGTCGAGCAGTCCTGTGGAGGGTAAGAGTCTTCTTAAATTCCCTCTTCTTCAAAATATTTCCAGTTGTGATTCCAAACTCAAGAAATAGTTTTGTGTCAAGCCAAGTTTTGTAACCTTTTCCTGACTAATGAGCTGATAAACAACTCTTTTTCTGAGATCATCAGAAAGCTCCTTGCCATCATAAGATAAGACTTTATTCATCCCCTTGGGGAAATTAGGGCGTTACAGCGGCAGGAAACAACAGTGCAGGATGCAGAAGATACAAAAAAATAGAATACGGCAGACAAATATGGTAAATGGTAAATGGCCTTGCTTTTATATAGCGCTTTTCTACCTATTGGTACTCAAAGCGCTTTTACAGTCAGAGACACATCTACCCATTCACTCACACAAGCACGCACACAATCACACACCAGTGCCACGCACTGGGAGCAACTGGGGGTTCAGTGTCTTGCTCAAGGACACTTCGACATGTGGCACATTCCAGGGATCGAACCGCTAACCCTCTGGTTCGTGGACAACCCGCTCTACCTACTGAGCCACAGTCGCCCCCGACGATATGTTATGTACATGAAATATTTACATATTGCATCAGAGGGATTCACAGTGAAATGTTAAAACAGCCAATTTGGATTGAGATTGAAGTGTTTATTTTTATACAGTATATATATATATATATATATATATATATATATATATATATAAAATGTCCCTCTCATCCTCCTCGGGTGGTATCTGTATCATCCTCAAGCTCGGGTCCTCTACCAGAGGCCTGGGAGTTTGACGGTTCTGTGCAGTATCTTAGCTGTTCCTAGGACTGCGCTCTTCTGGACTGAGGTTTCTGATGTTGTTCCTGGGATCTGTTGGAGCCACTCCCCCAGTTCAGCAGCAGAAGAGTTAGGAAATGCTAATGTTAAAAAGTCTGACTGCTGAGGGGACAAAAGACCTTCGGAAGTGTTCCTTCTTGCATTGTGGGTGCAGCAGTCTTTGACTGAAGGAGCTTCCCAAAGTCCCAACTGTCTCATACAGGGGGTGAGAGGGGTTGTTCCTGATGTTGGACAGTTTAGCCAACATCCTCCTTTCCCCCACCTGGTCCACTGAATCCAGAGGACAGCCCAGGTGTATGCTTGACTAAATGTCTCTAGGCAGCTGAACTTGCTGTATTAAGTGCAAGTTAAAAGCAATGTGTTGGGATAAAAACTGCTTTTATGTGACATTGATCAAAATTAGGGTGAAACTTATTTTTGGCACAGTTTTCCTGAAGAGCAGAAAAGCTGAACCAATACATGGCTTATATGAGATACAAAGACTGGAAACCTGCACCATCATCCTATATTTGCAAAACATATGGATATCTTTACCAGGAATTCAAAGATAGCCATTGTGTTGGATAATAGCGGTCAACAATATTTAAGCAAACATGTTGAACTAACATAGTTACAATTCATCATCTTTCTCTCAGATGCTTTAGGGTTATCTAGAGCAGGGGTTGCCAACACGGTGCCCGTGGGCACCTGGTCGCCTGCAGGGATAATGTGAGTCGCCCGCAGGGGATGTTCTAAAAATAGCACTTGTCACTGAACGCCTCTAAAAATTGTATTTAATTGTGCACCGCCTGGATTGACTACAAGAAAGCTTATGACTCAATGCCACACACATGGATACTGGAATGTCTGGAACTGTATAAGATCAAAGAACCTAAGGGCCTTCATCCAGAACTCGATGGGAATTCTCGAAGACAACCCTAGAGGCCAACTCAAAGCCACTTTCCCAAGTCAACATCAAATGTGGCATACACCAAGAAGATGCATTATCACCACTGCTGATCTGCATAGGCCTGAATCCCCTCAGTCAGATCATCACAAAAAGTGGTTATTGGTACCAATTCGCCACCTGCTCTACATAGATAACATCAAGCTGTACGCCAGGAATGCCACACTACCAGGATCTACAGCAACGACATAGGGTCTCAAAGAGAGGCAAGATGATCAGAACTGAAGGGGTCGACCTACCAGAGGGCAACACAGGTGACATCCAAGACAGCTACAAGTACCTTGGTATCCCACAGGCTAACGGAAATCATGAGGAAGCCACAAGGAAGTCAACCACAACCAAATACCTCCAGAGAGCGAGGCAGGTCCTGAAAAGTCAGCTAAATGGCAGGAACAAGATCCCAGCCATCAACATGTACGCAATACCAGTCATATCTTATCTTATCAGATATCCTGCAGGGATCATAAGCTGGCCAAAGGAGGAGAATGAAGCCACAGACATCAAGACTAGAAAGCTCCTCACCATGCATGGAGGGTTTCACCCCAAATCCAGCACCCTGAGACTATTCACGCAGTGGAAAGAGGGAGGCCGAGGACTAGTGAGCATCAAGGCTACTATCCAGGATGAAACATCAAAAATCCAAGAGTACATCAGAAAGATGGCCACAAAGATCGAACTGCTAAGTGAATGTCCCAGGCAACAGAAATCCGATAAGAGTGCAGAGGAAGAGAAGCAGATCACCTGGAGGGACAAGCCCCTACATGGCATGTACCACCGCCAAACAGAAGAAGTGGCTGATATGGAGAAGACCTACCAATGGCTGGAAAAGGATGAATTCAATTCAGTTTTATTTATATAGCGTCAATAACAATACAAATTGTCTCAAGACGCTTTACAAGACCCGGCCTGAAACCCCCAGAGCAAGCCTGAAGGCGACGGTGGCAAGGAAAAACTCCCTTTTAACAGGAAGAAACCTTGAGCAGAACCCAGCTCATATGGAGGGACCCATCTGCCTAAGGCCAGCCGGGTACAGACAGAGAAAGAGAACAGCAAGATAAACATACATCTGTCATAAATACACATATCTGACTAAAGCATACAAGTTGGATGCTATGATTCAAACTAATGATGTTACAATGAGGAGAGACACTTCAATTCAATACTGTCACGCTAGCTTCCATGCTAACTGCTAACTCCCCGCCTGGCAGCGCACTACAGCCGTGAGTTAAAGGCAGTGTTTTTACCAGGGACCAGTGCCATCAAGAGAGAGAGTTGCGACACTCTTTGATGTCGCCGCTATGGCTGTCACGTGGTTCATGTAAACCCAATTAGTTCCAATACATACGCTGGCTGTCATGTTCTTCTATGGGACAGACAGCAGTGATTGCATTATTGAACGGTAAATGGAGATGCAGGGTGACAATACAAACTACATTTTTTTCAGTGAAAAGCTTAGTGTTCATGTTGCATGGGTAGTAGCACTGGCTTTAGATGCTCTAACTTAACTCTTCCATATCATTCATCTGATGGTAGACGTCTCATGATATTCATTTGAGCACCATTGGGCTGTATTAGGCTATTGATTCCCGTGATTTTGCTTATAAATTCCGATTCAGCTATTAGCCTACCTTCGTGATAACGCAAAGAGGTCTGCCATGGCGGTCGTTCCGAATTCGCCTAGAAGCTAGCTCACTTCTAAAATTCCCGTCATTCCTAATTAAATAACCCTCGCTCAAATCACGAGTCACGACAATGCCTTGACATACCCTGATCACAAGCTCCTGGCATCAGCAAGTAGCGCTGGGCAAACTGTACACTAGCCAAGTGAACATGGAACAGGAACAGTACAACAAATTAAGTTCAGCCAACACATCACATAATGAAAAGTTAGTATATCCCAACATTCAAAAGTTGCTATAAAGGTGGCGATTCATCACCGAACTACCTTCACAGCAGGGGAAGTCGCGCTGGCTAATTAGTTAGCAGGCGACGCTAGAAAATTGGTTGAAACAACCAAGATAAAATATAAATAATTACGCTGTGCATATACAAATGAAGACCAGTATAAGCATGGCAAAGGGCCTCTGATACAATATAGAGAGTTGACAATTCAAAAGAGGTTGATATTTCAGCAACGTACTTCTGGAACAACTCAATGTGCAGCAATGTAAGTGAATGAGGTCCAACGCCCAAATGACAGTGTTTGGAACTAATCCGATTTTCCAATCCAGAAGTAGGCGATTAAAAGCGCCGCCATTTTGTACAATGGAGGTCTATGGGAGTGTCGGAACCCTCTCTCTCGATGGCACTGCCAGGGACGTGCGGTCAGGAAGGAAAACGTGATGAAAAATAAAATTAATTATACTATTGATAAAATAAATCATACTATTTTTCCATTGGTCTGATATAAATCGGACATAAATGCAATTTCTGTATAATTCCCGTCATTTCGATTATTTTTATAGTCAAAATCGCTGAATTTATGTATTACTTGTGTGAATACAGGGAGCGACGCGAGCTGAGGCAGAAGCGAATCAAAGCCTCACTTTGGAATGCGCTAGTTGTCCACGTGCCTGTGGCTGACTCTCTGTATGGCATCAATATATTGGTTGTCCACATTTTTATCATGTGTCCCAATCTTCCATAGCCTAATTAATGTATTTCATGTATGAGTGTGACATATTTAGACTTGTTCATCTGACAATTAAATTATGTACAACTCCATTGAGATGTACAAATGTCGTCCATTGAGTTGTACAAGTGTGATGTACAAATGTGATTCATTTAAATATGTGAAATAATGTTTTTTAATATTGAATTACTGGTAGTTTGTACAAACATAGGCCAAAGATTCATGATTTGTTCAAAAATGTCACAAAGGTGTTAATTAGAACAAAAATACAACATGCGACTTTAAACAAAGTGCTGCAAATGTGCTCATTCATACAGAGCAGTCAAGAATGATAACTAACTAGGAACAAAAATAATGAAAAGTTTTGCATGTTTAAACAAGGTTTCTACCATGTAAATCATTACTAATATTTATTGTGAGGATTCATTAAAAACAATATGATATAACAGCAATCACTAACTTGAGCAGACAGCCTTATTATTATTACTATTATTAAAGGTGAACTTTGCGACTATGTTATTCAGTAAGGTTGTATCAAAGGTAGCCCTTCGAATTACTCGGTACCCTTGAAGTAGCTCTTAGTTGGTGACTCCTGATATAGAGAAAGATGTTGCAATAAACACTACATTTTAATCAGGGGGTAGCACCAAATTCTTGGCGTGGTACACTCTAATGTCAGTGGGACCCTATCCATGCCAGAGCATGAGACGCACAAGCGAAAAAAAACTCGGGCCATGGGTAGTCAGGTCCCCTTTTCCCCCCACTACCACGCCCATGATAAGAGGTATAAGAGAGCAGCGGAAGGAAGACAATAAATTCATACATGCATCTGGATAAAGTATCCATGCAGCGTACAGTATAAACATAATACAGATAAGAGTACATGGTAGGTTATGCATAATACATGGAAGATTGATAATAGATAAAAACAATAGATAGAGCCAGCATTCAACATAGAAATGTTTTATAAAGATCCTTTAACAAGAGTCTAAATACCTAGCCTATAAATAAAGTGAAAAACACTTATTAAGATGGTATGGTTTCCTACAATATTGTTTTTCTTAAACAAAGAAAAACATTCATATCATGAATGAAAACAGAGGAATAAAACTGCAGTATCTCTGGGCTCTGTACACTCTTAATGTCAGTGGGCTTCTATCCATGCCAGAGCATGAGACGCCCATGATTTTAATAGTTTATCAAATCTAATAAGCAATTGTACAAGTAAATTTAAATGTATTTTTATTTGTACACCATTAATATATTAGTCTTGCTGTACCATATTGCCTCACTTTACCAGAAATTAAACTCAATAGTGGTATAAAAAAAAAAGCAAAAAAGAAAAAGAAAAATCTCACTTCACTTTGAGGCATATACTTCACAATTAACACGACCCATGGTTAAGAATCTTTTTCGTTATTTATGTGATTTCAGGAGATGGCCTCAGATTTATACCCTGGCATCACTCAGTGGCAACATGGAGGACTTTGCATAGTACTTACCCACTCTTAATGCCCAATATGCCGTTTTCCCTAAAATAGCAAATGGAAATTTAACAGGCCTCTCTTACATATCATTCTCCTGCTTGCCCTCCAATCTTAATGCTGTCGTCTACACTTACTGCCAGTTCCTCCAAGAATATATATTTCAGATTTAAAGTTTTTGCATCCTTCAAAATTTTCTACATTCATTCATTTTCTGTGACCACTTGTCCTCTGGAGGGTTGTTGGGGGACTGGAGCCTATCCCTGTTTTAAATTTTCTACATTTCAGTAAAAACAATAAAATAATTATTTGTCCCTATCTGTGAATTGGGGAGGCACAGGGATGCCTCACAGCAAGGAGGTTCTGGGTTTTAATCTATGGGCTGTTTGCATGCTTGCATGTAAGTATGCATGTATGCACGGAAGCTTGAATTTCCCCCGGGATTAATAAAGTATCTATCTATCTATCTATCTATCTATCTATCTATCTATCTATCTATCTATCTATCTATCTATCTATCTATCTATCTATCTATCTATCTATCTATCTATCTATCTATCTATCTATCTATCTATCTATCTATCTATGTGTCTGCAGGGGTTCTCTCCAGATACTCCATGGGGCTGTAGGTCTGAATGTTTGTCTGTCTCCCTGTGTTAGCCCTGAATGAGAATAAGAATTAAGAAATAAAAATATTTAAAATTCTGTCATTAAATAACGTCAGTTAAATATTGATTTGGTCATGTTGGTGTATGATGAGTCGTGTGTGGTTAAGTAACATATTTCCTTGCTGATATTAATTTACCTTTTCTTTTATTGTGTCTGGAAACTTCCAGGGTGGGAGCTATAATCTGGGTTCTGTGCAGGTCTGAGTCAGCATGAAAATAAATACTTAAATAAATGTTTGCGCCAAAATCATAATGCACACACATAAAACAGCAATTTTCTGGAACAGTAGTAGTGACAGTAGCTATTAAAATATTCTGCTGCACTGCAGATGATGTTAAGATTTACAGTGGTATGCAAAAGTTTCGGCACCCCTCTAAGGTTTCATAATAATTTGCTCTAACTTTATAAAAGACGATCACAGCAACAAGATTTTATTTCCTACAGAGCTGTAGACATTTGAGTGTTTTCCAGACCAAAATTCTTAGAGGATCATTACAAAGTTTTATTATAATAAATTAAAATGTAAAAAATGGTATGTGCAAAAGTTTGGGCACTCTTTTAATCACATTGATTTCAAGACCTGTAGGGATTTGTAGCTGACATGTTGCAGCCCAAAACTGCTTTGATTAGCTTGTGAGACCTTCAATTACAAAGACAGGTAAAACCAATCCTGAGAAAGGCTATTTAACAGAGGCAATTGCTGGCTGTGCTTGTCCTATACTCCTGGCAACATGGGGGCATCGAAACAACTCTCCACTGACCAAGAAACTAAGATAATTCATTATCATGAATTAGGAGAAGGGTACAAGAAATTATCAAGAAGGTTTGGGATGTCTATTTCCACAGTCAGAAATGTAGTGCAGAAATGGAAGGCCAGAAGAACAGTCATTGTGAAGGAAAGATGTGGTAGGCCAAAAAAAATACTGGAAAGACACAGGCGAAGGATGGCTAGAATGGTCACAAACAAGCCACAGACCACCTCCAGAGAACTACAAGAACATCTGGCTACTGATGGTGTAGTTGTTCATCGTTCCACAATCCAGCGCACTTTGCACCAGGAAAAGCTCTTTGGAAGGCTGATGCACAAAAAGCCTTTCCTGAGTGTTCGTCACAAGAAGAGTCGCATGAGGTATGCAAAAGCACATCTGGAGAAGCCAGAAGCATTTTGGAAAAAAATACTGTGGTCAGATGAGACTAAGATAGAGTTATTTGGTCAGAACAAGAGGAGGTATGCATGGCGAAAAAAACACACTGAATTCCATGAGAAGAACTTATTGCCTACTTTGAAATATGGTGGAGGGTCCATCATATTATGGGGCTGTGTGGCTAGCACAGGGACAGGAAACCTTGATAAAGTTGAGGGCCACATGAATTCCTCTCAGTATTAGCAGAGTCTTGACAAGAATGTTCAAGAATCTGTCACGAAGTTGAAGCTACGCTGGGGTTGGATTTTTCAGCAGGACAATGATCCCAAGCACTGTTCAAAATCCACCAAGGAATTCATGCAGAAGCACAAGTACAATCTTCTGGAATGGTCATCCCAGTCCCCAGACCTTAACATCACTGAAAATGTATGGATTGATTTGAAGCAGGCTGTTTACACACGGAAGCCAAGAAACCTGACTGAACTAGAGGCGTTTTGTATGGAGGAATGGGCCAAACTACCACCTGCCAGACTTCAGGGACTTGTCAGTGGCTATAGGAGGCATCTACAGGCTGTTCTTGCAGCAAAAGGAGGGTCTATTAAATATTAATGGAATAATTATTATTTCTTTGGGGTACCCAAATTTATGCACATGCCTATTTTTGTTTAAATATACATAAAAATGTTTCTGTTGGACCAATGAAAATGATTTCACTACCGAGATGTTTTTGTTTCCATAAGGTATAACATTTGTTAGACTAAAGTTGCTGCTTCAAAAGCACAGCAAGTGACAAACTGATGCAATGATTTTCCTAAGGGGTGCCCAAACTTTTGCATACCACTGTATAACTTAGATGGATCTGGAGATGCATTTGGAAACGCATGTTAATGCCAGGTCTAAAGCTAGCCACTTGTGATCAGAAGCCCTTTTTCACACTGACTAATGTTCATGAAAGACAAAGACTAAGTCACACCAACAGTAAGCGTGTATTACAGTATACAGGCATGTGAGAAAATTAGGACACCCCATTAAATAATCAGCTCTTTATTTAGAAATGGTTCACATACCAATATCCAGTCATGTTTATGTGTATTTTTCAAAAAGAAAGTGATTTGATTGCAATTTAACAACAAAAATGAACATTGTTTGACAAATCCAAAAAAAGAAAAAAAAGAAAGTATGTATTTTAATGGAGGAAAAAGTTAGGACACCCTACCCCCTAATAGCTAGTGTTGCCCCCTTTGGCTGATATAACTTCAACGAGACGCTTTTTGTAGCCTTTTACCAGTCTCTGACATCGATCAGGAGAAAGTTTGGCCCACTCCTCAATGCAGAATTATTTTAGCTGTGAGATGTTTGAGGGGTGTCTTGCATGTACAGCCCGTTTCAAGTCACCCCACAGCATTTCGATGGGATTAAGATCAGGGCTTTGACTTGGCCATTCCAGGACTCTCCACTTCTTCTTTTTTAGCCAGTCCTTGGTGGATTTGCTGGTATGCTTTGGGTCATTGTCTTGTTGCAGTATCCAGTTACGCTTCAGCTTTAATTTTTTGACAGATGGTTTCACATTTTCTTCAAGCACCCTCTGATACACAGTAGAATTCATGGTGGATTCTATGATGGTGAGCTGGCCAGGTCCTGCTGCAGCAAAGCAACCCCAAACCATGACACTGCCCCCTCCATGCTTTACAGTTGGTATGAGGTTCTTTTCTTGGAAGGCTGTATTTGGTTTACGCCAAACATGTCTTCTGTTCTGGTGTCCAAATAATTCAATTTTAGACTCATCTGTCCAAAGAACCTTATTCCAGAAGTCGTGGTCTTTGTCTATGTTCTCTCTGGCAAACTTCAGTCTGGCCTTGATGTTTTTTTTAGAGAGCAAAGGTTTCTTCCTTGCACACCTCCCATGCAAGTCACACTTGTGCAGTCTCTTTCTGATCGTAGAGTCATGCACTTTCACATCGACAGTTGCCAGAACCTGCTGTAATTCCCTTGATGACACTTTAGGATTTTTCAGGACCTCTTTGAGCATCTTGCATTCTGCTCTGGGGGTAAACTTGCCCGGACGGCCAGATCTTGGCATGGTGGCAGTTGTTTTAAATGTCCTCCACTTGTAAATAATTTTGCGAATGGTGGAATGGCTGATGTTAAATTCTTTTGAAATCTTTTTAAATCCTTTACCAGACTCGTAAGCAGCCACAATCTTCTTTCTGAGGGCATCAGGAAGCTCTTTAGACCTCACCATGGCGCTCACCTCAACATCTCAACTGTCAGGGCCACACCAAACTAAATCTGAGGTTTAAATAGGGCAAGGCTCCATTCAAATGCTGGGTAACGATGTACTAATCATGTGCACCTGACGTGATGCACCTGTTTGGGATTTTCAACATTTTAAGAGGGATAATATAGGGGGTGTCCTAATTTATTCCTCACCAGAAATTGCATTATTTTTTAATTAAATTTTACATAAAGTTTTAAAAAGGCTTTTCTTATTTTTTTATTGTTTAGTTACATTACTTGGATCCCTGAGTTTAATTAAAATTGACATTAACTACCCATATGTCCAAATATATTTTAAAATACACAGGATTTCATAAGGTGTCCTAATTTTTTCACATGCCTGTATCCCTCCATCATTCCGTTTTATTACACATAATTTACGGACATCTACGGTTTGATTTGTTTGCATGTTTGCTACCGACATCTGGTGAAAATTTGTCAACAGTACCTTTAGAAATATATTGTGATATACTGAGAAAAATAGTGACATTTTCAATACTTATTTCACCTGCTGTATGTAGCACAGTGAGACCAGGACAAACTGTATTTCACACCGCTGCATGTTTTTATTAACAAACTGTGGAAGTGACAATAAAAAGGGCTTGAATCTTGAATCAGAATCTCATTGCATCTGTAAAACATGGGGGTGGCAATGCCCTTGTTTGGTACTGTTTTACTTCATCTGGGTGAGGACCGCTTGTCATCATTAACGGAGAAATGAATTCTGACGTATACCAACAACTTCTAAAAGAAAATGTCCCCACATCTTTGCCTGAGGTAAATCTAAAAAGAAACTGGCATGCAGCAAGACATGACTGAACAAGTTATTCTACAAAAGAGTGAGTAATTTTATTGTTCTTTAACCATGCACACAGCAGACACAGGTAAACATGTAAATTCCACAAAAAGAACCCAGTCAGTCAGCAAGTTAGAACCCAGAACCTTCATCCAGTGGTGCTAACTGATACCGATTACTTTCCGCTTCCAAAGGCCGATACTGATAACCGATAACATACCTGAAGATGAGAAAGACTAATGAGCATATGCTAGGCAATTTTACAAACAACTTTTTGACATTGTACTAAACAGGGTACAAGATGATCTGCAATCTAAAATATGATTTTTATTTATTTATTATTTTCAGAAATTAAAGGTCTGTGAAAATGGACAGAAGAGCTTTAACCAGCTTACACTGGGTGGGATACCTCTCACCTCTGTATTTTTGACGTTGAAAGTTCAACACTAAATAAATGTTGAATCACCAATGTAATACTGATGAATATCCGACCAATGTAATGTTGATTACAGTGGCATTGGAACAATGTTGATCTATAGTTAGGCTTATTTTTTTGTTAATCGAGTAACTCGACGAATCGTTTCAGCCCTAGTTACTTGTTTTCACTGCAGGGCATCTTTGAGTTCCAGCATAAGGGCTAGAGCATTGCTAATATTAACTTTCCTGCTTGTAAGATGTTGTGTTATTACTCTAACCACATCATCATCATCAAAAAATTGAACCAGTACATTAAGAACTTTGTCCATGTTGTGGCTAGTGGCTTCATCAAGCCACAAGCGGGATCTCCTTTGCGACGCCTTAGAACTATATTAACTATATAAAATTTTGCCTGAGATTTAGCTCAGGCAAAAATGCACCTTTAGAAAAATAGCGGTCTCTTGAAGGACAGTAGTCTTGAGCTGTTGAAAATTTCTTTAAACATTTATTACAAACAGCCAGAGAAAAGTCCCACACCACCGCCCCCCACCATGTTGTTCGTTTACAAATGTATGCATGTTGTGCTGCTTTCAAGTGGTGATGGAAGTTCCCTGTTCCCGGTTTGAGAGTCGTTTTTAAGATTCCACATGTACGCTTTAGTTAAGATATGCGTATCTATGAGAGATGTATGTTTATGTTGCTGTTCTCTTTCTCCTGTACCGGCTGGCCTTAGGCAGATGGGTCCTTCCATATGAGCGGGGTTCTGCTCAAGGTTTCTTCCTGTTACAAGGGAGTTTTTCCTTGCCACTGTCGCCTTCAGGCTTGCTCTGGGGCTTTCAGGCTGGGTTTTTGTAAAGTGTCGATTTGTGAGACGATTTGTATTGTTATTGACGCTACATAAATAAAACTGAATTAAATTGAACTGAATTTCTTTTACGTTTCTGTGGTTTATGTGTAACATCCTGGGTAATGGCAGCTACTACCAAAAATCATGACCGGCCAGAATGTTGTTTTTCCAATTATACCAATGCCAGTTTTAAGATACTGGTTATATTACTAAAGTGTGCAGAATAAAAAGTATTAACAAGCGTCTCAAGCAACCAAGTCTCTGTTTCATGTAGTAGTAGTAGTAGTAAACCTTTATTTTACCAGGCAAGAACTGCTAAGAATACATTCTTATTTAAGGCAATGGCCTGGTAGGAGGTGAAAGACCTCCTAAGGGGAAGGGAGAGGGGGGGTACATGAATTTCCTCATTTTGTATGTCTGGATTAGGGCTTTTGTTAAACATTGCAACACATCAATGTAAATTATAAACATCGACATATTTATGTAGTGGACGTTAAGTTGTTATCACCCAACCGCTGACATTTTCAGTCATATTCATACAGAAATGTAGAAAATGTATAACATTTTAAGTGGACTGTATATTAAAAAGATGTCCCTAACACAGTGGTTTACAAGCTTTTTTGGCCGCGCACCCCCTTCTATGTTCCAACTGGGTTGACACACCCCCAATCCCTGACATATTTAAAAATAAATAAATAAATAATTAAAAATCAAAAACGCAACAAGCCTTTTTTTTTATAGCCACATTAAAGGCAGCATGTTTAATCATGCTCAAATGACCAGAACACACATAACAAAATAATCATGATCACAACAACGTGCTCTCTCATTTGAATTAAACTGAAACACTAACATTTTCAATATAATGGAATATAAAAGTTACGCACAAGTTTCCATTTTTAAGGGCAAGGGGGATGGGTGACAGGCTCATGCTCAGTGCCAGAAATAAGGTAAATTGGGGGAATTGTTATAGTATTTTCAGCCACGTTAAACAAAAATGGTAGCAACACAACTTATAGAAATAAAATTAGAATGCCAGTAATTTGAATTAAATTGCAATAAAGTTACAGACAACGCACAACATAAATAAAAAAGAGCATAGGCTGAGGAACAGATAAAAAAAGAGGATCCAGGATTTCCAAGTGCAACGCATGTGGTTCAGCTAGGTGCAAATATACAGTGCAATTAAAATAACTTCTCCACCGTTACATTTTTCATCTCGCACACCCCATAGAGGCAGGTCTATTATACCATATTATTTGTATGCAAACGCCGCAATCTACGCATATGGTATAATTTGCAAAGGCAAAGTCAAAATTCGAGAGTCTCATGCCAAATCCAGTGGTACACAGCTTTCAGAAAAATATTTTTAGTAGTGACACTCCCCTTTTTAGTTAGCTAATTGGTGCATACTGCAAGCTAAGTCAACTAGCCTGCTAGCAAGCTACAAATGATAATTTTGGTGAAGCCAAACGCAACATAATGACACAAACATTGCCTGCAGGCCAAGGTACTACAACACCCATAAAACAGTGATGTGTCCAAATTCAAAAGACATTGTCAAATCTGTAATTTGGCATGAGAGTCTGTTAAGATAGCAGGGACAGAAACCTTCATTTACTCAAATATTACAATGATCTGATCTGTTTTCACGAATTTTCATTGATTCTCATAGCAAGACCTATGCTATGGGTCATTACAAATTAGCCACAAAATTTTTTTTAATTAGCTTGATGTTAATCTACACAGTACATTTGAGAAGACCTTTGCATATAGATCGGATTGGAAAAAGGCAAAAGGAACATCTGAAGTGCAGTTGCAGATTCAACACTTCACACACAGAACGTAAGAGTCGCAAATTAAATTTCAAGAGAGATGCACATGCAAGAAGTGATATATTTTTTACAAACTGGTATGATTTAATTTGTAAGTTTCCAAACACGTGAATAAATAATTACACCTTTTGTGCAAATACCAATTTACAAGTCACAAATTGACTTTGAATTTGCAAATTATATCATACACGTGGATTGCGGTGTTTGCATATAGGAATAATATTGAGACATATCTCTCTCCATAGAGCTCGAGGACTTTGGGGTTCCCTGCTCGAACAGAATATACTTGACTCTTTTTTCCTTTTTCATAAATAGCAGCAGTGTGTTTTCTCTTCAGCAACAGGACAGGAGACACTGCTAATCACAATAATGAAAAAGCCCAAGTCCCAAACCAAATCCAAATGTAGCCTAAGAGAGCAGACCTCAACCTCGACCTCAGTGCTTCTCAGCTAGACCTATTAAATTCTTTTTCAGTAGTTGCGACAAGGCTACACCTGCATTCATGAATTAACACCTAACACACTGCTATCACAGCAACTAGTCTTGCAAAATATTTTGACTTAAAGTGATTTTGTTCTATTGTTATAATCACTGACAATACACTGTAGTACAGTTTTGGATAAGTCATCTTTACATAAAGGGTACAACAAACTCAAACACAAACCAGCGGGATGTCATATCTTTCAGCAACATATCACGTCGTCAAGTTAATTAACGGTAGACAATCTGGCTTACATCGCACAATGCCTAAGGGAAGCTGGACTTTGTAGCCTGAGACAACAGATTTAGCTGTGGGCTGATTAGCCTGTTAGCCGACTAATTCACCATTAGCATAAACAGTAAAGGTAACTGATGCTTGATGTGCAAATTATCTAGATATTATCACATTCACTGTTGTCACATAACGTGTGAATTATTAACTAACCTAGTCCAGGAGCCACGTATATGAAGTATAGACAAGTGGTGGACATGGTGAAGAAGAATATGAAGGCCAGAAACGTTCGGTTGGACATTCGTAGTAGACGCCTCCAGTTCACCATTTTGGCTCAGGCCCGCTTCTCTTTCGCTGGTATGAATCCCATAAAATACCTTTTGCAGTTAGAACGTTCTCGGAATTAGACACATCCGTATCACTGTATTGATCGTGAAAAAACGGCAAACCAACCAGAGATGCAGCGCTGAAGTAGTGCTAGCTGAATGTTTTCCGCTGCCAAGAAATTTCCAGATGGAAGAAGCAGGCCTGTAGCCTGTCAGGCAACTGATGGCTTCAATAAGCACTGCCGGTTAGACATACCACTGAAAACGTTACGCACCTGGCTCAGCGGTAAAACTTTTTATTACTCATGCTCATGTTCCATGGTTACAGTGTCGCCAGGTAGGAATATACCGGTAGCTCGGATAGTTGGTCATTTAGAATGCAGGATTGGTCTGCCTTCACAACAGCCAACTCGCAGCCGGTGCGATGTTTCCTACACCGTCGGCTCACTATTTCATCAAATGATGCTCACAGGAAATAAGTCATACCACCAGGTCCCTCCACACGGGTTCCTTGTAAGTGTGGCATTCATCATATTCTGTTGAATGGCGATATAGGACAAATGCAGAAATTCAAAAAGATATCAGAAACAATTATTCCTTTCATTTCCTGTTGGCACTGCAGAGGCAACTTCCGGTGGGCGTATCTCTGCTGCTTCTGCTGCTTCTGCTGCTTCTTCTTCTTCTTCTTCTTCTTTTTCTTCTTCTTCTTCTTCTTCTTTTGTGTTTTATGGCGGTTGGCAAACCAACTTAACGGTGCATTACCGCCACCGACTGGGCTGGAGTGTGAATCAAGAGATATTGGAATTTACTACTAACAAAAAAAAAAAAAAAAACACGATAAAGCAACTTAATTAAATCCTTTTAACTAAGTCTGTATCTCTCAGGAACTTAATAATAAAGTGATAAATGTTACTGGATCTTTTCCCTAATAAACCTTTCATTGTAAAATTGTTCTGCTTGACCATTCTGAGTGACTGAAAAAGCTGATTTCTTTCTTGGCTATACCTTGGGCAATGGATTAAAATATGCTCTACTGTTTCTAAATGACTGCAATGTTGACATTTTCCTGTTGGATGTTTTCCTATTAACTTCAATGAAGAATTGAGCCCTGTGTGTCCTATTCTTAATCGTGTAATCATGCTCTCCTCCCTTCGACTCCTACACTCTGTCTTTCCAATATTCACTTCTGCTTGAATGTTATATAAATGTCTCCCTTTGTCATGGTCCGTCCAATACTCCTGCCATGTTGTTCTCGCATATGTTTTAATGAACATTATACAACAAGTAGTTCCGACCAAGCAACCTGATTGGTCAACAAGACATTTAGAACGTGCTCAAATCAGCATGACAGCACGCCTAACTCATCACTAAAAATATTACTCCGCCAAGTCTGTGGCAACATTGTATCCATCTCCATGGCAACATTGTAACTGTCAGAGCTGGAGCAGGAAACGGCTGAAAAATACGCTACAAAATGGATCCGTTTGCAGTTATTTTGGCTCCAATCTGTTGTTCTTCAAAATTTTCAGGCACTCTGTTCAAAATATTATCTGTAAAATCTCCAAAATGATGTCTTGATTCTGACTGTATGTTCTTGATGCTTGTTGGTGCACTACTGCTATCTGAACTAACCAGGGCCGTTGCTAGGAATTCTGGGCCCCCTGAAAGAATATCGGCGTGGGCCCCTCTACCCCATTCATTGCCACTTTTTTTACAACTGTGTATTATGTTTTTTTTTTTTTTTTTTCTGTTGATGCCTGGTGTATAATCACTCAACAATGAGTTAGAGTATTATTATGTAAATTATTCCCATTACTCTGATTGCATATATCTTCAATTAACCACAAATAGGTAGTGGGTATTTTATTGTATTTATTAACGATCAAGCACTGATATCCAAAAATAATAATAATTAAAAAAAAAAAAACTCAAAGTGTCCTGGCTCAAGATAGTCCACAAGGTGAAGCTCAAGGTTATCTACCTTGAGCTTCACCTCGTGGACTATATAGCATTTAACTTAAATGTGCAGGTAACACCAACAGCACATTTCACAGGAAAACTGATGAAGAATACACAAAATCTAAATGGGTTTACTCAGCAGGCTACCATAGCTCTAGGCAGACAGCTTCACTCTACCATTGTATGTGGAGGGCAAGCTCTTTTGAGTAATGTCAGTGTCACCCTTGTCAGACAAAAAATATTTGAAACCATCCAAAAGTCAGTGTAAACTGTTTTGTTATTTTTGTTATTGTCAGCCATTATGGTGTATTTTATTTTATATCACTGTGAAAACAACAACAAATCTTGTTGGAACATTTAACTTTTTGTATTTTCAAATGTCCCACCAATAGCTAACACATTTTTACAAGACCACATTTGAACACATCATGATAACGTTATTGACCTTCTTCGCCTAATGCTCATAATTACTAGTAGAACTTGAATGCGTCATAATACAATTCAATGTAGCCTCGTAACTGAGCGGGTGCTTGGTGCTTACTGGAGCACTGTCCGACAGTAATGTGTGTGAAACACACAGTCCGCTGTAGATAGCCTCCACATGAGTAACGTTCAGTTATCTACACCAGTGCCATCGAGTGATCTTAATCGATGGCACTGATCTACACTACTTGCCCAGAGTGTAGCCCGCCTCTCAGCCGATGATTGACAGCTAACGTAAGCTACAGCCCCTGCGCCCCGTCAGGTACGCGATACCGACAATAAATGAATGAATGAATGAATGAACAACTAGGCGCCCTCGCTAGCTTTACTCTCACCCTTCTTAGAATAAAAATGTTGATGTCCTGGGCCCCTGCTCTGTTGTTCCTAGCCCTGGCCTCCCTCTCTGGTCTTTTCTGGTGTCCAGAGTTGTGTTTTTTGTGTGGTGCCATTATCTTGATCTCCCTCATTCCCTGCTGGAGTTCGATCTCGCTAACTTCGTTTGCGCTCAGTTCGAACCCGCGGTGTGGACCAAACCATTTTTTAAGAAGGGGCCTTGGAGTTATTATGGAGTCATTGAAATTATTAAAAAATAAAATACTGCGTGACTTTGGGGCTTTATTTTAGTTCTGATTCATCTGATTCATTACTATTATGCTTAGTTAAGCCTATGCATAATAATTCCGCGTAGAGGCTACCCGGGGCTGTGTGTGGGCCCTTAGAATTGTCATCACCTTTCCCCCCTATACGACGGCGCTGGAACTAACTGATTATCACTTGATTGTTACAATCAGGTAACAATCACATGCTTTTTTGGTGCTTTCTGTCCATGCTAGAGCTAAAAAAAAATGCCAACAGTTCCCCAGTGTATTATTTTGATAACTGGATAGTGATCACTGCCTATATTCATTCATTCCCCCCACCCCCCACCCCATTTTCACATCCCTATCCTTCTGTATTGCGGTGTATAATGAATACTAAATTAAGTTTGAGCCATGTTTGTTGGATGCACATTATTTCTGGTTTTCTTTTTGTCAATATAACCCCAAAGTAATAATAATAATAATAATAATACATTTTATTTATAACGCACTTTACATCAAATCAATGACCTCAAAGTGCTACAATGCATATAAAACAACATAAAGACTTTAAAACTAGCATGAAAGAATTAAAAGAGAGATTTAAAATGGCAGTTTTAGCCACAGGCTTTTGTAAAAAGATGCGTCTTAAGGTGTTTGTCAATATAACCCCAAAGTAATAATAATAATAATAATAATACATTTTATTTATAACGCACTTTACATCAAATCAATGACCTCAAAGTGCTACAATGCATATAAAACAACATAAAGACTTTAAAACTAGCATGAAAGAATTAAAAGAGAGATTTAAAATGGCAGTTTTAGCCACAGGCTTTTGTAAAAAGATGCGTCTTAAGGTGTTTTTTTAAAAGAGTCCACAGTCTGTGGTGCCCTTAGATGTACAGGAAGAGTATTCCACAGGCTGGGAGCAGCTGAACAAAAGGCGCGGTCACCCATGGTTCGCAGCCTTGTCCTTGGAGGCTGGAGGAGGTTGGCCTGTCCAGTACGGAGATGGCGTGAGGAGGAAAGGGGGGTGATGAGTTGTTTGAGGTAACCGGGGGCAGTGCCATGGAGGCACTGGTGGGTCAGAAGGGAAATTTTAAATTCAATCCTGTACTGGACAGGAAGCCAGTGGAGGGATTTGAGGATGGGTGTGATGTGGTGGTACTTCCGCACCCCCATCAGGATCCTGGCAGCACAGTTCTGGATGTATTGCAACTGCTTGATGTTCTTGCCTGGGATCCCGATGAGGAGTGCGTTGCAGTAGTCCAGCCTGGAGGAGACAAAGGCATGGACAAGATTTTCGGCATCCCGGAGAGTGAGCATGCGGCGGAGTTTTGCAATATTCCTGAGGTGAAAGAAGGAGGTTTTGCAAAGGTGTTTGATGTGCGCCTCATAAGTCAGGTGAGGGTCCATTCTGATACTGAGGTTTGTGACTGAGGATGAGAGGTGGATGTCATGGCCGGAGAAGGTGATGCTGGTGATGGTGGATGACCGGGTCTGGTGTGGAGTGCCAACAAGAAAGGCTTCCGTTTTTGAACTGTTGAGTTGCAGGAAGTTAGCCGTCATCCACGCCTTTATCTCTTCCAGGCAGGTGGAAAGTGTGGAAAGGGCTGCAGAGGGGTTTGGGTTGGTTTTGATGTAAAGTCCTGCCCATTTGCTGTCAAACTTGACAGTTACACTGTAAAAAACGTTACTTAGATTTATCTAAAAAAAAAAAAAAAATAAGGCAACATTTTCCAACCACTTTTTCTAAGTTTAGCGAACTAACTAGTAATTTGAGTAAGGAGAACCTAATAATATGCATTTCAGTGTATGCTAAAATATTAACTAGCATTTGCAAAAAATGAAGCTCAATTAAATGAAGTAACAAGAAATTAAAAATGAATAAATTTATAATTTCTTTGTTTTAGTTAGCATTACCATACATTTAACAAATCAAGAGATATCAGTTTTGAACATTTATTAAATCACTACCATATCCAAACAGTGGTAATGAAGTAGACAGTATGAAAAACCAAGTCCATCCATATTCAATGCATAAAAGAACACAACCTCAAACAATGTGCTGCTTAGGAAAACACCAGAAGAACATAATATTAAAAACAATTCTACATTAACATTAACACTTTTGCAACAATTTACAAGCATGGACATCTGACCTCATTTTAGCAGAACACCTTTAAAAGATATTAGAAGAACATTTAAAACAACATGGGCAATTTAAATTACTGCATCGCTAGGCGTGGCTGTGTCCAAAGGTCCTTCATCACAGATCCAACTTTAGGCTATAATCCAAAACATCATGTAAAACCCCCACTAACTTTCTGTGATGATATCATCATATAGCGCTCTTATGTGGCAGTTGGTTCTGCATGGGTTCCCTCCAGGTTTTCCAGCTTTCTCCCACCGTCCAAAGACATGCTGGTTAGGTTAATTGGTGATTCTAAATTGGCCGTAGGTATGAGTGTCTCGCTGTGGTAACCCTGTGATAGCACCCGCCTCTCGTCCGATGACAACTCCGACCCTTAACAGGAATAAACACAAGATTAACACAAGATGAAGTAACAAATTCTGTGTACAGTACATGGTGCGCATACACCTGTTAAGCTGTAAAACTTGAAATCAGTACTGATAATCCATGTTTGCAGCAGATGGGGCCTCTCAGTGAAAAGGTGTGTTAGTGGAACAACTGGAATGACTGACAAATGTAGCCTTGTGCGGATAAACGGTAATATTCCCCACTGTTTATCGGGTATGTGATAGTCACCACCAGCATCGGTGTGTGTGTACCAGACAGTGTTCGAATTATGGGCAATGATGGGCAATCGAGGCTTTGTTGAAGCCTCGACACGTGATTCAAAAAGAGGTTCATTACTCCAAGCTTCAATGACACAGTGCTCAATTAGGACATCTAGTGGACAATAAAATGTAGTGCAATGGAGACGTGTCTTACTGGTTCATGCTTGTATGGGACTTGATTTGCCATGCACATTCCTATTCGACTACATTACATGGATATGTGGTTTAAAGTTTATTATAAGAAAATGATATAGGCTACATATAACAATAAAATAAATAATAAAGTACAAATGGGACTCAAACCCTTGTTTCGCTGAGGAAAGATCGGTGACTTCATAGTGTACCACGAACCTCATCAGTGATCCACCGTTGTCGGTGGATCATTTTGATTACGTCAGTACACTCTATGAACCTTCGCTGATTTACACTAATGTTTATGTTTCAGTGCTTACATCAATTATTTTCATTTGCTCTTGGTATCACGTAGTGTTAGAGAATATTTGTACTGAATGCAACAGTGTCAAACCAAATCTTTCTTGACTCAGTATTTGCTTCTAAGACTCATCTCAATTAAATTTTTTCAATTCAAAGTGGGCTTTATTGGCATGAAAGTTTCTTATCATCTCTTATCATCTCTCCCGAAGATCCGACCAAACCAGTTACAGGGTTTCCGAATTAAGCAGTGAAATGGTTCATACGTCACAAAACACGTGATTTGTCCTAACCAACTATCTATGTAACTATCTATCTATCAATCGAGTGTTGTCTATGTCACTAATTGATCGATTTCTTTCTGAATCTTAGTTGGAGTTAGTTGACTCCAACTACAGCAAGAGACCAACCTACTATGCAAAGAAACATTAAAATGAGCACCACTAAATAGCAGAGGTGTCAAAAGTATTCACATTCTGTACTTAAGTAAAAGTATGGATACTTGTGTAAAAAAATACTCTGGTAAAAGTAAAAGTACTGATTCAGCGCCTTTACTCAAGTAAAAGTAAGAAAGTACAGGCTCTGAAATGTACTTTAGTAAAAAGTAAAAATGATTTTGCCATTAATAAAACAATTAATCACTGATAATTTTGCAAAATAAAAAAAGTTCTAGCAGAACAATCTAGACTTAATTGACCAGATGTCCTGCATGAGCATCTGGATCATTTTTAATAATAAACTGAGGGTTACTGCGTTGTTGTTTTTAAACTGCTAGCTAGTGTTAGTTATAAACTATCAAAACAGTGTATTCCCTTAGCATTGCTAACACATTGTAAACTAGTTTCCAAAAAATCCTCAAAAAGCTAATGACAGCAACAGAAACCACACCATACCTCAATTAGTTGTTTTTTTTACCACATTAGACCAGTAGTTCTCAAATAGTGGGGTCAGGTGAACTTTCAGTATTAGTGTCTCGATTGACGCTTGAACGATAAACAAGCCTCCAGTCACTAGGTGGCAGCAGAGCTCAAACTGATCAACAGGCTGCCTGTTCAAAACAGTAGAAGAAGAAAACAGGAAGCGCATCGTCGACTTTCCTTCTCTAGTCCGATGCTCTAGTCATGTCAGATCATGTCACGTCTTTTACGTCTTGTCATCCGTGGAGGTTCAAAAAGTAACATGCCTGTTTTTCCAATGTAAGGAGTAGAAAGTACAGATATCTGTGTACAAATGTAGGGAGTAAAAGTAAGAAGTCGTCAGAAAAATAAATACTCAAGTAAAGTACAGATACCTGAAAAATCTACTTAAGTACAGTAACGAAGTATTTGTACTTCGTTACTTGACACCTCTGCTAAATAGGAATAAGATATCCGAGATATTCCTGAACACACTCGATCCCACCAGGTGATTCACATGACAAACCGAACCCCTGGGATGACTCGTTTGCCGCTGAAGCGCTCGAAGCACTTGAACTGCTTCGAACGTCACTCAAGTGCTTCAAACGTCACTAGTCACGTGCCTGAACCACGCTTCGGCACAGTGGCAAAGAGCATAGAATAGAATATGCTCTTTGACAGTGGTTCGATACAATTGCTTCATGAGCTACGGCGCATGTGTCGGAGCCTCGGGTGTCAGAGGGCCATCACTACTGACTGTCCCGTGGGAGGATAGAGTTGAGGAGGCTAACGAGAGAAAAAGAGCTAAGTATGCAGAGTAAGCAGCAGATGCAGAGCAAAATGGATGGAAGGCTTATGTCCGCCCGGTGGAAGAGGGCTGCCGTGGATTTGTGGCTAAGTCGGTCATTGCTCTGCTGAGTGAGCTGGGCATACGAGGAAGAAGACAGAGGACTGCGGTTAGCAATATGTCCCGGGCAGCAGAAAGAGCCAGTGACTGGTTATGGGTGCGCAGGAAGCATGCTAGCTGGGGAGCTAACTAAGGTAACCCACATAGCAGAGACATGTGGGCTAGATCTGGCTTTAAGCCGGCACAGGTGGCGTTCACTCGGCACTGGCATACGGCATGTGAACCAAAGTGGGCTAGATGCGGCAAAGGCGGCACTGTCTTGACTCCGGCAGACAGATGTGGGTCACTTGTGGGGTGCCGAATTCGGCCTACATATCAGCTAAGACCTCTGGGTCACATATGTGAGGCCGGACTCATGCCACCCTTAAAGTTATTTTTCGATATTTTTGAGTGAGTTGTTGTATAACATCACAGATTTAATAAAAATAAAAAAATAAAATATTCTTATGATATATTATCGATGTCAATCAAAATCAACTATCAATTCCATCCAATTCAATTCAAAGTGGGCTTTATTGGCATGAAAGTTTCTTAAAAAAACAATATTGCCAAAGCGAATCGAAATACAGTACAATGCTATCACCCTTAACAATATCGTTCTTGTCGAAACAGGACAGATATCACAGTTGATCTGAAATTTTAAAGTAAAATCTTGCAACAGCGGACTTTCAGCGGTCAGCCAGCTATCCGCTTTTTAAAGTCATCAGCCAATAAACGGAAGTAACGTCACCGTCCAGGTGACTGACGCGACCGACGTCACTGTGGCCAGAGCTGATGGCTGCTCATGCGCTCCGGTGAGATCGACAACAAAGACGTGGTGAGTGAAATATTTATATATATATATATATATATATATATATATATATAAATAAATGGCACATAAATATAGTGGTTGAGTTGAGGCTGACATTCTGAAAATGGGTCTGGCCCACATTAGGGCCACATTAGGGCCAACTCTGGTTGCAGTGTGGCTGAGGTGTGGGCTTTAAGTGGCACACATGTTGGATGCCGTATGTGGGTCACATTAGAGCCGGAATTCTTTCAGGCATGTCGGCCGAGTGCAAGTGGGAGGTGTGACCCAGAGGTGTGCCACACCAGCTTTGCTATGTGGGCACATTCATAGACACATAGCAAAGCTGGTGTAGCCCATTTTCAGAATGTCAGCCTTAACTCAACCACTTAGGGCTGCTCGATATTGGGAAATATCAATATTGCGATATTTTCAGTCAATATTGATATCACGATATTTTAAACGATATTTTTTTTTGCCGATTCGTGTAAAGCTTGCGCCAACTCAAAGAGGATGGACTCAAATTCCTCCAATTTATCTCTTGCTTTTCCATTTAGTTTTCAAAATTAAAGTATTTAGGCATGCACTTGCTTTGATTCTACCGTCCTCTGCTGGCTTGTGTCTACCTCTATACCTTGTTGAGTGCTAAGCACATAGCCTAGTGCAGGGGTCGCCAACACGGTGCCCGCGGGCACCTGGTCGCCCGCAGGCACCGTGTGAGTCGCCCGGGGATGTTCTAAAAATAGCACTTGTCATCGAGCGCCTCTAAAAAATGTATTTAATTGTGTCGCCGTTCTTTTATATCACTAACACTTTCATTACTGTAGAGCTGAACATGGTAATATAAAATTATATATTATGTTTAATGTAGCCTATATATGAAAGTTCAATATCACACGCAAGACAAACCGTCATCTTCGATTTTACCGAAGATGACGGTAAAATTAATTATACTATTGATCAAATAAATCATACTGTTTGTCAATTGGTCTGATATAAATCGGACATAAATGCAGTTTCTGTATGGTTCTCGTTATTTCGGTTATTTTTATAGTCAAAATCGCTGAATTTACGTAGGCTACTACTTGT
>SRSE01001430.1:707500-838511 GCA_005024645.1 Planiliza haematocheilus
TAAACTAGCTAACGGTAGCCAGTAGAGATTTGCTACTAGCACCAATGCACTTTATGTGTAGCACATATGTTTTTTATGAACAGTAAAACTCACAGCAGTAAGTGACGCAGTGGGACGAACTCAAAAATCAAGGTGTGTAAATGTGAGTTCAGATTACGTGAAGATGTTCTGAGCAACAAAGCATAAAGTATATAATTTAGCGTTACAGCGAGCGGAGGTCAAATGTAAACTTTGCCTGTGTCCTCAGTCGACATCTCACCTAGGCTTACCTGCTGGCCTTTACTCACAAAATAAAACCGTTCACTGCTCAGCTAGAGGGAGAGTTATGCTGATGGAGGACAGAGGCAGTCACAGTGACAAAGACATTTAATTTAATGTGAATAAGGCACTAGAGTGCATACTGTAGAAAAGCATAGAGTTTATCTCTGTTTCTACATGTTCCTGCTTTTTTGTCCTTTGCCAATCACATCCTTGTTTTTTTGACTGCTGGGTGTATAAACTTTA
This sequence comes from Planiliza haematocheilus, assembly GCA_005024645.1. NCBI lineage: Eukaryota > Metazoa > Chordata > Actinopteri > Mugiliformes > Mugilidae > Planiliza > Planiliza haematocheilus. Next base: position 708,005 of record SRSE01001430.1, read on the forward strand.
AAAACACATGAAAGATAATGTTGCTAATATTTTGCTAATGTCTCTTCAGGCTCCCACCAGCAACAATAATACACCTGGGCCAGCCACACCCACCACCTCCACTGGGACGTCATACCGCTCGGTATACTTTCATACTCATGTAACCTAGCTGACTGTTTGTTTGTTTCTTATTCTGACTGGTGTAATGTTTCCGCATTGGTTCCAAGCATGGTGGCATATTTTACACAACACCAATATTTTGATTTATTAAATTGCTTATTGACAAAAAAAGGTTGATGAACCACCTGGTAATTGATCAATAGTATACAGACCCCATGATGGGCTGATGATGCTATCAGTTAGTTGGTTTGCATCTACAGTTTGCGTTCACTATGAACTAAAAATGTATTGCTGTCTTGTAATGCACAGGTGTCTGTGTGTTTTCATTGATTTCAGGTTCCCCTTCCATCAGTTCCTCAAAGGCCTGCTACACACTCACGTTTTGTGAGAAAAAACAAAGCCTGCAGACACTATACAAGAGATGTTGTGTGCTTGCCTTTTTCTTCAGCGTCAACATTCTGCATTCCCAGGGGAGACTCAAGAGCAAATTTGGCACAAGATGGCCTTATTGGGAAGATCTCCTTTACATCTGATTGGTCTGAAGCACAACTTAGAGAAGAAATGACTGCCATTTTCAGAAGAACGTTTGCATTGTCTATGGGCCAGTCATTCCCATTTGAGTATTTGAGTACAGTCAAGGGATGCAAAAGACTAATGAAACCAAACGTCTCGAACAGTTTTCTGTGGGGTGGAAAAGAAGTTGCTTCGATTAGTTCAGCCACTTGTCTCTATATAATGGCATCAATACACAAACCTGTACAGGTAAACAATTTATATGACAGTACAGAGTTTTAGTTATGCAACATTCAGTGTATTAGAAGCAAAAATATGTATGTTGCTTTTTCTGCTTCTTTACATAAATAACAGCCTTTTTTTCAGGTTAAATTAGTGTTAAATACTTCTGCATTGCCACTGACTTGATGTATTATATATTACACATAACATGTTTTTTTCTCCAGGAAGAACCTGAGGAACTCTCTGATAGTGACTTTGAAAGTCCTGTGTGCCGGAGAAGAAGAGGTGGGTCTGAGAATTTGAAATGTTGTTTCGCAACAGGTTGTAGGCACAGTCAACAGTTATTTTCTCACTGCAATGACTTTATCATTTATTTATAAAAAAATATCTGTTTTAATTCTGCTTATCCCAAAATTCAGATATGGGTAATTAGAAATGTTAAGTACCGGTACTTTGTTTCCAATTACTGATATATATTTTCCCTTCTTTTGTCCATAACATCATGTTATTTAGTTCATACAGTGTCACCTTCCACAACTGAAAGTGAGCTCATCAGTCAAGGGAATGAAGATGACAGACTGCAGGAAAGTCTACCACGTCAAAGAAGAAGTAGGTTAAGGACAAGTTTCACTGTACTGAATTGTATGTGTGATTAGAAAAGTGTACCCTTGTTCTTGACAACTCAGTAATTACTGCTTTATTTACTGCAAAAGTTAAGTTCACACTTTAGGATTGTAGCCCTGATTTTCCACTTGCTGACAGCAATCAACAAACCAATGAGCAGACACTCCTCTACTGTCATCCACAGTTGCTCACTGAACACAGCCTTATCATGCAGCTATGTATATGTAGGGGGCCCAGTAATATAGTTTCTACATCAGCCTACACACAAACTTTTCAGTATTTGTAAATTTGTTATCCTTGCAGGCAGCTACACATTTTCATGAATGTTTTCAGTCAATAAAAGCAATATTGATAATGTTACTTCAAGACAAAGTGGTGTTTGGAGACCAGACTCATTTCTGATCCTTTGTGGTGAAAATTATTATATAATGTGTGACCCCCCCCCATCAGTCATGAAGTGTGCAAACCACAACACTCCCAAGTACAACACACTGAAGACAGTGGTGTAGTGTGAACAGTACAGTGATCTTAAGACTTTGAAAGTCATGTAGTGTGACCAAAGCTTAACATTAGATGCCAACCTGACAGAATTTAAGCACCAGTTTGTTTTTTGTTTTGTTTTGTCACTGTAAGCGACCTGTAAACTGTATTTGGATTGGATGTTTTGATTCCTCTACCTACAAGTAATAAGTTATAAGAGGTGTAGACTGAGCTTAGTAGCACAATTCAGTCATTTGTACTGAAAGGGAGAGGCAACTCTCAAACCTAGCTCATCTCATTCAGTTTTGCATCACCCAAATCCTTAAAGGCTGCCTTTTAAAGGAAACACACTTAAAAGATGGAATTAGGGTTAAGTTGCACTTAGATAAAATGAGATAAACATCATTACAAAAATATTTCCCTTTGACCTCCTTTTCTTTATGCAGTGCGGAGTACAGTGCCTTCACCACCGAGGGACAGTGAGGCCAGATGTCAGGGGACAGAGAGCAGCACTCAAGAGAGTGAAAATCAGGGCCAGGCAGAGGACCCGAGACAATTTTTTACTTATAATGTGGCAGAATTTGTGTAAGATTGTTTGGGCTTCATAGAAATACAGCAGTGTAGATCTTGGTCTGTTTACATTATGCACCTCTGATATAAGTTATAAGATATAATATCATAAGATAAGATATAAGTCTCCCTCTCCATCTCCCTCCCTCTCTCTCTGGGCTTTCTTCTGGATTTTCTGTTGTCCCTGTTTATCTTTGCTCAGCCCTGTTTATCTGGAGGAAGATGAAGCTCTTGAAGAGGCAATTCAGCGTAGTCTACTAGACGAGTGTGATGGACCTGCTGTTAATATTTTAAAGTAAGGGTTACAAGTATTTTTTTTATTAAAGTAAATATCTTGTTTACACCAGTGTAAACATCACATGGAACTGCACAGATAGCTAAAGGTCTGTTTATCTTTGTCATTGTCTTGTCATTGTCTTTTTTAATATAGGTCATCTGAAATGCTGAGCAAAGAAGAAATTGCAGGCCTTCTACAAGCTCACAGTGAGAGAGTTATTACATCAGGAACAAGGCAGATCTACATCAGTCGAGCCAATGTTTGGACCACAGCCTTACGTGTATTTAAGAGACCCAGTTTTGCAGAAAGGTGTGACATGCTCTATGTCACATTTGCAAGCGATGAACATGATGCTGAGGAAGATGCTGCTGACCTTGGAGGTCCCAGACGAGAGTTTTTCCGATTACTGGGGAAGGCTATCTTCCAAGACAGTGGAGCTTTTGAAGGTTTTTTATAAATATATATATATATTGTGTAGGGATGAGCGAGTACAGCATTATCTGTATCTGTATCTGTATCTGTTAACCATATGAATTATCTGTATCTGTATCTGTACTCGGAGTGGGCGGGGCCTGACCCGGAAGTGGGCGGGATTTAACCCGGAAGTGGGTCTGGTTGTCTTGAAATGAGCGAGGTTTTAATTGGTATGTTATTTTAAGCATGCAATTGATATGGGCTGATCAGAAATAGTTATTTATTGCTGATTAGAAAACTGTTTACAGGACAGCATCAGCATTGAGCTTCAGAGATCAATGGTTTTGATCACGATAGCAAACGAACTATTTACAGAACAAGTTTTGCAACAATGCGGTTGCAATTATCAAGTAAAATGTAATGAACAAGAGTTTTCATGCTCAACAATAACTTTCTTATTTTAACTTTAATTTTTTTTATGATCAGTGAGATCTTTTTTATATACATATATATATATTTTTGGGTTTTTTTTGTTTTTCTTTGCGAGTGTGTAGGGGAGGGGCTGTAGTAGAGGTCTTCACGGGTCCAATTTGACGGACCCGAACCCAAATGGACCCGTGAAAATTCGACCCGGACCCGAATGGCCCCGAGCCATTATTGTAAATACGAGTTCCGAAACCGAACCGAACCCTTAAAAACCCGTGGACCCGAAATGCCCGAGTTGCTTTATGATTTAATACAAGTTGTCTTAAGACTTGTTTTTATAAGCTATTACTTTCTGTTTCTTACCTAAACGTAGTCTTCTTCTACCTGGTTCCGGCTGCGGCTGCGGCCGCTGCCAGCCCCCACCCCTGGCCTAGCCTCGCATTGGAGTCGGGAAGGGGGGAAAGGGGAGGGCGGCGGTGATTGACAGCTGTGACCGCCAATCGCCGGGTCCTCTCGGGTACTGTAGGACCCGGCCTTTCACAATAAGAGACCCGAGACCCGAGACAAACTCCACCGGTTCCGACCCGGCCCCGGCGTCACTTCTTGTGAGTGGACCCAAACCCGAGCCGGGTCGGGTCGGAACCTCGGGTTTTCGGGTTGTCGGTTTTTTCCGAAGACCTCTAGGCTGTAGTCTATCACAGAACGCAGACACAGTCAGCTACCCAATGAGGATTTTTATTTAATCCGAGCACAGATATTGACTCGTATTACTCGTATAGTACTCGTACTCGGCAAAAGTGCTTTATCCGTACCGGATACTCGTTTCAGCCGAGTATCCGGCTCAACTCTAATATTGTGGTTACCTGGCCACAAATATTAGTTTGGAAATGCCAGAGTACATAATACAGAATGTGCTGTTAATTTATTTAATCTTTCAGGCACACCAAACGGATGTTCACCAAGACTGAACATTCTCCACTTGCAAAATGGACTGTATCGAACCATTGGCAGGATGATGTCTACAATAATAATACAAGGGGGTGAACCACCAGCATTCCTGTCCCCGAGTGTAGTGGACTACATTGTGTCTGGGGACATCCTTCAAGTTCATGCGACACCTGATGATATAGGTGACCCTGATTTAAGGGAGAACCTCAAAAAGGTAATGCGCAATATTCTGATCTGAAGACTATTGTAGTAAGCCTTTGTTTTTTTGACTACTTCACAGCAGTACAGTTACTTTTATTTTGGTTGAATGCATTATCAAAATAATTTTGGTTTCATATTACCAAATAAATAACTAGAAAATTCCAACTTTTCTTGTCATAGGTAAGTAACTGAAATGCGCAGTCTACATAGTACTTCTGTAAATGTTGATTAAATGCAGTCATTTGAGAAAATAAGATTTTAAAGATTTGATCTGTAACATTTAGGTTCAACAGGCAACCTTGCAGGATGATTTGGAGAAAGCACTCAGCTGCTGTGACGCATGGCGATATCAAGTTGAGGGTCTTCCAGTCGTAGTCACCATGGCCAACAGAGATGTGTTTGTGAAAAATGCAGTTCTATACCATACTGTTGTGCAACGACAGAGCTGTCTTGATCAACTCATTCATGGCTTGTCCCACTATGGAGTAAGATTTATCTGACAGTTCTGTATAAAATTTTTCCCTGCTGTGGTAAAATTACTAAAAAATTGCCGTGTTCAACCATAACTACTCATTTTTATGGCCTTTCATTTCTGGTGTTGAATTTCCCTCCAGGTTTTATCACTCCTGAGAGAGAATCCCAGCTTGCGTGTGCTGCTTGACATACCAGGAGAGGACAAAGGTCTAACAGCTGATTTTGTAGCTGGTATTCTCAAACCAAGCTACTCTGTACTGGGGAGCAACAAAAGAGCGAGGGAGGAGTTGATGGTGGTAAAATTCAGGGAGTTCATCCAATGTGTTGAAAGTAAGTTTGTATTTGTAATTCAGTATATTATACAATAAGACAATCCAGGAAATTTACAGATTCATTTTATTCTTTACACCTCTTGAAGCTGTGCATATCTAATGTTTATGTACCATGTAACAAGATTACAGTTGTTATCTGATTGCTTGTAAGAATAACATTGCTTTTTCACCAAAATACAGTAATCCATTAGTCATTGATTCAGTCTTTCTTACACCTGAGTATTTTCCAGTCTCCAAGTCAACACTGGTTTCCCTTTGCTTTTAGATAAAGAGCTGAGAGACACATTTGGGGACAGGACTCTAACCAAGGATGAGGAGGCATTCCTGAACACTTTGAGCCCTGGTCACATCCTAGCATTTGCTACAGGAAGCAGCAAAGTCCCAGCCGTTGGTTTTCATCCAACTCCTAAATTAATATTCATTCATGATGAAGACAGACGTCTTCCCACTGCACACACTTGTGCAAATGAGCTTCACCTTTTTGTAAATGCTACAACAATGGCTGATGATGATGAATTTAACTACTGCTTCCTAGTAGCACTAATGAACGGATCTTTATTCAGCACCATCTAAACAAATGTCAGGATTTCACTCTTTAGTTTCGGATATGTGGTGCTATTACTATTTTTTGGTGTCTACAACTAGACTAAAGTAATGTTGTGTTTTGTGACGTTTAACAGCTATCATTAAAAGTACAAGGCTTATTTTTTGCAAGCACAACTGAAGCATAAATATGCTGTCCTAGTTTTGATTTTTACTGTAAATCTACTATTCCTGTTTCTGGATGTTATACTTCTGTGAGGACTGTATCTGACCCTTCTTTATACTGCAAGATGTTGTACTGCATGATGGGAAGGATATAGAATCAGTCATCAGAGTAATAAATGAACTTGTAAATCACACATTTACAAGTTTATCAAAAATAAACTGTTGTGTTCTCTGAAACAATGTTTTGCCACTGTTGTTGTCATTTTGAAGAGGGTTAATGGCATCACTCAGTTCTTGCAAATCCCTGTCATTCAATGGGGAAAATCTTCTTTGAGAGTTTGGTGAGGAACAAAAAAGTACCCCTGCTGTTGGGAGTTCTGGGTTGTGAAAATGAGGTAAATCATTGTCCAGAGTAAAAAGCTTAACTGGTGTTCTATTTCCTTCAGATGACATAGAGTGATTGTTATATCCAGCTTTGAATTCCTCCAACGTGCGGTTGATTCTGGGTAGAAAAACATAATGGAGGCAAAATAGGTCTGTTGCATTGTCTATGTCTAGGATACCCAGGGATTCCAGTTCATAAAAAATGGGTACATAAATATGGCTGCAGTTTTTGTTCAAGTCTCGGTTAAAACGCTCAATCCTCTGGTTGTGTACAGAACTTCCTGTTAAGACAGAGCCTTCACCCCTGCTTGCTTGCATGTCCTCCCAAATCTGAGCGTTCTCTCCTCCGTGATCAGTCCTGATGTGCAGTGGTCTGCCAAACTGTCCAACAGCTGCAGTAAAGAGGTCTCTCACAGTTTCAGCACGATTATTGTTGGAGCAGTGAAGAAACATCAACATCCTACTGTAGCCGTCTATGGCACCATGAACAACCAATTTCCACCTAATCAATTTATGATTTCCATCTACATGCCATATGAAATTTGGATGTGGGACAGAGTATACTCGCCGAACTATTGCTGTTCTTCTCCTGGCTAGAACACCAATTGGGTCCATCCTTCGCAGTGAATCTCTTACACGTTGTCTTGGAACTACAATGTTTTTGGAGCGGAGATGCCCCATAAGCATCACTTCTCCAACATTTGGGTGTTCAGTTTTTATTTGTGACACTTCAAGATCCAATTGTTGATCACTGATGCTCTTATATTTTGATGTTGGGATATTATAGTCTTGCAGTAGTTTTCAGTGAAAGAACATGTTCAAGCTCCTCTTTGGAAATCTGATGTCTTCCTTGGTAGTCATTCTAGGACACAGCAAAGAATATGACATTTGGCATGTTTCTATAACAAACAAGGGTTATTCAAGAGAGAATTATAGACATTATAACAGATGAGCATTCACATCGACTCATTATCTTTCTGATTGAAGAGAATTATAGATTGTACTGTATGTTTATTTAAGGAATGTTTAACTAAATAAAATGGACAATACATGAGAGGTCAATGAGAAGTAAACAAATATGAACATGAATATTAATGAGTACTTACTGGCAGACAGGTCACTGCAGCAAAGTCTGTTGCTGGTAAAGGTATGGTAGTGCTGGAGCTGGAGCCCTGAGGAGTTTTAAAATATGCACAAAATGATGTTATCTTGTCACATGTTAGTGTTGTGTAAAATATGCCACCATGCTTGGAACCAATGCGGAAACATTACACCAGTCAGAATAAGAAACAAACAAACAGTCAGCTAGGTTACATGAGTATGAAAGTATACCGAGCGGTATGACGTCCCAGTGGAGGTGGTGGGTGTGGCTGGCCCAGGTGTATTATTGTTGCTGGTGGGAGCCTGAAGAGACATTAGCAAAATATTAGCAACATTATCTTTCATGTGTTTTTAAAGTTTATACACTGTCGAAGGAGGAATGTATTCCTCTCCTTCAGCCCAGGTTCTTTATACCTATTGGAAAGGTTAGTCCAACTACGAATAGAGCACCCAACAACTTCTCTCCAATTCAACAATTTATTTGACACGCAGAGAATTGGTACAGCATCAGCGCTGAGACTTCAACTTAACCACCTTAAGGGTAGAGAAGAGAAGCCCTGGACACAGTCTGCACACAGGTTTTATTCTATCTGGGCTCCACCCGGGACCAATAGGAGGAGCGCGGCCTGTCGTGTATCAGTGGTATTCTATGTGTGGCCGAGGTCGGCGCCAGCCCTAACTGATGTCTTCGAGGTGAATTATGCGTGTGGTGCCTCTTATCTAGTGAGCAAGCTGAAGCGAAGCATTACATAATCACATATCTGAACAGTACAAGAAGGAAAGAAGGACATCTCTTTCAGTGCTGTACTGTTTCCTTCTTTAACTCTTTTATATCTAACAAATCCCCCTGTTGGCGTGCCTTAAGGACACGCCACCCCTTATCCTGGCCTATCACATAATCATAAAAACGGGTGTATGGATGCAGAGTAACCTATATGTGTAACCTGAGCCTCCTTCCAGCGGTCACGTGAACGTGCTCCCCCAGACACGTTGCCATCTCTCCGGTAGACTCAGGTTGTGTATGTAACAGCCTGGGCAATCAACTAACATTGGCTATATCTATAAAATAATGGATACATATATATATATATAAACCTAAAGCAGAAAAGCAAGCGGCAGAGCAAAATACCATTCTAACATTGTGAGATCAGTTATTGTAGACCCTAACTCAGACATCATCTTCCATGTCAGACTCCTCTTCGTCAGATCCTGGATCGTTCGAATAGATCAGAGCCACACCCTCCGATAGGTTCATCTGATAAACTGGAGGCGCTCCTTTTAACTCCACATTCCCCAGCGCCTTGTTGATACATTGCACGATGAGTGCCCTAATGCAAGGAATGCAACAACAGCCACACAAAACAAACACAACGAAGACAGTGGCTAAGGATGTGGCCACACTAGCTACTAAGTTGCCCCATTTTCCTAAGAATTTATCAAACAGGCCAATTAGGGGATCAGAGACCCCAGAATGTTATTTTAATTCATTTGAGAGGCCTTTGAGGCCTCTCAGGGTTTAGTCAGAGATCAGTCAGGGGCGGTGTTATCATAACAATGCTCAGAGGACTCTCTCCGCCCAGTATGGGTCTTACAAGATATTTTATCCTTCAAACTAGACGTTGTCAATTTGCATATGGTACAGTTACTTTCCATCCATTGATTCTTGTTCCTCTCGTATGATGTTTCATATCTATTAGCCTTCGCAACATCAATGGGACATTGAGAAGGTCATCACAGAGACGGCTAAGCTGGTGCCGACATGTTTTGTCTTGTGTGAGCAAAAGTATGACAATCAGTACTTAAGAATTTCTCCACTATAGGAGCGAATGGGGCACCGAGACACCGCCTCCAAATAACACATTATCCGTTACAAAGGTCATTCATTTCGTCAACATTCTGTCATGCCAGCCAGCACTCAGAAAATTTCCACTACAAAACGTACAGTGCATTTCTCCAAACATGTCCGAACACCTCCTCTGTCAGTCAGTATCAACAATTGAATAATCAATCATAACAATCAAATTTTGACTCCCCCTGTTGAGATATTTGTTCCACTTGGAATGGTTATATTTGGTAACCCATCACTTGACTGAGTTTGTAACTTATCTATCTATATTCTGCCATAATAATTACAGGACGATTAACAGACCTACCGCTGCAAAACAGTCCAGCGTGGTCCACGACCCAAAGGTCAACATTTTGTTCTTCCTCTGTTTCTTGTCTATATCCCTTAGGTACTTTCTGATTTCTCTAAGGTTTCTTTCTGTAGATCCACTCTCCCTCTTTTATCCCCTCAGATTTTTGTTGCATCACATATTTTAGCCAGTTGTTGTTTAATTGACTGATTAGTTCTCTCTACCAGCCCCTGTGATGCAGGGTGGTAGGCAGACCCAAAGCGGTGCTGGATCCCAAAGTATTTTTCAACTTCTTTCAAGGTCTCTGCTGTAAAATGAGTCCCATTATCAGAACGAATACATTCAGGGACACCATAGCGGGACATTGAGCTGTTTCAGTTTTGGGGAGTTTTGTTTTCACCCATCGAATAAAAGTATCAACACAAACAAGCAAATATCTACAGCCCTTTACTCCTTGATTCATCCCCATGTCAGTAAAGTCACTTCCTGCCATGGTCTGTTTGGGACCGGGAATGCTCCCATCCCCGTCTTAAGAGTCGCTCAAGGATTAAACTTAGAGCAACTGGAGCAAGTATCTACAAAATATTTACACACTTCTGATAGATAGGGATGCCACCATTTTTGTCCTATCATCTCAGTAAGTCTTCTTCCTGATTGATGTCCCCGTTTGTGTCCTTCTTCGCATAACATCATCAGCAAGGTAGTGGAGGCTACAATTCTCCCATCATGTGACCTTCATATGCCTGTTGTTTTACATTTAGTGGCACCTTTTTTCAACCCACGCCTGTTTTTCATGGCGGGCTGCTTCATCTTGCATGCTCAACACGTCACAAATTACTGTTTGTTGCATGGTATCATTCTTTTCATCAGTCACTTCTTTTAATGTCATTTGTAAGGTTCTACTGGTTTTTTCTTCATAACCTGCCACCTGTTTAGCTGCTGCGTCCGCAGCATTGCTGCCTAATGCTATCATACCTGTCCCTGTTTGGTGTCCTGTACATTTTATGATAGCTGCCTTACGTGGGTTTGGAGAGAGCTTCTTGCAGTTTTATCATCTGATTCATGTGTTTCACAGGTTTACCAGTACTGGTGAGGAAATCTGTTCTCATCCATTGTTTTAAGTCTACATGTACGACTTTCACAGCATAAGCAGAGTCAGTGTAGATATTAACCTCTTTCCCTTCGCTCAGTTCACAGGCTCGGGTTATAGCTATAATTTATTATTATTATCTGAGCTGACATAATGCACATTTGGTTGGAGTAGTATTTCCTGCATTCTGTTGGTTCTTTGTTGACTTAAGGTAAACTTCTGGCTCGAAATATAGCTTGTTACTGTATGGTTTGTGTGTACTGTAATGTCCTGTCCCCTTGTGATGTGAGCTGTCCCTTTCAGTGCTTATAGCACATAGTGCTCTGGTACAGGTAGGATGGCCTTTTTCCACTGGTTCTAGTTTTGTGCTATAATAGCATAACACTCTCCTCCCTTGAGCTCCGGGCTGCCACAGTACGGAGCCCACAAAACCCTCTTTTTCTTTTACATCTAATTCAAACATTTTACCCAAATCAGGAGCAGAGAGTTCACTAGCCTGTGCTAGCTGCTGTTTTAGTACAATGAAGGCCTCCTCTGCTTCTTTGGTCCATATTAAGTTTGCTTTGAGATGGCTGTGACCTGCATTAGTAATGAGCTTTCGCAATGGGGAGACAGTCTCAGCGTATTCAGGTACATACTTTTTGCTAGGATTTTAACAGTGGATTTTGGAATTTGGACATCAGTACCTGTAAAACATGGTTGAACAGGGTAGGGCTGTCTGTAAGATCTTAAGGCTTTCTAGTGTATTTGTATTTTTCCCTTTAAATGTAAACGCAAACAGGTGTCTACACTCTGGGGCTATGGGGATGCAAAAATGCGTTGGAGAGATCCATCACAGAAAACCATTTGAATTTATGTTCAAGATTAGAAAGCATCGTGTAAGGATTTGGTGTTTCAAAATGTGTGGCCTTCAGTCCTGCATTTATTTTTCTCAGATCGTGCACCAACCTGTGGTCCGCCTTCCCTGGTTTAGCCACGGGAGAAATTGGAGTTTTAAAATCAGATTTGTAAGTTATCAGTACTCCAGATTTTAGCAGGCCTTCAATCGTCCCCCTAGCGGGTATTGAGGTTGGTTTATAACCTCAGGTGTCTTCATCTGTAGCATGATAGGAGGCATGCTTGTACAATGTCCCACATCATAAGGTCCAGTAGCCCAAACTTTATCAGGTATTTTTTCGAGGAGTTTAGTGGCCAATTCTGAATCAGTATTTTCTCTGCCTTCTCTACCTTCTCTAACTCACACTTAATTAGGCCATGGTACTTCAGTTCATAACATTTGCATGACGGACTGACCTCCATTAAAGTAGTCCCTGTTACTGTTTGCCAATCAAGTGCGTCTTTAACTTGTTTCACCATAGGTCCCAGGTTTTAGCTTCTCCCCCACTCGCTATCTTAGGGTAATGTGGGGAAACATTTCAGGTCTTAATATATAAAACATGTCCAATTCTTCAGTTAGTTCAACAGCAACAGACACCCCCTGTTCGCCAATATAAATACTATCCCATTTTAATTTAGGTTTTGGTTCTTCACTTGCAAATTTATTCTTGAGGATATTTAGTGTTGTTTCCCATAATTCTTCATAGTTTTCTACTTCCTCACTTCGCTCCGGGCAACGCAGATAATTTAGAGTGACATGAGCTGGATCACCTGGGTCCTGATATGAGCGCAGATGTTGTATCCAAACATGGTTTATCACATCAAAATAGAACAGTTTGCTCTGGTTCACATAACTTTCCCCACCATACCAATGTATTACTTGTACTGAGTATCTATGTCCGTATGTGTTCTGATAATCTTATCGTTAGGGAAAACATCCTCAGTAGAGTGGTGAGAACAGACGACTGTAGCTCCCATTTCTGTGATCAAATCTCGAGCAAACAGATTTACTGGGTATTGCTGCTGCATTAAAAACTCATGAGTGAATGTGAATGCTTCGCTGCCTGAATCTAACTCACAAAAGGCTTTCAAAGATTCCTGAACCCAGTTATGACCTCCCTCCTATCTTATGGAATGCCTCGATTTCTCTTTTAGTTTATTCCTCCACTAATTTCAGTGTCTCCTCCAGTCTCGTGATCCGTTCCCTTTCCACTTTTAGTTCTGTCATTGTCTGCTCTCTCCTCGCCCCTCCTATCTCATCTGCTCTGACCCACAGCAGAATTTCTCTCTTCCTTTCTATCCCATCATTCAGTGACACCGTCTTTCCCTTTCTGGCTTTGACAGTTAACTTGGAACATGTGACCAATAAACCTTTGAAACTGTAACTGCTCCATGCCTTCCTTTGATGTATTCAACATTGTTTTTATTTCTTTTAAGGCCTGTTTAGCAGCCTCCCCCGGCGTGGGTTTTAGTTCATATGTAAACATACTTTCGGTTATATTGTGGCATCTGCACAGATGGATTATTTGGCCTATATTGGTTGTTAGGGTTTTCCTGTCCTGTTTCTTCCATCGTAGTTCTAGCTTTTGCATATAAATATTCAGGCGTCGATTCACTAGCTTGCGCCCTTGGTGTTGTGTATAGAGATGGTACAAGACCAGGTGACTCACCGGTAGTTGCGATGGCAGTCTCACTTACATCGGGCTGGTTCTGTTATTTTTCTTCTGTTTGGACCGTTTGCACTGGAGCGCTGATGAGGCTAGAGCTCCAGTGAAGGTGAAGTGTACGTTTCATATGCTCTATTATCTTTTCCCTTTTTTTTTTTCTTTCCTTCCCTTTGATAGCTTTCCTGCTTTTTCAGTTTCAGTTGTCAATAGGTATATTTTATTTTCGAGGGTCTTTAAAAAGATTTTTTTCGCTCCGTGGCCGTCGGAGGGGGGCCCCCCAATTCCCCGAACAGCCCGTAAGCTCTCATATCGTTACACCACTTTTTAAAATCTTTCAGTTCTCCTTTGGCCTTTTTTCCTGGGAAGGATCGTTTTATTATTTCTCTCCTTCATTAAGCAGGCTCCCAATGACCCTGGCTCTAATGGTTCTGACACACACATTCTGTGTTCTCTTTCACACGATCTGGTCAGCTGAGAAATGCGGCACGCTATGTCCAAAGTACTCAGCCCAAAAGACAGATCACATAAGGATTCAGTTTCGACACCAGAACTTATTCAGACCCTTCGAACAGCCTACTTCAACAGACAGTGAACTTGTGTTAGCACCGTTAGGTTTCCGTCCACCCGCTGCTTCAGCGTGCTCTCTGGATCTCACACACAACAGTAAATACACAAAGACACCAATATACTTATTTCCCCGTTTTTATCTTTCCCTGGTACTGTAAAAATGTATTTCTATCCCTACAAGTCACTTTTTACACCCAAAATAATTTCCACCCTCCTCAAATGAGGAGACTTATAACTCAAACTGTTGGTCTGGGGGGCTGATCAGACCCCCCTGACCTTTTTCTTATTACTACACAGAGGGGGCGCTTTTACATTAAGACGCCCAGGCGTGTAGGCCTGAGAGTCTAAATGAGGGACCTTTAAACCCACCTCTTTAACTCTTTTCTTTTTACTACACAGAGGGGGCGCTTTTACATTAAGACGCCCAGGCCGTGTAGGCCTGAGAGTCTAAATGAGGGACCTTTAAACCCACCTCTTAACTCTTTACTTTTTACTACACAGAGGGGGCGCTTTTACATTAAGACGCCCAGGCCACGTAGGCCTGAGAGTCTAAATGAGGGACCTTTAAACCCACCTAACTCTTTACTACTACACAGAGGGGGCGCTTTTACATTAAGACGCCCAGGCCGTGTAGGCCTGAGAGTCTAAATGAGGGACCTTTAAACCCACCTCTTTAACTCTTTTCTTTTATCTCTAAGCCGTACAAATTTTCTGCGTTTATATCTCTTTTTAAAACAACACTACTGTTGGATCATACTCTCACAGCCAAAGAATGTCTCGAAGGACATGCAGAAATTGGTTTAAAAGGTTTTCTGCTTACCTATTATTTGAATGCGGCCGCTGGCTGTAAGAGACGTTCCTTCAGTGTAACTATTCCTTTCCAGGTATCCCGGACGAGCCCCCAATTTGTCGAAGGAGGAATGTATTCCTCTCCTTCAGCCCAGGTTCTTTATACCTATTGGAAAGGTTAGTCCAACTACGAATAGAGCACCCAACAACTTCTCTCCAATTCAACAATTTATTTGACACGCAGAGAATTGGTACAGCATCAGCGCTGAGACTTCAACTTAACCACCTTAAGGGTAGAGAAGAGAAGCCCTGGACACAGTCTGCACACAGGTTTTATTCTATCTGGGCTCCACCCGGGACCAATAGGAGGAGCGCGGCCTGTCGTGTATCAGTGGTATTCTATGTGTGGCCGAGGTCGGCGCCAGCCCTAACTGATGTCTTCAAGGTGAATTATGCGTGTGGTGCCTCTTATCTAGTGAGCAAGCTGAAGCGAAGTATTACATAATCACATATCTGAACAGTACAAGAAGGAAAGAAGGACATCTCTTTCAGTGCTGTACTGTTTCCTTCTTTAACTCTTTTATATCTAACAACACCCAGCAGTCAAAAAAACAAGGATGTGATTGGCAAAGGACAAAAAAGCAGGAACATGTAGAAACAGAGATAAACTCTATGCTTTTCTACAGTATGCACTCTAGTGCCTTATTCACATTAAATTAAATGTCTTTGTCACTGTGACTGCCTCTGTCCTCCATCAGCATAACTCTCCCTCTAGCTGAGCAGTGAACGGTTTTATTTTGTGAGTAAAGGCCAGCAGGTAAGCCTAGGTGAGATGTCGACTGAGGACACAGGCAAAGTTTACATTTGACCTCCGCTCGCTGTAACGCTAAATTATATACTTTATGCTTTGTTGCTCAGAACATCTTCACGTAATCTGAACATTTACACACCTTGATTTTTGAGTTCGTCCCACTGCGTCACTTACTGCTGTGAGTTTTACTGTTCATAAAAAACATATGTGCTACACATAAAGTGCATTGGTGCTAGTAGCAAATCTCTACTGGCTACCGTTAGCTAGTTTAGCTAAGTTAGCCTTGACAAGAATCCAATGCTAGGTGATTTGGAAAAACATACTTACCGAGGTGGCCTGTGGTGGCCCTGTGGCGGTCGCTGTCGCTGTTGCCGTCGCTGTAGAGAGATTTTGTATAGCCGCTAGAACGGCTCTGCCAATATTCTCCGCTAACGCTGTTTCATTAATCGACATGCTTGCAAATGGACCATGGCCGACAGGAGAGTGTACCGGGTGGAGGCGGGCGGGCGTAGAAGATCCTGCACCCGCGAACATGACAGATTAGTCAAAGTGAGCCCCCTTGTGGCTGGCTATAGTGACTACAGGTCACAAGTCCCGCACCCCTTCATAAAAGTGACACTAAAAACTCAAAGTACTCTTGAAATAAAGTTTCTCCAAACGTGTTTGTCATTTTAGGTAGTTATTATTACAATAATCCATGTCCAAGAGTCCATTTTCCCGGATAAGATGGGTTTTATTCGTTATTTGCCACTATAAACACACTCTGACTTCGTCAAACTTTTATTTTGGTACTTCCGGTTACCGGCATTTGAATTTGCATATTAGCTAAATATTTAGTTTCATCCAAAACATTTAGATTTAACATTTAGATTTAGATTTAGATTTAACATTTAGATTTATATTTAACATTTAGATTTATATTTAACATTTAGATTTATATTTAACATTTAGATTCAACATTTAGATTTAGATTTATATATAACATTTAGATTTATATTTAACATTTAGATGTAACATTTAGATTTAGATTTATATTTAACATTTAGATTTAGATTTAACATTTAAATTTAGATTTAACATTTAGATTTAGATTTAACATTTAGATTTAGATTTAACATTTAGATTTAACATTTAGATTTAGATTTAGATTTAACATTTATATTTATATTTAACATTTAGATTTAGATTTAACATTTATATTTAACATTTAGATTTAGATTTAACATTTAACACTTGGATTTAAATATCTCTAAGTTGGCAAATATTCTTGTAAATGTGCAAAAAAGTGACTCTTAAAAATTCACACCAGTTTTTTTAAACCTTGTTTGAAGCTAAATGTGACAAAATGTTGCTGTTATTTTCAGCGCGAGCCGCTTTACAAACGGCACCCCATATTCCTGAGCCGCATTTTAGGCTAACGGTAACCACTGCGTTAGCCACATAGCTAAACGTTAGCCTCATAGCTAAACGTTAGCGCCCCTTGTTAACATTCAGGTTAGACTCTAGACAGACATTGTCTTTGTATACCAACTGCTAACGCATTGTCTCAAAAACAAACGTTATCGTAAACATAAAACTGACGCATTTCACTCACCACTTCTTTGTTGTCGATCTCACCGGTGTGCATGAGCAGCCATCAGCTCTGGCCACAGTGACGTCGGTCGCGTCAGTCACCTGGACGGGGGACGGTTACGTTACTTCCGTTCTTCTTCTTCTTCTTCTTATTTGAGATTTTACGGCAATTCAATTCAATTCAATTCAGCTTTATTTATATAGCGTCAATAACAATACAAATCGTCTCAAGACGCTTTACAAGACCCGGCCTGAAACCCCCAGAGCAAGCCTGCAGGCGACGGTGGCAAGGAAAAACTCCCTTTTAACAGGAAGAAACCTTGAGCAGAACCCAGCTCATATGGAGGGACCCATCTGCCTAAGGCCAGCCGGGTACAGACAGAGAAAGAGAACAGCAAGATAAACATACATCTGTCATAGATACACACATCTGACTAAAGCATACAGGTGGGATGCTATGGTACAAACTAATGATGTTACATGACAGTTAGAAAATGTAAGGGGAATCATCAGCAGGTTGGAGAATCGTTCATTCAGGCAGGAGTGGATAACAGCAGGATTCCATGGAGACTGGGCAGGCTGATGAGACCACGACAACAGATGTAGTATGGAGCTCCACGGGAAACACTCAACTCCAGGCCAGAGATACTCGGAAGAAGGGAGAGCAGCAGTAAACATTCTACATAGTAATAGCACAGAATTGCATGACTAGTAGCAGATAGGAATTTAGAGGGCAGGAGCTCTGTGCCAGAGAAAAGAAAGTGGAGGACACGAGAGTGGAGAGAGAAGAAAGAAGAATGTTTGTTGCATTGTCCCCCAGCAGCCTAGGCCTATAGCAGCATAACTAAGGGATGGTTTAGTCCAGCCCTAACTATAAGCTTGATCAAAAAGGAAAGTCTTAAGCCTGACCTTAAAAATAGAGAGAGTGTCTGCTTCCCGAACCCAAACTGGGAGCTGGTTCCACAGGAGAGGAGCCTGATAGCTGAAAGCTCTACCTCCCATTCTACTTTTTAAAATTCTAGGAACCACAAGTAGGCCTGCACTTTCAGACCGAAGTGATCTGTTGGGATGATATGGTACAATGAGGTCTTTAAGATATGATGGAGCTAGGCCTTTAAGGGCCTTGTATGTAAGGAGGAGGCATCCAACCGGCATCCAACCAGTTGCATTGCTGCCATCTACTGTACTAACACCTTATTGCACTATATTCGGCTATATAGCCCAGTCTCTATTAAAAATGTGAAAAAACAGCGTTTTCCCCTCCCGCTTGACCCGATTTCTAAAATATTTTTCAAAGTAACTTCTTTTAGACCAAGTTCACGCAATTCTCTGATTAGTTCTTGTCTTTGGAGCACGTAATTTCTACAATAGATCATAACATGTTGTACCGTCTCAAGTTCCTGGCAAGAACACAAACCATTATGATGTTTTCCTAAAATATGTAAAGTGCTGTTCAGAAATGTGTGCCCAATCCTCATCCTAGAAATAATCACCTGTTCTTTACGTCTCATTCCTTCTCCTTTACAAACATTAACTGAGTCAGTTACCTTACTAGCTAATGAAAATAGGTGCCTCCCTTTGTGTTCTTGCTCCCAGAGCTGCTGCCATTTTACAATGGTTTCCTGCCACACAATACTTTTACCCTCAGACTTGGATAAATTTATGATGACATCTATGTTTTCTTTTTGAACAGCTTCCTTGGCCAACTTATCAACTTTTTCATTTGCTACAATACCTACATGAGCTGGGACCCATATAAATGATATTTCTACACCTCTTATTTTCACATCTCTAATTGCCAGAAGTATATCATATACAAGGTCTTGTCGACTCTTTGAAGACCCTTTCCCAATACTATTGATAGCTGACACAGAGTCACTACATATCAACACTTTATGGTTTTGTATCTGTTCAGTCCATTGCACAGCCATCAAGATTGCATATAATTCAACTGTGAACACACTTAGAGAATTTGAGGTTCTCTTACAGGCTTGAACATTCCACTTCTGAACAACAAAAGCTGCTCCTGTAGCCCCTGTGTCTTGATCTTTTGACCCATCAGTGAAAATTAATATGTGTTCTTGATATCTTTCTCCTATATGACACTGGAATTCATGCACTAAATTTGACTCTGGGTTTTTTAACTTAATCCCAAGTATCTGTAGGTCCGTCTTTGGAACCTCTAACTGCCATAAAGGAACCGACGGCCACAGTACTCCTGGACAAAAGGTCTTATCCCATATAGCCATTTCCTGTGCCACTGCCTCCCCTGTCCACCCAAAACTTGAAAGTCTTGCCCTCCCTCTTTCCCAGCATGACTGGATTGCTACTTTAACTGGATGGACATCCCTTTGGCCCATCAAGTTAACCCAATAGTTAGCCTGCAGCTGCTTCCTCCTCAAATAGAGTGGCATTTCTCCTATTTCTACCTGTAAAGAACATACTGGAGAAGATCGCACAGCTCCTGTACATATTCTTAGTGCCTTAGCTTGAACTAGATCTAACTCAGCTAAAACTGACTTGGCTGCAGACCCATAAACCAAACACCCATAATCAATTCTTGCTCTGATTAAATATATATAAATTTGCTTCAAGGAAACTACATCTGTTCCCCATTCTGTTCCAACAAGACATCTCATTAAATTCATCACCCTTTTACATTTGTCTGCCACTTTTAAAACATGCTCCCTCCATGTAAGTCTAGTGTCAAAGACCACACCAAGAAATTTAAAACTTTTAACCCTTTCCAAATTCCTACCATATAGCTTCAATTTTATACTTTCATCAACTTTCTTCCTGGTAAAAAACATAACCTTAGTCTTCTCAATAGAGAATCTAAAACCCCATTTCCTTCCCCAATCTTCCACTAGGGCCCTGTACCTTCTTCAAAGTATACTTCACATTTTTCCCCCTTTTCCATATGCTACCATCATCTGCAAATAATGACTTTCCCATTTCTGGCTGAACATTCGAAAAAACATCATTAATCATTATATTAAACAGCAATGGACTAATAACACTCCCTTGTGGTGTCCCATTTTCTACCAAACACCTTCTAGACATTTCTGTCCCTATTTTCACCTGAATGCTTCTATTATTTAAAAAGTCCATTACCCAGTTAAACATATTTCCCCGAACTCCTATCATATGCATTTTGATTAAAAGACCCTCTACCCATAGCATGTCATATGCTTTTTCCACATCTAAAAATACTGCTACAACTGTCTCTTTTTGTATCTGTGCTTTTCTTATTTCATCCTCAAGACATATGATAGAATCAATAGTGTTTCTCCCCTTTCTAAAACCACTTTGACAACTAGCCATCAGCCCCCTTTCTTCAATAAAGTGCATTAACCTTCCATTCACCAACCTTTCCATTAACTTACCTAAATGAGAAGTTAGTGCTATTGGTCTATAGTTTGCTGGATTACTAGGATCTTTTCCTGGTTTTCTTATTGGAATAATAACTGCCTCCTTCCACCCTGCTGGAATCTTTCCTTCCTCCCAGACTTTATTAAATACATTTAAAACTTTCTGAATCCCGTTATCACTTAAATTTCTTAACATGCTACAACAAATTTCATCTCTACCAGGAGCTGAATTCTTACACTTATCCAATGCATTTTTTAATTCTCTCAGTGTGAATGGAACATTATATTTATCTTCTATTTTTCCTTTCTTTTGAATAATCTCAGCATACAGATTCCTTGTTTCTTCCCTGCCCCTTCTTTCTTCTTCAGATAAATTACTGGAACTATGTACTTTACTCAGTGTATTCACCATCATTTCTCTAGGTTTGTTACAGCCACCTGTTCACCAACTGAGAGGATAGGATAATTCCACTCTCTTCTATTACCCTCCATTTTCTTGATCATTCGCCACACCTCATTTATATTAACAGTACTTCCAATTGAGCTACAGTATTCCCTCCAGTATAATCTTTTTCTTTGCCTTATGGTCCTTCTCACTATTGCTTGTGCTTTCTTATATTCAATCAAATGTTGAAAGTTATGAGTTCTTTTTAACCTTCTAAACGCTCTGTTCCTTTCCCTAACTACCTCTTCACATTTAACATTCCACCATGGAACCCCTTTTCTAGCCAGTTTTCCTGAGCTTTTTGGTATTGTAGCCATTGCAGCCATATAAATACTTTGTCGCAATTCAATTTCACTTCTTTCAACATCATTTGTTTCTTGAAATGAATTAATATACAAATCACTTGTTTCCATAAATCTCTCCCAGTTGGCTTTTTTAAAAATCCACTTTCCATGACTATCTTCTACACTCACCCTTACATAACATCCAATTTACATA
Source organism: Planiliza haematocheilus (assembly GCA_005024645.1). NCBI lineage: Eukaryota > Metazoa > Chordata > Actinopteri > Mugiliformes > Mugilidae > Planiliza > Planiliza haematocheilus. Next base: position 729,599 of record SRSE01001430.1, read on the forward strand.
TAACTGGGTAGTGATCACTTCCAATAGTGCCTTCTCCATGCACTTCCCACTCACACTTTGATGCCATTCTACTAGATAAAAATGTGAGGTCTAATACTGACTCTTTACCAGTTCTAATATCAATCCTAGTTCCTCTACCATCATTTAAGCAAACTAAGTTCCTATCATTCATTAGTTCTTCAATCACCTGCCCATTTTTGTCTGTTTTTCCCCCTCCCCACAGTGTATTATGGGCATTAAAATCTCCACACCATACAACATTATCTCTGTCCTGGCCTTCTATTACCTCTAGTTCATTTAATTCTAACTGTTGGGTTATAATAATTTATCACTACTATTTTCTTTTTTCCTGCCCATACTTCCACTACCACATACTCTTGTTCCTTCCCTGAACCCAACACCCTATAAGGTATACCCTTCTTTACAAAAGTAGCACAACCCCCACCACTTCCTTCCTCTCTGTCTCGTCTGATAGCAATATAATTAACTAAGACAAAATCAAATCTGGGTTTTAACCATGTTTCTTGAATACACATTACATCTGGTTTTATATATTTCCCATCTATAAACTGTTTAAAATCTTGACCATTTGCCAACAAACTCCTTGCATTCCATTGTGGAATGAACATAATAAATAAGATCATCCTTTCCCTACCTCTTGGCTTGAATGTACAGTAAGACAGTCCCTGATTTCTTAATAAAGATAACCAAGTCCCCCCCCCACTCCTTTTTCTCCTGCTCTCTAAGTTCTTGCCTCTGAATCCGTACATCCCCTGTTATTTCTTCTCCAACATTTCCTCCATTAATCCTCTTTGTTTGCTCCACTTTTTTAACTGCTTCTGCATAAGAGAGTCTTTCCTTCTTTTTCACACTCTGAATCTCAGTCTCCCTTCTCAATACTTCACATCCCCAGTAGGCCGCACTGTGTCCTCCTCCACAATTACAACATTTAGGTCTAACCCCCTCTCCACATTCCCCATACTCATGCTCCCCACCACATTTAGCACACCTTTTAGTCCCTTTACACATATTAGCTATATGACCAAACTTCTGACACTTGTAACATCTTGTTGGCTTAGGAGTGAACTCTCTTACTCTATATCTCATATACCCAAAGTATACCTCTGTAGGCAACTCTTTTGAGCTAAACTCTATCAAAACTGACTCAGATTCTTTTTTTTCAAAACCCTTAGTTAAGCGCTTTGCACTCTGAACAGCATCACATTTTTCTTTTAAGTTTTTGACCAGCTCCTTCATTTCAACTGCTAAAGGAATCCCATAAATCACTCCTTTACTTCCTTGTTCACCTACTTTCACCGCCTTTACTACCACTGCTTTCCTAACATTTTGCATCTTTAAAGCTCTTCCAACCTGTTCTTCAGAGATACATCCAATTAATAAATTCCCATCATTCAGAACTCTGGCATATTTAACCTCGCCAACCTGATTCTTAATTATTTTCGTCAATTTTAATGGATCCAAATTCTTCACTCCTGATTCTTCAAACCTCACAACAACATTCCATTTCTCCTCACTAGTTTTCATTCCTCTACTCCGCTTTGCTTTATTTATCTTCCTTATCTGCCAATTCCCTTCGTCTTGGTCCAACTCATCCATACTACAAGCACTATCTTCATGATTGTTTGCCATGGTAAAGAATACAAGCAAGCGTATCGTATACCGGACCTATACAGGCCGTCGGCCGATACTCCCGCTAACCACCCTTCTCCACTTAACCTACTCTACTTATACCTATCTCTGCGAAATGTTGTTTTATGACTTTAACTTGAAAAACCGAAACAAAACAAAATACTGTAACACTTCTCTAACTGCTGTGCTCAAAAGCATAAACCGTCCAGACTCCAAACAAATCCAACCACTCTGACGTCACATCCGCCCCCGTTACTTCCGTTGATTGGCTGATGACTTTAAAAAGTGGATAGCTGGCTGTTGCAAGATTTAACTTTAAAATTTCAGATCAACTGTGATATCTGTCCTGTTTCGACAAGAACGATATTGTTAAGGGTGATAGCATTGTATTGTATTTTGATTCGCTTTGGCAATATTGTTTTGTTAAGAAACTTTCATGCCAATAAAGCCCACTTTGAATTGAATTGAACTGAATTGATAGTTGATTTTGATTGACATCGATAATATATCATAAGAATATTTTATTTATTTATTTTTATTAAATCTGTGATGTTATACAACAACTCACTCAAAAATAACTTTAAGGGTGGCATGAGTCTCACATATGTGACCCAGAGGTCTAAGCTGATATGTAGCCCGAATTCGGCACCCCACAAGTGACCCACATCTGTCTGCCGGAGTCAAGACAGTGCCGCATTTGCCGCATCTAGCCCACTTCGGTTCACATGCCGTATGCCAGTGCCGAGTGAACGCCACCTGTGCCGGCTTAAAGCCAGATCTAGCCCACATGTCTCTGCTATGTGGGAGGCTGAATATTTAGTTTGACTCGTTGTCAGGTCACTTTTTGCTGCAGCATCCACACTAAACAAGATGGCCGCAGCGCAGGCACTGCCGTGAAGTCTGACGTCAGCCAAAGTTCATTCAATATATTCAAACTTTCATTCAATATATTCCAAGATTCACTCCATATATTCAAAGTTCATTCAATATATTCAAACTTTCATTCAATATATTCCAAGATTCACTCCATATATTCAAAGTTCATTCAATATATTCAAACTTTCATTCAATATATTCCAAGATTCACTCCATATATTCAAAGTTCATTCAATATATTCAAACTTTCATTCAATATATTCCAAGATTCACTCCATATATTCAAAGTTCACTCCATATATTCAAGGTTCATTCGATATATTCAGACTTTCATTCAATATATTCAAACTTTCATTCCATATATTCATACTTTCATTCCATATATTCATACTTTCATTCCATATATTCGAAGTTCATTCAATATATTAAAACTTTCACTCCATATATTCAAAGTTCACTCCATATATTCAAAGTTCACTCCATATATTCAAAGTTCATTCAATATATTCACACTTTCATTCAATATATTCAAACTTCATTCAATATATTCAAACTTTCATTCCATATATTCAAAGTTCACTCCATATATTCAAAGTTCATTCAATATATTCAAACTTTCATTCCATATATTCAGAGTTTCATTCAATATATTCAAAGATTAATTTCCTGAACGGCATGCCATAATATGTATATATATATTTATATATATATATATATATATATAAATAAATGGTACATAACTATAGTGGTTGAGTTAAGGCTGACATCAGGAACCACTTCTGAAAATGGGCCACATTAGGGCCAGCCCTGGTTGCAGTGTGGCTGAGCTTGAGCTTGAGCTTGAGCTGAGCTTATGTGGCCCACACCGGATGTGGGCCACATAAGAGCCGGAATTCTTTCAGGCATGTCAGCCGAGTGCAAGTGGGAGGTGTGACCCAGAGGTGGGCCACACCAGTTTTGCTATGTGGGTGGGACCCATCTTTCGAAAAAATATGAACAGCAGTCTATGGAGAGATCATAATTATTTTTTGGTCCCGTTCGAATTGTGGCATGAATTTCACATATGATGTGTGTGAATTTAAAAGATAATTTTTCACGTCAAGAGATAAATTATTTGACGTACATAAGCTGAACAACATGGGTTTTGTCGAACAATGTACATCATTACAGAACTATGGCTGTCTCCTTGTTGGGCTTTACCGTCTTCTTCCAGGACGAAGGCAGAAGCATCAATCGAGGTGAAAATCATTATAAATCGGGCGACCCGATTTGTTTGGGACGGGAGTGAAGACCTGTCTCGCGCCTAACTAGCCTACAGATAGACTAGCCTAGCTAGCTTCTGCTGCAGTTCAAACTGACACACATATTTGAGCATGTTTCCATCCGACAACTTTGTCCATGAGATAATAAACTGCTTGCATTACAGTTTTTTACAACCGCTATGACCCATTGTTCAATACTTTTAACGCTTTTTCAAAACTCTTCACACAGTTACCACAACATCAGCCTGTGTGGGCTATACAATTAACACAATTCTTATTCTTTTGACACAAAATACACAGATTTTACACGTTTAAAAGTAGTTTTAACTCCTTTTACACACAAGCTCAATCAAGACTAAAACAGTGGATGTTAACTGGTGAATTTTCAATTGCTTTCACACGGTTTGTCAAAACAGAAAACCTCATGTTCAAAACTAATGGGTTGAAGATTACATTTATTACAGCTGATTCCTGTCTCACCCAGCTCAGGCGCTGTTTTTTTTTCAATCACATCACCTATATTTACTGTGTAGCTGTATGATAGATTGGTACCTGAGGGGGAAAGGGGACAGGGTGAGTTGGGGGTAACTTGCTAACATATGTGATCACCTGGGACAATGTGGTATTCCATCATGCACATGCAGTCACAGCTTGGTTTGATGCCCATCGCAGGATGATGTCCCTTTTCTTTGCCCCTTACTCCCCTTTCCTCAACCCCAATAGAGGAGTTTTTTTCAGCCTGGAGGTGGAAAGTATTCGATCACCATCCACCAGAGATGGGGACTCGAGTCAGAGACTCGAACTCGAGTCGCACTTAAGTCGCACAAACAAAGACTCGTGACTTGACTTTCGACTTGCCCTCAAAGACTTGAGACTTGACTCGGACTTGGGTGTTATGACTTTCGAGTCGTGAACATCATGATCATGAAATTATCTATTTCATGATTTAATTCATTTCAGTTTTTTTTTTTCAATGTGTTGCCTGTTATGGAAAAATCGCAGGAAATAAGGAAATAATTTCCCTCCCTTGATATTACGAGCCACGCACTGTACCGCATGTCTCCACCTACAGATTTCATATTGACACTGACCATGGCGGCAGCAAGTTCAAGCAGAGCTGCACCATTTGTTGTAGCGTTCGCTTTTAAAGATTTCACCCAAACTGCTACTAAACGGACGGCCACTTGCAAAGAGTGTGGCATGAAGATTACTGATGCTGGCTCTACAACATCGAATTTCCTCAGGCACCTCAGAACTCACAAGGATAGGTCAGTGAGTCCCTGTATTATGAATGAATCACTTTGAAAGGGAAACCTAGCTTGTATGGGAAGGTAACGATACCATTAGCAAACTAATGAACTAGCAAGCTAACGAATTAGCTCACTGAAATGAATGGTGGTAACTATGACAACAGCACCTATGTGCTAAATGCTAACAGTGATTGGACTCACTTTGAATTTACAGTTTTTTACAATCGCTAACAAGCGCTTACCCATACTTCAGATATTTTTTCTAAACTCTTAACACAGATTCACACCTACAAAACACAACTGGCCAAATGGATAATTTTCTTCTCAAAAACACATTTTGTTAAATAAATACTAACTCTTCATTTCAAAATAGAACATATCTTTCTCTGCACACACCAACTTACCAAAACACTGGAAATATGACTCAAAATGAAATGATTCTGTCAAAGAATAACTCTTGTTTTCACTTCACAAGGTACATGCAGTGAATCAAAGTACACCAGGTTTCAAAATACTGGCTATTGCTGACATTACAAAAACTGCATAGACTTTTATGCTTCAGTTTTACAGGTATTTGTATGCAAAACATGCAATCCACTGTTTTTACACTAAATTTTTTGGTTGGGAACTCTATGTCCACATGTATTGTTCACATTCAAAAGCATTCCAGTAAAAAGCAAATCATTTTTTTTCCTTTACTGTTTACTACAGGAGGCACAGTAGAAATACTGTTTACAGTATGATAGAACATAAAAGGTTTTACAGTGTTGCTTACAGTACAGCAACAAAATATCCATGAAACACACAAGAGTATTCTGAACAAAAAATACAACAGCAAAAAGCCCAGATTGAGGGGGGGTGTAACTAAAAAAAAAGCACAAAATGACTGTATGTAGTCTCTGTGATCTTCAGGGTTAGGCCACATGTTTTCATCAACATCGCATCAGATATTATCTAAGGCGATGCACGTGCAATAAAAGCGCTTGGTATGTTGGATCCACCCTTGGCAATCATGAACTGTGATGTCCCTGCAGCCAGCACCCATGGCTTCAAGGAGGGACATCTGGTCATGTGGCTAATGGTCATCAACCTTCCACCTCCATACAGAAAAGAACTCCTCTATGGGGTTGAGGAAAGATGAATAGGGTGGAAGGGAGAGATGTACCAGTCTTGGGTGGTGAAGAAAACTTTGAAGGGGCATTGAAATTGACATGCCTGGGGCAATTCCAGCCATATACTGACCTCTGATATGACCTCTCCTGCTTCTGCTGCCCTGCTGATCAGAGTTTCCTCCTTTGTCCTTTTGTTCTGACAAAGTCTGGAGCCATCTCTGCCCCTCCACTGAGTTCATCCTCTTGTGTAAAGTTGACCTTGACTAACCAATATGCAACCACACCTGGGGGCAGGGTATATCTGTGCTTTGGCCCTACATTCAGGGTCAGTCTCCAGTCTCTGACCCACTCTGTGTAGGTAGGCTCACCATGACCTGGAACTCCAATAAACTTGCAACACTTCACCAAACTTGGAACTAGACTTGGATTGTTTTCTTCAACACTGGACTTCAAACCATGTTGTTAGCGATTGAAATCAATTGATCAGCTGAGATATGTTGTTTTTGAACTGATATCATTGCAGAAGAAGAGGTTTTTATACTGTATCTAAGGTTTGGAATATTGCTTTTGCTATTGTGGTATGTTGTGTGTTAACATTTGAAAATAATACAAAAACTATCCATAATTTTGTTGGGAGGTACAGCTGGTCTGTTAAGAACATGTAAGCATTGTGGAAATGTGTTCACTGACTGCATATTGTGTGAAAACGACATGAAATGTGTGAATGGTATGGCCACAAAAGACCGATGCTGTGCTAATTGTGTTTAGAGTTTTGAAAATGTGACCACTGATTGGACAAACGCTTGTTAGCGACTGACAAAAACTGTAATACATTGCTATAACCTTATAACTTTATATTACTTTGTCTACTTAAACTACAGTTTTTGTCAGTCGCTAACAAGCGTTTGTCCAATCAGTGGTCACATTTTCAAAACTCTAAACACAATTAGCACAGCATCGGTCTTTTGTGGCCATACCATTCACACATTTCATGTCGTTTTCACACAATATGCAGTCAGTGAACACATTTCCACAATGCTTACATGTTCTTAACAGACCAGCTGTACCTCCCAACAAAATTATGGATAGTTTTTGTATTATTTTCAAATGTTAACACACAACATACCACAATAGCAAAAGCAATATTCCAAACCTTAGATACAGTATAAAAACCTCTTCTTCTGCAATGATATCAGTTCAAAAACAACATATCTCAGCTGATATAGTTTTTTTCAATCGCTAACAACATGGTTTGAAGTCCAGTGTTGAAGAAAAAAAACAATCCAAGTCTAGTTCCAAGTTTGGTGAAGTGTTGCAAGTTTATTGGAGTTCCAGGTCATGGTGAGCCTACCAACACAGAGTGGGTCAGAGACTGGAGACTGACCCTGAATGTAGGGCCAGAGCACAGATATACCCTGTCCCCTGTTGTGGTTGCATATTGGTTAGTCAAGGTCAACTTTACACAAGAGGATGAACTCAGTGGAGGGGCAGAGATTGCTCCAGACTTTGTCAGAACAAAAGGACAAAAAGACAAAGGAGGAAACTCTGATCAGCAGGGCAGCAGAAGCAGGAGAGGTCATATCAGAGGTCAGTATATGGCTGGAATTGCCCCAGGCATGTCAATTTCAATGCCCCTTCAAAGTTTTCTTCACCACCCAAGACTGGTACATCTCTCCCTTCCACCCTATTCATCTTTCCTCAACCCCATAGAGGAGTTCTTTTCTGTATGGAGGTGGAAGGTTGATGACCATTAGCCACATGACCAGATGTCCCTCCTTGAAGCCATAGGTGCTGGCTGAAGGGACATCACAGTTCATGATTGCCAAGGGTGGATCCGACATACCAAGCGCTTTTATTGCACGTGCATCGCCTTAGATAATATCTGATGCGATGTTGATGAAAACATGTGGCCTAACCCTGAAGATCACAGAGACTACATACAGTCATTTTGTGCTTTTTTTTTAGTTACACCCCCCCTCAATCTGGGCTTTTTGCTGTTGTATTTTTTGTTCAGAATACTCTTGTGTGTTTCATGGATATTTTGTTGCTGTAAGCAACACTGTAAAACCTTTTATGTTCTATCATACTGTAAACTGTATTTCTACTGTGTCTCCTGTAGTAAACAGTAAAGGAAAAAAAAATGATTTGCTCTTACTGGAATGCATTTGAATGTGAACAATACATGTGGACATAGAGTTCCCAACCAAAAAATTTAGTGTAAAAACAGCGGATTGCATGTTTTGCATACAAATACCTGTAAAACTGAAGCATAAAAGTCTATGCAGTTTTTGTAATGTCAGCAATAGCCAGTATTTTGAAACCTGGTGTACTTTGATTCACTGCATGTACCTTGTGAAGTGAAAACAAGAGTTATTCTTTGACAGAATCATTTCATTTTGAGTCATATTTCCAGTGTTTTGGTAAGTTGGTGTGTGCAGAGAAAGATATGTTCTATTTTGAAATGAAGAGTTAGTATATATTTAACAAAATGTGTTTTTGAGAAGAAAATTATCCATTTGGCCAATTGTGTTTTGTAGGTGTGAATCTGTGTTAAGAGTTTAGAAAAAATATCTGAAGTATGGGTAAGCGCTTGTTAGCGATTGTAAAAAACTGTAATGTCACTGTTAGTATCTAGGCGGCTGTTAGACAGTGAAGTGACAGCTCTCAATTTAAATCATTACGTTACCCTAGATCGCTAGCGTTAGCGCGCTAACAACCTAAGTGGCTGCTGCCTGACCTAATATAAAGCTAATTTTCTCAAAATCCAAACAGCAACAACTTACACTATTAGGTTTGCAATAATCCCAAGTACTTGCAAATTGTGACACATGGTTCCAAAAAAACTCCAACAACTCCAGAAAGACGAAATGACCAATTTATTAGTTAAACACCACATCTCCCATTCATTCAACGAGTCAATATATCCCGTGGTATTCATTTTAAAATACATTGATCCAAGTTGAAACAAAGCTTTTGTGGTGTTTCTTCACATTGCACATTGAAATAGTCTTCATAATTGCATTGTTCTGATCAATTTTGATTGTTGTGTGCAATAATAGATTATATAGTACAGTACATGCTTGTAATCCAAAACAATACAGCAGTGCAGTATTATCTCAGATAGCATCTAATGTGAAAACGTTCATTTCAGCCATTTGAGACTTGAGACTTGACTTGGACTTGGAACGAAAGACTTGAGACTTGACTTGGCATTGCCCCTCAAAGACTTGAGACTTGACTTGGACTCGTGCACAAAGACTTGAGACTTGACTTGGACTTGGAAAAAATGACTTGTGAACATCTCTGCCATCCACATGACCAAATGTCCCTCCTGGATGTAATGGCTGCTGCATGCCAGGACATCACAGCTGACAACTGTCAGGGCTAGATAAGGCATGCAGAAAGATACTTCCCAAGATGCCTGGCCAGAGAAGACATCAGGTGTGATGTCGATGAAAATATGTGGCCCAATGCTGACGACCGAGCAGATTAGCTTTTTTTTTTCTTCCTCTTTTACAGTGCTTTCTTCTGCTCCTTTTTCTTTTTGTGTATTTGACAATACAGTAATGAATGACAGCTAAATGCTGATTTTTTCCCCCTCTTTACTCTACTGTAAGTCATATTCATTTGCAATACAGTAAAGTGTTTAGCACAAAATTCATGCCCAACATATGAAAAATAAAGAACATCATCACAAACATTAATTTACATGTATGATCAATACAATAATCTGTTGATTGTAAAATAAAAAGGAAAAAAGTCGATTTGACACATGCAATTTGATTCAGTTTGTGTTATTCCATCAGTTGTCAGTGTTTTTTAGGACACTGTGCTGTGATTGACTAAATGTTTCTGTTGGAAGACAACGTGTGTCAGTGCTTTGGTAGATTTGGTGAACTGTGTTAGTGTATTATTGTATTATGGAAGTGTGTGTCTGTGTTTAGTTACACTGCGTGATTTTGAGCATGAAATTAACTGTTTGGGGAATTGTGTGTTTCAGGTGTGATGTGCGTTAACAGTTTTGAAAAAGTGTTTAAGGTTCTGACAAACGGGTCATAGCGGTTGTAAAAAACTGTAATGCAACCAGAATTGCCTTAGTTTCTCCAAGATAGTGACAATACTTTCTTGGTGCAGAGAGCTTCAGGAGCTGTGTGAACTTTTAGCTATTTATCTAGCTAGAGACTATGACTACATTATGGATGAGACAAATACTGAACAACCAAATTAAGACAGTTCTGAAAACCTGTTTAGATGACGAGCTGCTCATAACATTTACCACAAAATACAACGCACGATGATATACATGGTAGACAAAACCACAGGCAGAGTTTAAAGTTGATTCAGCTACTTACTCTTAATTTCGCACACACCAGCGCCTGCGCCCGCACCCAGTAGGCTATGCACATTTGACAGCTAGTGAAGAACCATAGCGAACAACTGAACGTACTGAGAAATGGTACATCCCAATGGGGGTAAGGGTTTAAAAATCGTATTTCATTAGATTATTTCCTGAATTGATGTGACGGTAATACTGTATTTAAATACATACAGTTTTGGAAAGGCTAACATTATATTTTATTAAAAAATGTCAGTACCCCCCAAACTATTATTTCCATCTACTTTGGGGGGGTCTAAGTCTCATCTAGGGGGGTCAGACCCCCCCAATACCCCCCGTAATTCGAACCATGGTACCAGACAGACATCGAAGTGAGGAAGTCTGAGCAACAGTAATGTTTTTTTTTAGAAGTTATGCACCATTTGTATGAAATAAACTGCTGCGCAAATACATAATTTGCTTATCATAAAACGTGCACAGGTATAGACAGTAGCTAGTAGCTTCTTCTTATTATTTTATTGGCGGTTGGCAACTATTGCTTGTGCATTACCGCCACCACTGGACTGGAGAAAGGAACGGGAGTTACTGGCTGTTCTGTACTGTTTTAAATAAAGAAAATAAACCAACAAATAAACAAACAAAACAAATAAACTAAAATGTATATTCTTTTAAAGAGGCCTGTACTTTTCACAAAAGAAACCAAAAAATTCCCCAGATCTATTTCCCAATAAGGTCTTGATATCTAGAGACACTTTCTTTGCTTCCGGCTGAGTAACAAGCCTTTGCCTAGCCTGATGGTATTTATGACAGTGAATGTCTACACCTGGTTATGTGTGTGTCCACAGCAAATTCTGGTCTTTGAAATAAACTCTCTGGGAGAGTAGTGTTGAAATAAACTCTCTGGGAGTTTATTTCAACTACATTTGAGTGTACATGTGAGACCATCGAATGTACTCCACGGAAAAGTAACTCTTTTCCTGGAGTTGATTTTTAAACTCTTTTCTTAAGTTAAAACTGAACACTTCACATTTTAATGTGAACTCTTTCATGGTGTTAACAGTCATTTTCTATACCTGTTTAGTCCTGTTAGGGGTCCCGATGACAGCCTATCCCAGCTGTCATCGGGCGAGAGGCAGGGACGCCAGTCCATGGCACACTCACACGCACACCTACGGCCAATTTAGAGTCACCAATTAACCTAATGAGCATGTCTTTGGATGGTGGGAGGAAGCCGGAGTACCCGGAGAGAACCCACACAGACACAGAGAACCCACAGACACAGGGAGAACATGCAAACTCCACACAGAAAGGCCAGCCGGCCCATGGATTCGATCCGGTGACCTTCTTGCTGTGAGGCATCAGTGCTAACCACCTCGCTACTGTGCCCCGGCGTTAACAGTTAACACTTACAGTTTTTTACAATCGCTAACAAGCGCTTGCCCATACTTCAGATATTTTTTCTAAACTCTTAACACAGATTCACACCTACAAAACACAACTGGCCAAATGGATAATTTTCTTCTCAAAAACACATTTTGTTAAATATATACTAACTCTTCATTTCAAAATAGAACATATCTTTCTCTGCACACACCAACTTACCAAAACACTGGAAATATGACTCAAAATGAAATGATTCTGTCAAAGAATAACTCTTGTTTTCACTTCACAAGGTACATGCAGTGAATCAAAGTACACCAGGTTTCAAAACACTGGCTATTGCTGACATTACAAAAACTGCATAGACTTTTATGCTTCAGTTTTACAGGTATTTGTATGCAAAACATGCAATCCACTGTTTTTACACTAAATTTTTTGGTTGGGAACTCTATGTCCACATGTATTGTTCACATTCAAAAGCATTCCAGTAAAAAGCAAATCATTTTTTTTCCTTTACTGTTTACTACAGGAGGCACAGTAGAAATACAGTTTACAGTATGATAGAACATAAAAGGTTTTACAGTGTTGCTTACAGTACAGCAACAAAATATCCATGAAACACACAAGAGTATTCTGAACAAAAAATACAACAGCAAAAAGCCCAGATTGAGGGGGGGGTGTAACAAAAAAAAAGCACAAAATGACTGTATGTAGTCTCTGTGATCTTCAGGGTTAGGCCACATGTTTTCATCAACATCGCATCAGATATTATCTAAGACCATGCACGTGCAATAAAAGCGCTTGGTATGTCGGATCCACCCTTGGCAATCATGAACTGTGATGTCCCTGCAGCCAGCACCCATGGCTTCAAGGAGGGACATCTGGTCATGTGGCTAATGGTCATCAACCTTCCACCTCCATGCAGAAAAGAACTCCTCTATGGGGTTGAGGAAAGATGAATAGGGTGGAAGGGAGAGATGTACCAGTCTTGGGTGGTGAAGAAAACTTTGAAGGGGCATTGAAATTGACATGCCTGGGGCAATTCCAGCCATATAATGACCTCTGATATGACCTCTCCTGCTTCTGCTGCCCTGCTGATCAGAGTTTCCTCCTTTGTCCTTTTGTCCTTTTGTTCTGACCACGTCTGGAGCAATCTCTGCCCCTCCACTGAGTTCATCCTCTTGTGTAAAGTTGACCTTGACTAACCAATATGCAACAACATCTGGGGACAGGGTATATCTGTGCTCTGGCCCTACATTCAGGGTCAGTCTCCAGTCTCAGACCCACTCTGTGTCGGTAGGCTCACCATGACCTGGAACTCCAATAAACTTGCAACACTTCACCAAACTTGAAACTAGACTTGGATTGGTTTTTTTCTTCAACACTGGACTTCAAACCATGTTGTTAGCGATTGAAAAAAACAATATCAGCTGAGATATGTTGTTTTTGAACTGATATCATTGCAGAAGAAGAGGTTTTTATACTGTATCTAAGGTTTGGAATATTGCTTTTGCTATTGTGGTATGTTGTGTGTTAACATTTGAAAATAATACAAAAACTATCCATAATTTTGTTGGGAGGTACAGCTGGTCTGTTAAGAACATGTAAGCATTGTGGAAATGTGTTCACTGACTGCATATTGTGTGAAAACGACATGAAATGTGTGAATGGTATGGCCACAAAAGACCGATGCTGTGCTAATTGTGTTTAGAGTTTTGAAAATGTGACCACTGATTGGACAAACGCTTGTTAGCGACTGACAAAAACTGTAAGAACTAGCACATTTTCATTCCAAAAGATCTCTTGACACCAAAGAACACCAAGGTTTAGTTTAATTAAATCACAACTTGCTCCATTAGATGAGAGAGCCATTTTGTATTTAATAATAAACATTTACTATAAGCCTGCCTACCACAAGGTGCGAGTGTCACAAATTCCGTCAGTAGTCTGCAGACATTAGCTGCTAGCAAGTTCGGACATCACAGTCTGACAAAATATACAAATGTAGGCCTACCGTTATTATACGTCCTATTATTGTCTTAAAGTCCTGCACAGCCTATATAACATTAGAAGTAAATGTATAGGGAAGTAAGTATACAATATTAGAAGTAGAAGTAAGAAGTAAAATTACACTTTTACCTGGCTCAAGAGTCACGGTGAAGTCCAAGTGAAAAACTGTTGAGCGGAGCGTGGCAACAAAGCTGAACTCAGGTGTAGTGTTGAATCAGGCTCCTCAACACCCAATAAATGAACACCGAAATATTACACCACCAAAAGTAACACAAGCTGTTGTTAAATGTAGAGAATAAACTCCCACAATCTAACACTTTAACACTTTTTTGTTTAACTCCAGATTTTTGAACTCCAGAAATTTGCTGTCCTTTCCCACTTTCTCTTGTATCCTATATAGATGTCTTCCTGTGCACCCATTGTCCCAGATGTGCTGCCACCTTTGAATGGTTTTAGCCTTAACTATACTTTTTATCTCTGCTTTACTGTATTTCACATCTATATCTATATTGTTTTTCCCTGCTGCTCTCTTTGCATGCTCATCGGCCAGTTCGTTCCCCTCCACTCCTATATGTGCTTGAACCCACAAGAATGTCACTCTCCTCCCTGATGCTTGCATTCTACTTGTTAGCTGTAAAATTTCAATTAAAATATCTTCTCTTGACTTGGACTGAAAATTCTGAATACTAATCAGTGCTGAACTAGAATCAGAGGCTATCACTGCCTGCACACAGTTGTTAGTCTCTATCCGCAAAAGCGCTAACCATATGGCTACCAGTTCGGCAGTATACACTGCCGGATCATCATTTATCCTTTTGGCTTCTGCTAGGCCCACCTCAGGGATTACATAGGCTATCCCTACTCTTTTATCAGTATTTTTTGATGCATCTGTAAAGACCTTTACACATTGTTTGTACTTTTCTGATATATATTTGTTTATCCCACACTTATCCTTTCCATTTTCCTTCCTTTCCTCCAACAGTCTTAAATCAAGGAGGCACTATAGGATACACTACAGTTGGACTGATGTTCAGAGAACCAATTCCCATATTTCCCACCTTATCTTTTATAATCCACCCATAGCTTTTAACTTTCATACTTCCTTTTTCCTGACACTCCCATAACACTGTCTGAGACATGTGGTTCTCTTTATGTCCTCTGATATTTGCCCAGTATACCAGTGCTAGCTGATCCCTCCTCAAATGCAGGGGCATCTCCACCTGCATTGCAGCCACTGGGGATGTTTTCATTGCTCCACTTATCACCCTCATCGCTTGACTGTGCATACCATCAAGTTTGCTTAATCCTCTCCTGGATGCCGACCCATACGCTATACAGCCATAGTCAAACACTGATCTCATCAAATCTGTATAGATTTTTTTCAACGCTGACCTTGTAGCCCCCCAATCTACCCCACACAGAGACCTCATGACATTTAATATGCTTTTACATTTGTCTACCATCTTTTGAATGTGATGTGCCCAAGTCAACCTCTTATCAAACCAGACTCCCAGATATTTAAAGATCTCAACCCTCTCCAGTTCTTTACCTGACACCATTATTTTTAATTCTTGACTAATTTTCCTCCTTGTAAAGAACATCACCTTTGTTTTCTCTACTGAGATCCTAAATCCCCATTGCACTGCCCATTGCTGAACTTCATTTACAGCATCTTGCATCTTACTCAAAATAAACTCAATGTTCCTCCCCTTCTTCCACATTGCACCGTCATCCGCAAATAATGCTATCCCATCTGGGCCTTGTACGTCTTTAAATATCTGGTCTATCATAATTGAAAATAATAAAGGACTCACAATGCTTCCTTGAGGTGTGCCGTTTTCTACTCTAAACTTCCCACTTAGCTCCCCATCAATTCTAACTCTCAATGTTCTTTCAGTTAAGAAATTAAGGACATCCTTACCTCTGTCACTCAGGTTCTCTAACATGGGCTAGCATATATTGTCTTTCCCTGGAGCTGACTTTCCTAATTTCCTCAACGCTCTGTTCAATTCTCCTTTAGTAAACGGTACTGTTCTGTTACCATAGTTTCTTTTTTATATTTTAGTAAGTTCGTAATACCACCACTAGTGGGCGATAGTATCTTAGTAAGACGCAGCAGGTAGAGAGAAGAAGTCATGTTCGATAGCTGTTGGAAGTACGTTACCTAGGAAACAGCGAAGCTTACCGTCCGTTTACATGAGCGAATAACCGTTTACATCTTATGCTATACGAAGCATCGTCGGTATGTATTATTAGTGCCGAGTGCCTATGTCAAGAGCCATAGGCACGAGGCAACTCTTGATCTTCTGCGTGTTTCTTTGCAGTTTTATTACTTATTATTCATTTTCCGCCCTTTTTCGGCAATTAATGCGGCCCGAACCGGTGAGAGGACCCCAACACATGATATATCGAAACGTGTGTTTTGATCCCGAATCCTATGCTATTACTCGGATAAGCGATCGGTGACTTTTTCGCGAATTTATTCGCGAAAAAGCGCGAAAAATTTCCCATTCAAATGAATGGGAGACCCCGAAAAATCAACAGGCATTTTCAACAATCAACTGCTCTGGCATACTTTCACCCAGAGACTTCATTTAAACTCTAAAATGTAGGCACTCTTGTCTTCTCTTCAGAGATTCCCTCCACTTATCGACACCTTTTACCGTTTTTAAACTATGAAGCCTCAAAGCGGTGTAGGTTTTTACTCAAATTTCGGGATTTATAATGGGTGTGTATTGCGCGGAATGTTCGCGCTAGAGGGACAGCTAGAGTGAGAAGAGAGAAGAAAACTAGAAAATTCCAGCGGAAATTTTTGAAGTGCCGAGTGGGCTGTTGCCATTAGCTGCTAATGTTAGCAATTAGCATGACGTGCTAGCCACTAATTTTAGCATTGGTTTAGTGTTAGCATGTCTCTTTAGACACTAAAAATTGAATACATGCTAATTGTTAGCATGCTAATGCTAACATGCTAATTGCTAATATGCTATTCGCTAACATGCTAATGCTGCCACTAATGCAACCACCAATTTCTAGCCACTAAAAATTAGCATTAGCCGCTAATGTTAGCAATTAGCATGACGCGCTAGCCACTAATTTTAGCATTAGTTTAGTGTTAGCATGTATTTTAAGCCACTAAAAATGAAGTAGATGCTAATTGCTAACATGCTAATGCTAACATGCTAATTGCTAATATGCTATTCGCTAACATGCTAATGCTGCCACTAATGCTACCACCAATTTCTAGCTACTAAAAATTAGCATTAGCCGCTAATGTTAGCAATTAGCATGACGCGCTAGCCAATGACAGACAGACACCTGTCATTGTTCAACTTGGGTGCCAAAAAAGCCATCAAAACAGTAGGTTTGTGTAAGCCATCAAAACAGTAGGTTTGTGTAATGTATTTAATGTTTTTATGTGAACTGTTTCTTGTTTGTGGCCCCCTGGCAAAACTTTCTATTTCTCTCTTTTGTTTGTTCAATTTTCAATAAAGTTTAAAAAAAAAAAAAAAAAAAAGGCAAAAAAAAAAAAAAAAAAAAAAAACTTGGGTGCCAAAAGCCAAAATGGCCGCCCCACGGACCAGTTACTTCAGGTAGAAGTTTCCCGAGTGGGCTGTTTCCATTAACATTGCCCCAAAATGGCCGCCCTACAGACCAGTTGCTTATGTTTTCCCGCCTCTTTCTGTGGAGCCCCTGGTTGCCATGGTTACCAGTTTGAATATCAGTTAAAAAAACGACTAGAGTGGGCGAAAATGCTGAAACCACGGCCTCGAACAGGAAGGCCTTGTGGCCAAACCGTGTGTCCAATCGTTGAACCGACTTTACTTTGGGCATCTTGAGGCTTTCCTGAACGTCTAGATATGCAGTTTGTGGGTAAAATGTAGAAATGTGAGCTATTTAAAGCGATTTAAAACAAAGGATTGCTTCTGCTTTCCTCCACAAATTTAACATTGCAGTCTATGGAGCGAGGAAGGGGTTTGCTGGCGCAGCTTTGCGTCTCACGCCAAAACTATAAGACTTACAGCTTTAGCAGACGAATTGTGAGCGAGAAGACAAATTTTCCTACGTTTCTATGTATAAATTATGTCTGTGGCGTGAAATTTGTGGCCACGGGAGCAGTTTCTGTTTTATTTTTTGCCTAATTTTCTTCTCTCTTCTCACTCTAGCTTTCCCTCTAGCGCGAACATTCCGCGCAATACACACCCATTATAAACCCCGAAATTTGAGTAAAAACCTACACCGCTTTGAGGCTTCATAGTTTAAAAACAGTAAAAGGTGTCGATAAGTGAGGGGAATCTCTGAAGAGAAGACAAGAGTGCCTTCATTTTAAAGTTTAAATGAAGTCTCTGGGTGAAAGTATGCCAGAGCAGTTGATCGTTGAAAATGCCTGTTGATTTTTCGGGGTCTCCCATTCATTTGAATGGGAAATTTTTCGCACTTTTTCGCGAATAAATTCGCGAAAAACTCGTCAATCGCTTATCCAAGTAATAACATAGGATTCGGGATCAAAACACACATTTCGATATATCATGTGTTGGGGTCCTCTGGCCGGTTCGGGCCGCATTAATTGCCGAAAAAGGGCAGAAAATGAATAATATTAAGTAAAAAAACTGCAAAGAAACACGCAGAAGATCAAGAGTTGCATCGTGCCTATGGCACGAGGCCCCTCCTCCCATAGGAAGGAGGGGCCTCGTGCCATAGGCACTAACCCTCTTGACATAGGCACTCGGCACTAATTAGGCAAAAAATAAAATAGAAACTGCTCCTGTGGCCACAAATTTCACACCACAGACATAATTTATACATGGAAACGTAGGAAAATTTGTCCTCTCACTCACAATTCGTCTGCTAAAGCTGTAAGTCTTATAGTTTTGGCGTGAGACGCAAAGCTGCGCCAGCAGTGCCCATCCACAGCTCCATTGACTGCAATGTTAAATTTGTGGAGGAAAGCAGAAGCGATTTTTTCTTTTAAATCGCTTTAAATAGTTCACATTTCTTCATTTTACCCACAAACTGCATATCTAGATGTTCGGGAAAGCCTCGAGATGCCCAAAGTGAAGACGGTTTAACGATTGGAAGTACGGTTTGGCCACAAGGCCTTCCTGTTCGAGGCCATGGTTTCAGCGTTTTTTCTCTCTCTCCCCCTCTTCCAGCTGACCCTGGCAGTTGGTTGCACAGTCACCATGACTACCGCGTTACACACGTTCACACACGCAGCAGAAGAGGAGGGGCTCCACAGAAAGAGGCGGGAAATTTCCAACTGACATAAGCAACTGGTCTGTGGGGCGGCCATTTTGGGGCAATGTTAATGGGAACAGCCCACTCGGGAAACTTCTAACTGTAGCAACTGGTCTGTGGGGCGGCCATCTTGGGGCAATGTTAATGGGTACAGCCCACTCGGGAAACTTCTAACTGTAGTAACTGGTCTGTGGGGCGGCCATTTTGGCTTTTGGCTAGCGCGTCATGCTAATTGCTAACATTAGCGGCTAATGCTAATTTGTAGTAGCTAGAAATTGGTGGTAGCATTAGTGGCAGCATTAGCATGTTAGCGAATAGTGTATTAGCAATTAGCATATTAGCAATTAGCATGTTAGCATTAGCATGTTAGCAATTAGCATCTACTAAATTTTTGGTGGCTTAAAAGACATGCTAACACTAAACCAATGTTAAAATAAGTGGCTAGCGCATCATGCTAATTGCTAACATTAGCAGCTAATGGCAACAGCCCACTCGGCACTTTCAAAATTTCCGCGGGAATTTTCTAGTTGTTGCATATTCTTATGTTTATTACAGTTCATTATTTGTCATTACAAAGTTTTTGTGAAGTTTTAAGAAAAAATGCTGATAACAATTCTCAGTTGATTCCAAGCGAGTCTCTATTGATTTAATTGAATATATGCTCCGTGTATAGACAGCGGGAGTTTATAGTACAGTAAAGATCGATAACATGTTAAGAATAAGAAAGTTATAGCTAAATAAAGTGATAATTTAAAAACAATATATATACACAATATAGATGTAAACATGATTGAGTTAAAAAGGTTTAAAGTGAGTGATTTAATTCATGATAAAAACATGTTTACGGCGTATGTACAAGAGATTTACAGTAAGCAATTTGTCTGTTTGTGCTTCTCAGTTTCACCCTTTTTCAATTCAATAAACCTGTGGATAAACGGATGACTGTCTCCAGAGTTTTGATGAGAAGAAGGCGTTTAACTTAATGCCAAGATATATTCAGGACATACGTATATTGAGGGCGGCACAGGTACATTCAGACTATCACTCTCCCCATCCCCATTCTCAAACACTCTGATATCTAGACACAGTTTCTTCTCTCCCTTTTTCCTCTTCATAACTAAGATCTTCTGAGCTGTGTACTTTGGCTAGCATCCTCCCTATAAGTTCAGCTTTCCCTTTACTAGATGTTATGCTGTCACCTCTATTAATCAACACTGGATACCCATACTCCCTACCATTTCCTTTCATTTTCTTAATCATCCTCCAAACCTTCTCTATTGGTGTAGTTCGTCCTAATGAGTCGCAAAACTTCCTCCAGTACTCCCTTTTTGCTTTCCTGACATTTTGCCTTACCATTGCTTGCGCTCTCTTATACTCTATCAAATGCTGGTAATTATAAGTACTCTAAATGTCTTACATTCTCTTGACCACCATGGTACTATTTTATTCAAGTATTTAGGCTTAGATTTCGGTATAGTGGCATCCGCTGCTGCTATAATGCTTGACCTGACTTCTCTAGTTAGCACTTCAATGCTTTCACTGCCATCTAGCACTGATAGCCATTCCTCACTTAGCTTTGCAAACTTATCCCAGTCTGCTTTCTCTACAAACCACTTCTCTGCTTTCACTCCAATCTCCTTCTCCACCTCCACACCTACGTGCACCTTTATAGGATAGTGATCACTATCCACTGTATTCCCTCTTAAGACCTCCCCATTCACATTTGTCTGCCATATTTCTTGTACAAAAGGTTAAGTCTATCGCTGACTCCGTCCCCCTAGACACATCTATCCTTGTACCAGATCCATCTTTAAGACAGACTAGCTCTTCCTCCTCTATAAATCCTTCACACGCTCCCATTTATGTCATCCTTATCACCCCATAAAGTGCTATGTGCATTAAAATCACCACACCAAATGACTCTACCATCCAAATCGCTCCAAATTTCCTCAAGCTGGCTGCTTTCTAACTGCTTACATGGATTGCAAAAGTTAATAACTTTCATATTACCCTCTTTTGCCCACACTTCCACAATGACATATTCCAGTTCCCCTCCTTTCTTAATTTCCCTATACTGCAGCCCTTTCTGTATAAAAGTTATAACCCCTCCACCTTTACCATTCTCTCTATCCCTTCTTATAGCATTATACCCTTTTATAATAAAATATAACCTGGGAATTAACCATGATTCCTGAACACAAACAATATCAGGCTTTTCCTTAATATCTTCCACATATTTCTTAAACTCCTGACCATTCGCAATTAAGCTCCTGGCATTCCACTGGAGTATTGCTATCACCATTAACCCTTATACCTGATATGGTCAAAAGTGTCCTTTTCAGTTTTTATTTTTTTGATTACTCAGTGTTGGTTATGCTTGCTGCTACGATATTTGGTCAAGGTGTGAAATTTTGAAGAAATTTTGATATTTCAAAAACAAATATCACTGCCCATAATACTCTATTTTTACACTGTGTAACCTAAATAGTTATGTTGTTACCACTAAGGGACAAAAGTGTCCTCTTTTAAAATGCCATAAAAATGCCATAAAAATGGCATATGTTTTTTTACATAAATCTTTTCATCTACTTCAGTCCTAATCATAAATACCAAAAGTTTGATTATTTTCAATATTTTAACCCTTTATATGCCAGTATTTGTGATGGCATCACAAATTTATTGTAAAAAAAACACACAAAAAATGAAATATTTTCAATAATCTGAAAGCAATGTTGAGTTTTCTTGGGGGATTATTAGAGCCTTGGATATGTCAAGACTGATTTGGATTGATTTTTAGTTTTTTTGTAGTGTCAGATTTACAAAAATAGTTACGTCTACTGTATACGTCCAAAAGTGTCCTCTTTTAAAAGGCCATAAAAATGGCACATGTTAATATTTTTTTTCTGCTTTTTTTACATAAATCTTTTCAACTACTTCAGTCCTAATCATAAATACCAAAAGTTTAATTATTTTCAATATTTTAACCCTTTATATGCCAGTATTTGTGATGGCATCACAAATTTATCGTAAATAATGACACAAAAAATGACATATTTTCAATAATCTAAATGCAAAGTGGAATTTTCTTGGGGGGATTATTAGAGCCTTGGATATGTCAATGAACAGTAGCAAGACTGATTTGTAGAGTTGAGCCGGATACTCGGCTGAAACGAGTATCCGGTACGGATAAAGCACTTTTGCCGAGTACGAGTATTATACGAGTAATACGAGTCAATATCTGTGCTCGGATTAAATAAAAATCCTCATTGGGTAGCTGACTGTGTCTGCGTTCTGTGATAGACTACAGCCCCTCCCCTACACACTCGCAGGTCGCTCTGATCACTCACACACAGAACAGCTCTCTGTCTCTCCCTCAGTCACTCGGGTTCGCGGGACGTTTTCCGTTAATGTTTAGGGTTTCTTTCTTCAGCTTCAGGTTATATTACTTAGGTTGGTACTTACTTATGAACTAGTAGAGTTCTGGTACTTCGTTCAGACGTGGTGCCGACTCGCGTTGCGTCTCTGCCTGTCGGAGATTTTTTTTTTCTTTTTCTTTTTTTAACCGTCATCTGGCTGCCTGGCTCTAACACTTTCTTGCTGTATTTCGTGAAAAAACAAAGCTAGTAGTGGTATAAATATTGGAAATCAAGCTACACACACACACACACACACACCTGGTGTGGCAAAAAAAGAAAAACCAAAAATATATATATATATAAAAAAAAGATCACACTGATCATAAAAAAAATTAAAGTTAAAATAAGAAAGTTATTGTTGAGCATGAAAACTCTTGTTCATTACATTTTACTTGATAATTGCAACCGCATTGTTGCAAAACTTGTTCTGTAAATAGTTCGTTTGCTATCGTGATCAAAACCATTGATCTCTGAAGCTCAATGCTGATGCTGTCCTGTAAACAGTTTTCTAATCAGCAATAAATAACTATTTCTGATCAGCCCATATCAATCGCATGCTTAAAATAACATACCAATTAAAACCTTGCTCATTTCAAGACAACCAGACCCACTTCCGGGTTAAATCCCGCCCACTTCCGGGTTAGGCCCCGCCCACTCCGAGTACAGATACAGATACAGATAATTCATATGGTTAACAGATACAGATACAGTATTGGATGGATTTTTGTTTTTTTTTGTAGTGTCAGATTTTCAAAAATAGTTACGTTGTTACCACTAAGGGACAAAAGTGTCCTCTTGAAAAATGGCATAAAAATGGCATATGTTAATATTTTTTTTCTGCTTTTTTTTTACACAAATGTTTTAATCAACCTCAGTCCTAATCATAAATACCAAATATTTGATTGTTTTCAATATTTTAACCCTTCACATGCCAGTGTTTGTGATGGCATCTCACTGCATTACATACAATGCATTCAATTAGGAGCACAGTGTCCAACAACTTCGATTGCTCTACACTGTAAATTCGAACAAGTTAAGTTTACTTGAAAGAATTTACGAAACCGATTACCTTGAGAAAAGTAAGTAAATGGACTTAATTGTGCCAAGTAGAGTGAAATTATTATATCCGAGTTAGCTCTACTTCTTCGAAAGTTGTGAGTACTGAAAATATCTCGGTATAGGTAACTTCAGATCAAGCTATTACAACTAAAATTCTTTAAGTCAAATTAACTTAATATATTCCACCAAAAAAGTGGGCATTACTTGTCATTAGTAATACACTACACTTAATGTATATAAGTGTAATCAACTTCAACAAATGACAGGAACTCAATAAAGATGAGTCACAGGGACTTCATATCCTGAGTGAGCAGTACTTAATATTAAGTAAAATGCACTTAACACACCTTACTTTACCTTACTTAAAAAATAAGCACACAGAAATGGCATTGTGAAGTCCACATTTATTTTTTGTGTCCATATTTGTAAACAACAACAGTCATCAAAGGTCACGTTTGGCTGAACAACTGGGTTGGGCGAGGTACATGAATTCAGTAATAATCAATGGTTAGTAAAATAGTATTGTTATACTGGGAATAGATGTTCTAATACAGTACAGTTTTTTAGGTTAAACCATCTGTAGCACCACAACAGATTTCAATGAGGTGAAATATTTGTTAAGAAAATCTTTTAAGGCCTCTAGTTTCTTCTCTTTTCTTTCCTTTTCTGAGCAACATCAAATTTTAATCAGTGGCCAAACCATTTTTGTGTTGGGAATCGGGGGGTTCTTGACCACTATTTCAAGGACAATTAGGAAGAAAACAAATAAAAAGCTTTTATGTAACTCAGATATTACGTATTTTTTCCCACAAATAGGCATATTTTAATATATATATATATATATACTATTTTTTTAATTATTCCATAATTTAATGAGAGTCCAGTTCTGGGCCCAGAACTGGTCCCCCTATCGGCGGGCGTACATAAGGCTATAAACAATCTTAACAAAGGAAACAGAAAATGTCTAATGAAGCAGAGGCCGAAGCCGAGGGGCTTGTCTCTAGAATCGGATCATCATCCATTGTTTGGAAGCATTTTGGGTGTAGCGTGCAAAATATGGATGTGAAAGCAGTTAAAATAGACTATGTAACAATAAAATTAGTTTTGTTTGAAATAAATAATCGCGATAATTAATCGTGATCTCAATATTGATCAAAATAATCGTGATTATCATTTTGGCCGTAGTCGTGCAGCCCTATATCAGATGTCACCTTGAATATCTATGGCAAAAAACACAAGACAGCAACTATAAGTACAACATAACACTTCTTCATCACTGCAGCCTCTGGGCAATGTACTCGTTACTAACAAAGGAGGCCAATGAGTAAACTTCCGGTGTAGTATAGGAATGTGAAACTCCTACAGTTTGCAGCTGTTGCACCTGTGGCAGTCCACTCATCAGCCTCCTGTGACAGTATAGTAAGCACATTTCCCAAGAGCATCAGCGATAAATAAGTGTTGATGTTTAACTACGTGTGGCCATAAGAGATATCAGTATAACCACTCTACTTAAAATCAGTAAAGTGAAATTCATGGTACTTTTTTTGTACTTGCATACATTTGGGTTTCACATGGGGTGACACTAGAGAACTGCGACTGAATCCTATTGAAAGACAGCAGATACCACTAAAAGTAATCTGATTGGGGATAGGTCGTCAGTTGATACACGTAAGAAGTACAGCAGCACTGATTCAGGCTGAGTGGAGCAGTAACTAAAACTAAAGATATCAAAGCAACAAAGCAGAATTAAAGAGTGGACATCCTGTGGTGTGGAATTAAAAAACTATAATAAAGACTTACTAAAGCAGGTCATGAACAAGTCTGTTCTCATCTCCAAAGATCACATGAAGGCCACGGAGGACTGCCGTTCACGTCACAGTAATATCTGTACTCTGAAAAATCACACTCAATGTCAAACACACATCACTCCTGTGGTAAAGAATAATCAATTAATAGCTCTGCACACACAACATGGTTGTGTATTTTGTATCTAAGGAACTTACCCTTGGTCTGACTTGTTGCAGATACTTCTGAAGTTACTGGCCAACACTTCCCCCCTTGCTCTAGAAAATCTCAAACAAGCGAGGGGTGTATTTGTCAAGTTCTTTGAAGAACAAGCGACAGATCTCTGCCAGAATCTGAAGGAAAAGTATGACAAATGTATGACACTAAAGCTAATTCTGTAAGTTATTAAAAGATGTGACAAACAATGAATTATATGAGAACCAAAAAACTTAATGCATAAAAGATAGGAATAGTTTTAAATTACCTGACCCTCTGTAAAGACTTCTGGCCACCGTTCCGTTGTATCCTTCACTGGAGGCCCAGAGTTCACCAACACTTGTCTTAGCTAAATCATTCAACATAAAGTTAGCCTCCAAACCTGGATTTACGGATAAATTATCTGGCAAAGATAACGACTATAACGTGACACTAGTACTGCATCAACCGCCGCGTTGTTTATGGTTTACCGCTTCATTCATTTCAAAGCACGTCGTCACTCGTCAGTGAGTAAATGCGCATGTGCAGTTAACGAGAGCTGCCGAATGATGCCGAGTTTCTGCTGGTTACGCAGATGCGTCTTTCTCACTCATACTTTTAAGTACAGGCTACTTGCAGTTGATGAGTTTGATTACTTGCCTCAGTAGAAAGTTGTCTTTACTAAGTTTAAGTGAGGGTAGTCAACAGAGTAAGCTGGAATGAGTTACAGTCACTTTTCTTTTTAAGTAAGATATACAACTAGAAAATTCCCGCGGAAATTTTTGAAGTGCCGAGTGGGCTGTTGCCATTAGCTGCTAATGTTAGCAATTAGCATGACGCGCTAGCCACTAACTTTAGCATTAGTTTAGTGTTAGCATGTCTCTTTAGACACTAAAAATTAAATACATGCTAATTGTTAGCATGCTAATGCTAACATGCTAATTGCTAATATGCTATTTGCAACATGCTAATGCTGCCACTAATGCTACCACCAATTTCTAGCCACTAAAAATTAGCATTAGCCGCTAATGTTAGCAATTAGCATGACGCGCTAGCCACTAATTTTAGCATTGGTTTAGTGTTAGCATGTCTTTTTAGACACTAAAAATTAAATAGATGATAATTGCTAACATGCTAATGCTAACATGCTAATTCCTAATATGCTATTCGCTAACATGCTAATGCTGCCACTAATGCTACCACCAATTTCTAGCTACTAAAAATTACCATTAGCCGCTAATGTTAGCAATTAGCATGACGCACTAGCCAATTATTTTAACATTGGTTTAGTGTTAGCATGACTTTTAAGCCACTAAAAATTAAGTAGATGCTAATTGCTAACATGCTAATGCTAACATGCTATTTGCTAATATGCTATTCGCTAACATGCTAATGCTGCCACTAATGCTACCACCAATTTCTACCCACTAAAAATTAGCATTAGCCGCTAATGTTAGCAATTAGCATGACGCGCTAGCCAATGACAGACAGACACCTGTCATTGTTCAACTTGGGTGCCAAAAGCCAAAATGGCCGCCCCACAGACCAGTTACTTCAGTTAGAAGTTTCCCGAGTGGGCTGTTTCCATTAACATTGCCCCAAAATGGCCGCCCTACAGACCAGTTACTTATGTTTTCCCGCCTCTTTCTGTGGAGCCCTTGGTTGTCACGGTTACCAGTTTGAATTTCAGTTAGAAAAGGCTAGAGGGAGCGAAAATGCTGAAACCACGGCCTCGAACAGGAAGGCCTTGTGGCCAAACCGTGTGTCCAATCGTTGAACTGGCTTCACTTTGGGCATCTTGAGGCTTTCCTGAACGTCTAGATATGCAGTTTGTGGGTAAAATGAAGAAATGTGAGCTATTTAAAGCGATTTAAAACAAAGGATTGCTTCTGCTTTCCTCCACAAATTTAACATTGCAGTCTATGGAGCGAGGAAGGGGTTTGCTGGCGCATTTTTGCGTCTCACGCCAAAAGTATAAGACTTACAGCTTTAGCAGACAAATTGTGAGCGAGAAGACAAATTTTCCTACATTTTTATGTATAAATTATGTCTGTGGTGTGAAATTTGTGGCCACGGGAGCAGTTTCTGTTTTATTTTTTGCCTAATTTTCGTCTCTACTCTACACTCTAGCTGATGATGTCATCCACTCTGGCGCGAACATTCCGCGCAATACACACCCATTATAAACCCCGAAATTTGAGTAAAAACCTTCACAAATTTGAGGCTTCATGGTTTAAAAACGGTAAAAGGTGTCGATAAGTGAAGGGAATCTCTGAAGAGAAGACAAGAGTGTCTACGTTTTAAAGTTTAAATGAAGTCTCTGGGTGAAAGTATGCCAGAGCAGTTGATTGTTGAAAATGCCTGTTGATTCTTTTTTTTCATTTGAATGGGAAATTTTTCGCCTTTTTTCGCGAATAAATTCGCGAAAAACTCATCGATCGCTTATCCAAGTAATAGCATATGATTCGGGATCAAAACACACGTTTCGATATATCATGTGTTGGGGTCCTCTCGCCGGTTCGGGCCACATTAATCGGCGAAAAAGGGTGGAAAATGAAAAATAAAACTGCAAAGAAACACGCAGAAGATCAAGAGTGGCCTCGTGTCATAGGCACTCGGCACTAATAAAAAAACTGCAAAGAAACACGCAGAAGATCAAGAGTGGCCTCGTGTCATAGGCACTCGGCACTAATTACATTTTACTTCTATAGAAGTAAAACATAAATACATAAATACATAATATATACATCAATGGCATTAGGAATGTTGTTTGTGTTTGTGCGTGTGTGTACATGTGCGTGAGTTCAGTTCTGCAGCAAAAGGATGTATGAATTTTGCAAATGTATTTTCCAGAGTTGCTGTGATTGCAGTTTCTTATGATATAAAAATGATGTTATTGGTCATGAGAAAGTTATCCTTGCATTGATTGTGTGTGTGTGTGCACATGTGTGCACGTGTGTGTGCGTATGCGCGGTGTGCGCGTGTGTGTGCGCATGTGTTCGCAGGATATATGGAGTAGCCATAACAGGAGTTTTCTGGGAATCACTGTGCACTGGATCAATTCATGAAACTTTAATCGTGAGAAAGCTGCCATCGCATGCAAAATAATAAACGGCAGGCATACATATGATGTTATAGGCTTTGAAATGGAACAAATTCACTCAGCATTTGGACTTTCACATAGGATCACCACCACCGTTACAGACAACGGGTCGAATTTTGTTAAAGCTTTTAAGATGTAAGTCCCCCTGAGCCTGACGAGGAGGAGGATTTTTTAGATTAGATTAGATTAGATTAGATTAGATTAGATTTTCTTTATTAATCCCAGACTGGGAAATTTCTGTGTTGTAGCAGCATTCAACACCATACATACATATATATAAAAAAAGCTAAAATCAACAATATGAGTAAAAACAGAGAACTATTAAAAGAACAAAAAGTATACACAGTATACAAGTATTAAAAGTGAATATTAAAGAAATGTTAAATTAGAATGTATACACAATTATTAACACATATTAAAAGTGAATATTAAAAAGAAATGTTAATTAAACGTCCAAGGTGTCATCTGTCACACACAGATGAGGAGTTGTATGGACTGATGGCTTGGGGTAGGAAAGATTTCCTGTAGCGTTCTTTGAGACAACGAAGTTGTCTGAGCCTTCTGGAGAAGGTGCTCCGTGGTACTCACCACCACATCAGACAGGACATGACCCAGATGCACGAACTGTGGCCTGTCTGTCAGGTAGTCAGTGATCCAGGAGACAGTGGTGTCCACCTCCTTACAGTCTTTTTGGACACAGGCTGCCGTTGGACAAGCGGGACATACTCAGGGCTTAACAGGACAAGGTTGTGATCTGACCTGCCAAGGGGGGGAAGGGGAGTGGTACTGTATGCACTGAGGGTATTTGCATTCAGCAGGTCCGGGGTTTTGTTGTCACGGGTGTGGCAATCCACATACTGGGTGAAGTCTGTGAGGGTCCTGTCCAAGGTGACATGATTGAAGTCCCCATTTATCACCATAAAGGCGTTTGGCTGCTGCGTCTGCAGACGGGAGATGGTGGTGGTGATGACGTCAGCAGCCACTTCGGCCTCGGCTGATGGGGGGATGTAGGTGGTGATCACTATGGCGGACGTGAACTCCCTCGGCAAAGAATAGGGGCGAAACCCTACAGCCAGCAGTTCCACGTTTGGGCTACAGAGACGTTCCTTAACGCAGATATGTCCGGGATTACACCACCGCTCATTCACAAACAGCGCAATCCCGCCTTCCCTCTTCTTGCCGCTAGTAGTCGCGTCTATGTCCGCCCGCACAGTCACAAAGACAGGTGTTGCGATGCTGTGGTCCGGGATGTGCGAATGCAGCCAAGTCTCCGTAAAACTCAATAAGCTGCACTCACGGAATTCCCTCTGGGTGTTAATCAGCGCTGCCAGCTCGTCCGTCTTGTTCGCGAGGGAGCGAACGTTCACCATGATGATCGCAGGAATGGCAGGCTTTTATCTCCTCTTTATGGAGTTAGAATATCCTCGTCAAATATAACACCAAGGTTTTTCACAGTAGTACTGGAGGCCAAGGTAATGCCATCCAAAGAAACCACGTGATTAGATAATGAATCTCTGAGAAGCTTAGGACCAAATACAATGACTTCTGTTTTGTCAAAGAGTAGGAAATTACAGGTCATCCAAGCTTTTTATGTCTTAAAAGCATGCTTGGAGTTTAACCAGCTGATTAGTTTCATCTGGTTTCATGGATAAATATAGCTGGGTGTCATCTGCATAGCAATGGAAATTTATGCCAGATTTTCTTGCCTAATGGCAACATGTACAACATGTTGAGTATTGATCCTAGTACAGAACCCTGAGGAACTCCTTAACTTACTTTTGTATAAGTATAAGTCATTGGTAACTTTAACATTTGTAACTTTAACCAGAGCCATTTCTGTACTATGATGAACTCTAAAACCTGACTGAATGGCCACACAACTGATTAGCAACAGCTTTTACCAGACTTTTGGAAATAAAAGGAAGGTTGAAAATTGGTCTATAGTTGGCTAAAACGTCTAGATTTAAAGTGGCTTTCTTGAGTAAGGGCTCAATTACAGCAGTCTTAAAAGGCTGAGGCACATATCCTGTGAATAAAGACAAATTTATCTGGTTCAACATGGAGGTGGTAATTAATGGAAAAACTTCTTTGAGCAATTTATTTGGGATTGGATCAAGAATACAAGTTGATGGTTTAGATGTTGTATTGTTGAAGAGAGCTCAGAAAGATCTACTGGAGAGAAGGATTCCAGATACTGACTAGGTCTTACAGAAGTTTCTAATGCCACTGTACTTACATCTATGACAGCTGTCAGACGGATGCTGTGAATGTTTTCTATGCCTAAAGCCAGCATTGACTCATATTATGCAAATATCCCTGAGCACTCTTTATGCAACTATGTTAATGACATGGCAGTTTGAATTTGCCTAAGGCTGTAGTCATGCTACAGTGTAGTATAATGCAGTGTCAATACTAACCTGTTTAGCGGTTTCAACTTTCACTTACTGAATACACCTAGCAGGACTATTCAGTTAGACTTTGTAATCCGCGGCATTTGTAATGATACTTGACTATAACTGAACATGAAGGTAAAGAATGCTGAGTTCGTCTTCATCTGTTTCATGCTGCTTCACGGTAAGAAAAGAAAACATGACATTACATTAACAAAATCAGAGAAGAAGATAATCTGCAAGTTTAGAGCAGCGTGCACATGAGAAGCAGATATTTTTCTCTCTTTGTGGCAGTAAGTGCCACCTGAAAGTGAAACGTAAAAATTCCCAGAGGATTCTGTATTTATAATCTCTTAAATTTCTTTTTGTCCCAAATTTGAGGAAGCCATATAACAGGTGTGAAATGGATATGTTTACAATGTTTAGCTTTGATATTTGTGTTGTCTGGAGGAATGGGCTGAATCAGAGATTTCAAAATGTGAGAGTTGGAAGTTGCTTTGATGCACGCACATGAGTATGCGGGTGTATGCATGTGTACATGTATGTACAGTTGAAACCAAATCTTTATATACACTGTGTTAAAATACACAAAACTCTTTTTCCTCACTGTTAAAGTTAAATCAGACTAAACCTCTCCTGTTTTAGGTCAGTTAGGATTACCAGAATTCTGGTCCATTCCTCCTGACAGAAATTGTGTAACTGAGTCAGTGTTGTAGGCTACCTCGCTCACACATGCCTTTTCAGATCTGCCCACAAATTTTCTATGGGAATGAGATCAGGGCTTTGTGATGGCCACTCCAAAACATTGATTTTCTTGTCCTTAAGCCACTTTGTAACTACTTTGGCAGTATGCTAGGGTTATTGTACATTTCGAAGACCCATTTGCACCTAAGCTTTAACTTCCTGTAATGGTGGTTATTATGGCCAAACACTTCTTTAGTTTCATTTAAGGTCTTTGTCCCTGTGTGTATTTGCAAACTGCAATCTGGCTTTTTTATGTTGCTTTTGGAGTGATGGCTTCTTCCTCGCTGAGTGGCTTTCAGACAATGACGGTGCAGGACTCATTTCACTGTGGATAATGACACTCTCTTACACGGACGTAATTTGATTGGAGGCACAGGGGACATGTTCTCTGCACATGGCAGATTTGGTCCCCTGCACTCTGCATTTTTTCCCATCCTAAAGCAATGACCATGTTTACATGGTCTTTAGTATCCCGGTGTTGATCGGGTTTTTGAAGTATCCCGGTTTTGTGTTTGTCCATGTAAACACCATATCCCGAATTCAGAAATCGGGATATGTCCATTCCCGATTTCAAGAAACCCTTTGCTACCTGGAGTTCTCCGATAGAAGCCGGGATACTGGAGCATGTATACACGCCAAGCGACGCACTAGAAATACAAACAACATGGCGGCAACAAGAACTTCTCACTTTTGGAGCAACGAAGAGACTGAATTTTCCCTTAAAGTAATAAAAGAATTAAACATAACGACATCTAAATACTAAATACTGTAAATACAGTATATGTTCATTATATTCACCCCCTCTGTTTACCAGTCTATATTTTTATTCAGTCTATATTTTTATTTTTTATTTCTTAATTTTTTATTCTATATTTTATATTTTATTTCTTTACTTCTCTATTGGTGTACATTACACTTATATTGCTTACTACTGTTATGTGCAACTAGTGTTTACTGTAGTACTTACATTCTTTTTTTACTACTGGCTACAGGCACAAAAAATACATTTCATTGTGCATTGTACTATATATAACTGTGCATGTGATAAATAAAACCTATCTATCTATCTATCTATCTATCTATCTATCTATCTATCTATCTATCTATCTATCTATCTATCTATCTATCTATCTATCTATCTATCTATCTATGTTTAGATGGCAGAAAACACCGAAATGCTGATTCATTCAAATTCAAATTCAAATCTGTTGCGGAAAAGCTACGTGACGCTGGTTTTCCACCAAGTTAGGTCGCGCTGGAAAACATTCAAAAAGACGCAGATAGATAGGATGCAGTGATCAGATAACGGGATACTGATATTTATCATGTATACGGGGATATGAATAACCGTGTAAACACCATATCCCGGATATACTCAAAGCCGGGATAAGCCTCAAAATCGGGATACTAAAGACCACGTAAACGCAGTCAGAGAGCGTATAGAGAATGAGGAGTTGTCGTCATGGTACAGAGCCCCTCCCCTCGATATTGCGGGACCCTCACCCTCTCCGCCATGTTGGCAGGATTCCAGCGGCAAAACATAATTGTTTACGTGTGTTTTTAACTCGGTAGTAGAGGAGGTTCTCGCAATTCCGCACTGTAATACCATACCTGGAACTCACTGCTGCACTCTGTAAACCTGCTGTGAGGACATCAAAGATGTGGACCAGTGAAGCTGTGGACCGCTTAGGACTGTACTGACTGGGACACTTTCAAGGCGGCAATAAACAGTTTGGATGAGTACACAGAAGCAGTGACATCATACATCAGCTTCTGTGAGGACTGCTGTATTCCAACACGCACCAGGGTGAGTTATAACAATGACAAACCCTGATTCACAGCCAAACTCAGGCACCTCAGGTTGGAGAAAGAGAAGGCATTCAGGAGTGGAGACAGAGAGAAATTCAAAGAGTCAAAGTACAAGTTTAGCAAAGCAGTGAAGGAAGCTAAACGACAGTACTCAGAAAAGCTGCAGAGCCAGTTTGCAGCCAACGACTCGAGCTCTGTCTGGAGGGGCTTCAAGAACATCACCAACTACCGCCCTGTTGCCCTGACATCGGTTGTGATGAAGTCTTTTGAGCGCCTTGTGCTTTCGCACCTCAAGGACTTAACAGACCCATTCCTGGACCCCCTGCAGTTTGCCTACAGATCAAACAGATCTGTGGATGACGCTGTCAGCCTGTCCCTCCACCTCATTCTCCAGCACCTGGACTCCCCCAGGTCATATGCCAGGGTCCTGTTTGTGGATTTCAGCTTGGCCTTCAACACGGTCGTTCCATCTCTACTACAGGCCAGACTCTCCCAGCTGACCGTGCCTGACTCCATCTGCACGTGGATCACAGACTTCCTGTCTGACAGGAGGCAGCATGTGAGGCTGGGAAAACACATCTCAGACTCCCGTACCATCAGCACGGGTTCCCCTCAAGGCTGTGTCCTTTCTCCTCTGCTCTTCTCCCTGTATACCAACAGCTGCACCTCCAGTCATGAGTCTGTCAAGCTCCTGAAGTTTGCGGATGACACCACCCTCATCGGGCTCATCTCAGGTGGAGATGAGAGCGCCTACAGACTGGAGATTGACTGCTTGGTGACTTGGTGTAGCCGTCACAACCTGGAGCTGAACGCCTCCAAAACAGTGGAGATGATTGTGGATTACAGGAAGAACACAGCCCCACTCCTTCCCATCATCATGTCTGACTCTACAGCCAATACTGTGGACTCCTTCCGTTTCCTGGGAACCATTATCTCCCAGGACCTCAAATGGGAGCTAAACATCAGCACCCTAATTAAAAAAGCACAGCAGAGGATGTACTTCCTGCGGCAGCTGAAGAAATTCAATCTGCCAAAGACAATGATGGTTCACTTCTACACTGCCATCATTGAGTCCATCCTCACCAGCTCCATCACCACCTGGTATGCTGCAGCCTCTGCTAAGGACAAGAGCAGACTGCAGCGTGTCATTCGCTCTGCAGAGAAGGTGATTGGCTGCAGTCTGAAGTCTCTCGACGAGCTGTACGCTTCCAGGACTCTGAGGCGTGCAGCTAAGGTTGTGGCTGATTCCTCTCACCCTGGACACAAACTATTTAACAGACTCCCCTCTGGCAGACAGCTGCGATCCATTGAGTGTAGGACCACTCGCATGGCGAACTTGTTTTTCCCATCCGCAGTCCGTCTGCTGAACAACACCAAGCCAAACTGCTCCAGTACCTCAAACGATACATATGGAAAACATAGGAACAATGGAATACAGTTTTTTAGGTTACCGAAATGGACACAGCATAAGGGAGAGCAAGTCTCTGACCTGACGAGGAGATGCCGGATTGCTTGTGATTAACTGCGACTGCTTTGTAAACACTAGATTGTGACAAGATGTTCAATGTACACAAACGTTTCCAACATGTTTTGATTTAAGCTAAAGCTATGCACTGTACGTTTAGGTATTTAGTTGTAATTTGATTTTAGCCCAAAGACACATACTGTACCAGGCATAGACATTATATATAGAACAGTCTATGGTACCATTTTTTGGGTTGGGGGCTGCAAAGTGACAAGCCAGTTCTGGGTTGGCTAGACAGTCTACACATTAGATCTGTCTGCAGCCTCGTCTGAAACCAACTAGCCAACCCAGAACTCTTACTTTATTTTACTTTCTTGTCGTGTCACCTGAAGGACAAAGGACACTCTTTTGGACATTGGTATCCTCAAAAGAGTGTCACCTGAAGGACAAAGGACACTCTTTTGAGGATAACAACATCCAAATCTTAACCAGAGAAGACAGATGGTTTGAAAGAGGAGTTAAGGAAGCCATCTATGTCAGACTGGAAAAACCTGACAGACAGTACAGGGAGTGTAGCATCATGTGCTTCACCGAAACCTGGCTGAATGAACTCACCTCAGACCCGCATATTTTGCTAAACGGATATTACCTCGTGAGAGCGGACCGGACATCGAGAGATCGAGAGTAAGAAGAAGGGGGGAGGAATAGTGATGTACGAGAACAACAAATGGCGCAATGCTGGGCATATAAGTGGCAAGGAGAAACTTTGCACTAGGGGCACTGAACTGCTGGCTATCAGGATTCGATCATGCCTCTCTACCCCCCATTCTCCCCACATTCACGCAGTATGTGTCATGCCACACCAGGAACAATAGTTCACCTCATACCTGTCTACAAACCTGTAGTTAAACTACAACCCCCAACTACAAGGACTGTGAAGAGATGGACAGATGGTGAAGAGAGGCCAGTGAGAAGCTGAGGGACTGCTTTGAATCCACTGACTGGGAGGTGCTGTGTGGAACACATGACGTGGAGGACATAGACGGCCTGACCCACTGCATCACTGACTATATCATCGTGTGTGTGTGGAGAACACCGTGCCCACCAAGACAGTGTGGTTTTTCTCAAATGACAAACCCTGGGTGACCCCTGAGCTGAAAGCCCTACTCAACGAGAGGAAGAGGGTCTTCAGATCTGGAAACAAGGAGGAACTTAAGAGGATTCAGAGTGAACTCAAAAAGAACATAAATGAAGGCAAGGACATCTACAGGAGGAAAATGGAAGACCAACTCTAGAAGAAAAACACGAAGGAGGTCTGGAGAGAGCTGAATACGATTTCAGGCTCAAACGGGGTAAGTGGGAAAGCCATGAAGAGGCTGATCCTGAACCACCTCCGACCCCTTGTGAGCCCGAGGGTGGACCCCCCTTGGTTTGCCTACAAACCAAGCATTAGGGTGGGTGACGCTGTCATCTACCGTAATTTCCGGACTATAAGGCACACCTGATTATAAGCCGCACCAGCTAAATTTTGGGGAAAATACTAATTGTTCCATATATAAACCGCACCCAAGTATAAGCCGCTGGGGTGTTTTAATGTTTAATTACCGTATGTGTTTCCTCTACCGTGGAGGGGAATGTCAGGACAGAAATGAATGCTTGGAAACGCAAAGCATTATTTACATTTCAGAAACACAATAAATCTTTCAATCAAACAATCGATTAAACTTTCACATCTTTGACATTACAAACAGCATTCGTGCAGTGCACATACAATGGTGTGCTCAGTCATAGATAGTACCGTAGTGCAGTGTAAAAAAACAAAGCTTACAGCGCTTGACGAGGCAATAACGTTAAATGGCCAAATTTAATTCGTTTTTTGCTCGCCCATAACACGGCAGTAAAGGTGCAGCAACACAGCTATTTACTGTGTCAAAATAACCAGCCTACTTTACCAGAAAAGTCAGCCAGATCGATCACCTTTAATTTAAAAGCAGCATCATATATACATCAGCATTATACCCTAATTTCCCCACGGGGATGAATAAAGTCCTATCTTATCTTATATGCTCTGTTTGTTTTCCATAATGAGGGTGTGTACATGAACACTTCCTTGGCGCAAACTGTCTTGCTCTCATTCTGTCTCTCCTTC
Organism: Planiliza haematocheilus; assembly: GCA_005024645.1. Taxonomy (NCBI): domain Eukaryota; kingdom Metazoa; phylum Chordata; class Actinopteri; order Mugiliformes; family Mugilidae; genus Planiliza; species Planiliza haematocheilus. The sequence continues at coordinate 766,825 of SRSE01001430.1, forward strand.
GTATTCTCTGTATTTGGGCTCACTTGGTTTGTTTTGCTCTCGTTATCTGGTGCAAACTGTCTTGCTCTTGTGCTTCCATGATAGTGCGCCCCTGGTGACTGTTGTAAAAATAAACCGCACCATTGTATAAGGAGCAGGGTCCAAAGTGACAAAAGTAGCGGCTTATAGTCCGGAAATTACAGTACTTGCTGCACAGATCCCTTTTGCACCTTTAGGAGCCCAGAGGTACTGTAAGAGTCATGTTTTTTGACTTCTCCAGTGCTTTAAACGCAATACAACCATGGCTGCTCAAGGGGAAACTAGAGGGAGCAGGGATAAACAGCCAGCTGACTGCATGGTCCATCGACTACCTCACCAACAGACCTCAGTATGTGAGGCTTCATGGCTGTGTGTCAGATGAGGTGCTCTGCAGCACAGGAGCTCCACAAGGAATAGTACTCTCGCCATTCTTCTTCTCCTCAGATTTCCATTACAGCACAGACAGCTGCCACATCCAGAAGTTCTCGGATGATACAGCCATTGTTGGATGGGTAACAGACGGGAACGACCTGGATTACAGGAAGGTGGTCGAGGACTTTTTCGACTGGTGAAAACGCAATCACCTTCACATCAACGCCACCAAGAGATTAAGGAAGGCAGGCACACACAGCACCGATGAACATCCAGGTTTTGGATATCGACATCGTGGATGGCTATAAATACTTGGGTGTTCACCTGGGTGTCTTCTTTTTAACAGTGGGACTTGGCGGGGGGTTCTTGCAGAGAGATTAGCATCCTAATTGTATCCTAACAGTACTCACAGGTAACTTCAGACCATCTCTAATCTCCATGGAGCTGATCATTGGCTGAGTCTTGCCATTCTGGCTATTGTTCGATCCATTCAAATGGTAGTCTTCCGTTTCCACGTCTCTCTTTCCATTTTAAAGCACTGGAGATCATTTTAGCTGAGCAGCCTATCATTTTCTGCATGTCTTTTTATGTGTTCCCCTCCCATAACCTGGTCCTGCTCACACCACACTACAAGGCAAAGATCCAGAGACAGTCCACAATCACACCCTTCTTCAGGAAGTGGTCTCCTGAGGCAGTGGAGGCTCTGAGTGAGTACTTTAGATCTACTGACTGGAATGTCCTAGGACGCACATGGTGAGGACATCGAGGGGGTCACCCACTGCACTACAGACTACCTGAACTTCTAATGGTCCCCAGTAGGACTCTACGCCGCTTCCCGAACAACAAGCCCTGGATCACCAGTGATGTCAAGGACATCCTTAATAGGAAGAAGAGGGCATTCAAGGATGGTGACCGAGATGAGCTGAAGTGTGTACAGGGGGAGCTCAATGTTTCTCTGTCTGTACCCGGCTGGCCTTAGGCAGATGGGTCCCTCCATATGAGCTGGGTTCTGCTCAAGGTTTCTTCCTGTTAAAAGGGAGTTTTTCCTTGCCACCGTCGCCTTCAGGCTTGCTCTGGGGCTTTCAGGCCAGGTCTTGTAAAGCGTCTTGAGACGATTTGTATTGTTATTGACGCTATATAAATAAAACTGAATTGAATTGAATTGAATGTCCGGCTGAGAGAGGCAAAGGAGGAGTACAGAAGGAAGGTGGAACAGAAGCTGCAGCACAACAACATGAGGGAGGTCTGGGATGGCATGAAAACCATCACAGGCTGCAAGAAGAAGGGCAACAGCACAGAAGAGGGGCATGTTGAGAGAGCAAACCAGCTGAGCCTGTTTTTTAACAGGTTTGATACTGCAGCTCCTACAAACAACAACTTGGACTGCAGAGCTCCCCCACCCGCAACACCCATGGAGAGTGCAACCCACCTCCCCCTCCCCATCACCACCAACATGGACAGTTCAACCCCCCTCCCCACCACCCTCACAGACAGTCCATTCCACCTCCCCCTCCCCATCACTACCACAAACAGTTCAACCCCCCTCCCCACCACAGACAGTTCAAAGAGCTGAGGAGGTTGCGCCCAAGGAAAGCAATGGGCCCGGACAAAGTGTGTCCAAGGATCTCAAGGCCTGCTCTGCTGAATTGGGGGAGCCACTTCAGCATGTGTTCAACCTGAGCCTGCAACTGGGGAGGGTCCCCGTGCTCTGGAATCCTCAACCTGGTTCCCACAACAAAACACCCGAGGGAGCCGGGTGACTTCAGACCAGTTGCATTAATATCCCACATCATGACGACTTTTGCTCCATCTCCTCAGACCCCAGGTCCACAACGCACAGGATCCACTGCAGTTTGGATACCAGGAGAAGGTGGGCGTGGAGGATGCCATCCTCTATCTGTTATACAGGGCTTACTCTCATCTGGACAAGGAGAGCGGTGCTGTGAGAATCATGTTTTTTGATTTTTCCAGCGCCTTCAACACCATCAAGCCCCTCCTACTGAGAGACAAGCTGACAGAGATGAGGGTGGACTCACACCTGGTGAGATGGAATACAGACTACCTCACAGAGAGACCACAGTATGTCATACTGAAGGACTGCACATTGGACACTGTGGTCAGAAGCACCGGAGCACCACAGGGCACTTCACGTTGGGCACATCTGACTTCCAGTACAACTCTGAGCTCTGCCACATGCAGAAATACTCAGATGACACTGTGATAGTTGGCTGTATCAAGGATGGACGGGAGGAGAAGTACAGGAGACTGGTCGCGGACTACATGAGGTGGTGCAGGTCCAAACATCTGCAGCTGAACACCTCCAAGACCAGAGAGATGGTGGTGGACTTCAGAAGGAAGAAATCATATCTCCAACCTGTGTCCATCAACGGGGTTGATGAGGAAGTGGTCAGGACTTACAAATATCTGGGGCTGCAGCTGGACAACAAGCTGGACTGGACTATAAGCATGGACACACTCCACAGGAAAGGACAGAGCTGTCTGTACTTCTTCAGAAGGCTGGGGTCCTTCAATGTCTGCAAAAAAACTGCTGCAGATGTTTTACCAGTCTGTGGTGGCCAGCTCCTCTTCTATGCTGTGGTTTGCTGGGGAGGAAGCAGCAAGAATAGGGACGTCGCTCAACTGGACAGACTGGTGAGGAGGGCTGGCTCAGTAGTGGGCACAGAGCTGGACTCTCTGGTGACAATGGTAGATAGAAGGACCCTGAACAAACTGCTGTCCATACTAAATTACGCCCACCACCCTCTGCACAACACCTTCATCAGACAGAGGAGTGTGTTCAGTGGCAGGCTGCTGTCTCAATCCTGCTCCACCAACAGACTGAAGAACTCTTTTGTCCCTCTGGCCATCAGACTGTACAACAGCTGTCAGTGATGGCAGGAGGCACAATAGGCAATGGACAAATCTTCTGGCACTACTTACTTTGGCATGTCTGTCTACCTCTGCTACATGTGGTGACTGTGATTTTTATAAAGTATCTATCTATTTATCTCTCTATCTATCTATCTATGAAGATATCAGAGCTTTCGACTGCACACACATTGCTATAAAAGCGGCATCACGTGAATTTGTAAATGACAACAGGGAACATTTTCATTTGATCAATTAGGGCTGAAACGATTCGTCGAGTTACTCGATTAACTCGATTATAAAAATTGCTCGAGGCAAAAACTCTGCCTCGAAGCCTCGTTAAATTCCTATAACGCGCTCTATACGCACAGGGATCTGACTTTTCCACACGGACCGTTTTTTTGGAAGCATGGAAGCACCTATGCGAATCACACCACTAGCGCGTGATACATTTTGAATTTATTTTGCGCGATGGCGGAGAGTAAAGATGCCCATAAATGGCAAAAAATGTCTAAAGTTTGGGATCATTACATTCATAAGTTGTAATACATTTCACGCAGCTGATTTACAGAAAGCGCGAATGAAAGTGGCCATGTGGCATTGTTTACAAAACTTGACCGCAGCGCACGTTTGCAGGCAGGTGACATAAGCTCCGCTAGCAAGCGTAAAACACAAAATGGACCGGTTTTTAATAAAAAAAAGAGACAGAAACGAGCTCAAAAACCTGACGTAGAGATGCACATTTGCAAAGGTGATGTAGTATGTTGTCGTAAAAGTGGCTCGCCTTTTGAATTTGCACTGCCAATGTGGCTCTTGTGAAAAATGCACCCTCATCTCTCTCACGCACAGCACGCGTTCACAAACACACAGGTTGCTAGGTTACCATAGGAATCACCCCAGAAATGATGTATTATTTGTTAGTAGCCTAATGGTAAATGCTGCAGGTGTAGAAATCTACATAAAACATGTTATACATGTTTTACAGTAAGTACCCTTAACTGTATTGTTATTTAATTGTTGTCACTGGCACTTTTAATGGGTAAATTGCAATAAATGGGCTTAGTTTTGGAGCCAAATGTTGGAGTTGGAGTTCTCTGTTTTAATATAAATAAAAGGCAAATGCTTGATTGTTTTACAGCCACATAATTTTTGTTATGCATTATTTGTTTTGGTTGTTTAAAACCATAAAAAAAAAATTATCCGATTAATCGATTAATCGATCGATAAAGTGCTAGATTAATCAATTACAAAAAGAATCGATAGCTGCAGCCCTACTCCTGATGCGAAAATGCAAGTAACCAACATTGTGGCAGCATGCCAAAGAGGACATTTTTGCGCATCTCCACTCCAGTGAGTAGTGTGTCCAATTTGCTTTTTGTGAAGTTCTTCTTTTTTCTGTCTATTCATTCGGTTTTCGTTTTCGGTTTTCTGATCACGCAGAGAGGGGAATCTCAGGTGCAGGGTCACTTTGAATATAATTTGCATATTTAAAAGTGGCGTGGACTGTGAGTTGCATATTTAAAAGGGGCGTGGACAGGGAGGGGACACTGGATTGGGATGTACAAATGAAATGTGCTTCTAAATGCTTCTAAATCTGAGAGTGCGCCACATTTTAGAAGGAAATCCACGAAAGTCTTCGTACATCAGAAGAGTTATCATGACCAAGACTAACAAGCTGAGAATGAAATGGCTGAGGTACCACAACCGGTTGAACTGAATTCCACCTCAAATCACCAACAGCGGGTCTGTGCCAGTTTTGCGTCAACACGCCCTCAGTAAGGGTATACAGACAAGGAGTTTCACACTTTGAGATTGCAGCAGTGTGTAGCACCGGTATCACACCACTTACTGCACTACTGGACCAGTTCTAGGTTCTAAGGAGTGGGGAGCAAAAATAATTACACCAGAGACCGTTACTTTAAATACAAAAGGCCGGCAATTTACTGAATGAAAACACAGATATAAAACACAATACAGAAAACAAAAATATACCCTGCAGGGTCTATGAGGTAAATATAATAAATGAAAATGTATTTCACCCTCTTTTTGTTCTTTAGTTCACCTAAGTTATTTTAGTCTAATCCAGTCCTTCTCAAATAGTGGGGCCCGTGCAATGCCTGGGGGGGCGCGAGTGCTTGCTCTTGTTGTATTCGATTAAAGTGTAATTGCGCATCCAGAACGTAGGTAGCAGTGGCGCTCTCATTGTGCGCACCCAGAACGTAGGTGGCAGTGGCGCTCCCATTGTGCGCAGTGCGCACTATTAGCTCTATGGTGTTTTTTAACAGAGCCGGCGGTTAGAGATGTAAACAAACTGAGGAACATGGAAAAATATTTGATAGGGATGAAAAGAAAGGCCGTAAGAGATGAAGATAATAAGACAAAGTAAAGTCACTCAAAACCCAAGACAAGGAAATATGACGAAACGTCGAAACATATGTAGCGCTTGGCTTCACTGTAACTACGGTCGGGGACGAGGAAAGACCGTACCGGTATGTTTGTTCAGAGAAAACGCTCCGAATATTGCCAGCAATCATCCCGTTTTGTGACTGCTACGTCATTTAAACAGCGAGCATCGTTGGCATCATATAAGGTAAAATAGTTTAAATAATAAATAAATAATTTAATACCTACAATAGTTTAAATAAGGATTTATTTTTTTATAATTATTTTTCAGGCAAATTGCACTTTAATGCACTAATCTTTTCTGTAAGAGACTAAGAAACAATGTTAATAAAGTTATTCCATGTCTTTTTTCTTTACTGTGTACATATAACAAGTATATCTTCTTCCTAAGGGGGGCATAACAGAAAATAATTTAGAACCACTGGTCTAATCAAAGTTAGACCAAAGTTAGACCATACCTTCAATTACAAAATCATATCAAAGTGGACCACAATCATTTCAAATCACATTCCAATATGAACTCAGTATGAAAAGAAAAGTATGACACCTTAAATTCAAGTTCAAGTCCAAATGTGAGTTCAATCAAACCTGACCTGTGTAACAGGTCATAATCACAATAAATCTCTCTTTCAAATCCGCAAATTACACAAATGTTTCACAGTCTCTGAGTTGTAACATTACTGCTACGGTGCTTTTTCGCTTAAAAAATGGCGGCAGCTCGTCTGCGTCGGGTGAAACGGGTGTATGGATGCAGAGTAACCTATATGTGTAACCTGAGCCTCCTTCCAGCGGTCACATGAACGTGCTCCCCCAGACACGTTGCCATCTCTCCGGTAGAATCAGGTTGTGTATGTAACAGCCTGGAAAATCAACTAACATTGACTATATCTATAAAATGGATACATATATATATATAAACCTAAAGCAGGAAAGCAAGCGGCAGAGCAAAATACTATTCTAACATTGTGTGATCAGTTATTGTAGACCCTAACTCAGACACCATCTTCCATGTCAGACTCCTCCTCGTCAGATCCTGGATCGTTCGAATAGATCAGAGGTACACCCTCTGATAGGTTCATCTGATAAGCTGGAGGCGCTCCTTTTAACTCCACATTCCCCAGCGCCTTGTCGATACATCGCACGATGCGTGCCCTAATGCAAGGAATGCAACAACAGCCACACAAAACAAACACAACGAAAACAATGGCTATTGACGTGGCCACACTAGCTACTAAGTTGCCCCATTTTCCTAAGAATTTATCAAACAGGCCAATTAGGGGATCAGAGACCCCAGAATGTTCTTTTAAGTCATTTGAGAGGGCTTTGAGGCCTCAAGAGATCCGTCAGGGGCGGTGTTATTGGGGATAAACGTATCAAATTTTGAGTCCCCCTGTTGAGATATTTGTTCCACTTGGAATGGTTATATTTGGTAACACATCACTTGACTGAGTTTGTAACTTATCTATTATATTCTGCCATAAAAATTACAGGACAATTAACAGACGTCCCACTGCAGAACAGGCCACGTAGGCTACGACCCAAAGGTCAACATTTTGTTCTTCCTCTGTTTCTTGTCTATATCCCTTAAGTGCTTTCTGATTTCTCTAAGGTTTATTTCTGTAGCTCCACTCTCCCTCTTTTATCCCCTCAGATTTTTGTTGCATCACATACAGTATTTTAGCCAGTTGTTGTTTAATTGACTGATTAGTTCTCTCTACCAGCCCCTGTGATGCAGGGTGGTAGGCAGACCCAAAGCGGTGCTGGATTCCAAAGTAGTTTTCAACTTCTTTCAAGGACGCCGCTGTAAAATAAGTCCCATTATCAGAACGAATACATTCAGGGACACCATAGCGGGGTATCAAGTCATAAATTAGCCAATTTATAACTTCTTGAGCTGTTTCAGTTTTGGGGGGGGGGTTCACTCATCGAATAAAAGTATAAACAGAAACAAGCAAATATCTACAGCCTTTTACTCTTTGATTCATCCCCATGTCAGTAAAGTCGATCACCACTTCCTACCATGGTCTGTTTGGGACCGGGAATGCTCCCATCCCCATCTTAAGAGTCGCTCGCGGATTAAACTTAGAGCAACTGGAACAAGTATCTACAAAATATTTACACACTTCTGATAGATAGGGATGCCACCATTTTTGCCCTATCATCTCAGCAAGTCTTCTTCCTCATTGATGTCCCCGTTTGTGTCCTTCTTCCCATAACATCATCAGCAAGGTAGGGGAGGCTACAATTCTCCCATCATGTGATCTCCATATGCCTGTTGTTTTACATTTAGTGGCACCTTTTTCAACCCACGCTTGTTTTTCATAGGGGGCTGCTTCATTCTGCATGCTCAACACTTCACAAGTTACTTTTTGTTGCATAGTATCATTCTTTTCATCAGTCACTTCTTTTAATGTCATTTGTAAGGTTTTACTGATTTTTCTTCATAGCCTGCCACCTTTTTAGCTGCTGCGTCCGCAGCATTGTTACCTAATGCTATCATACCTGTCCCTGTTTGGTGTCCTGTACATTTTATGATAGCTCCCTTACGGGGTTCGGAGAGAGCTTCTTGCAGTTTTGCTTCCTGATCCATTGTTTTAAGTCTACATGCACGGCTTTCACAGCATAAGCAGAGTCAGTGTAGATATTAACCTCTTTCCCTTCACTCAGTTCACAGGCTCAGGTTATAGCTATAATTTCTGCCAATTGTGCGGAGGCTGGTGGTGGTATGATGTCAGATTCCAAGGTCTCCCACAGGTGTTCTCTTATCGATGAGGCCTTCCTGCTGACTACAGCGTATGAGGCTATTATTCCTCCTCCAGGCATAGCATGGCTGTGGCCATCCGTGAACAGACTGTCAGCGTTGTTTATGGCTTCAGTAACTATGCTGGGAAAGATATTCATTTCTTCTCTGACCAAGGCTTCACACTCATGAGGTACTTCACTGGTTATAGGAGCGGCCATGTTATTATCTGAACTGACGTAATGCACATTTGGTTGGAGCAATATTTCCTGCATTCTGCTGGTTCTTTGTTGATTTAAAGTAAAGTTTTGGCTCGAAATATTTCTTGTTACTGCATGGTTTGTGTGTACTGTAATGTCCTGTCCCTTGTGATGTGAGCTGTCCCTTTCAGTGCTTTAGCTATAGCACATAGTGCTCTGGTACAGGTAGGATTGCCTTTTTCCACTGGTTTTAATTTAATGCTATAATAGCATAACACTCTCCTCCCTTGAGCTCCGGGCTGCCACAGTACGGAGCTCACAAAACCGTCTTTCTCTTTTACATCTAATTCAAACATTTTACCCAAAGGAGCGGAGAGTTCACTAGCCTGTGCTAGCTGCTGTTTTAGTACAATAAAGGCCTCCTTTGCTTCTTTGGTCCATGTTAGGTTTGCTTTGAGATGGCTGTGACCTGCATTAGTAATGGGGAGACAGTCTCAGCGTATTCAGGTACATAATTTTTGCTAGGATTTTAACAGTGGATTTTGGAATTTGGACATCAGTACCTGTAAAACATGGTTGAACAGGGAAGGGCTGTCTGTGAGATCTTGAGGCAGTCTAGTGTAAGTGTATTGTTTCCCCTCAAACGTAAACGCAAACAGGTGTCTACACTCTGGCGCTATGGGGATGCAGAAAAATGCGTTGGAGAGATCCATCACAGAAAACCATTTGAATTTATGGTCAAGATTAGAAAGCATCGTGTAAGGATTTGGTGTTTCAAAATGTGTGGCTTTCAGTCCTGCATTTATTTTTCTCAGATCGTGCACCAACCTGTGGTCTGCCTTCCCTGGTTTAGCCACGGGAGAAATTGGAGTATTAAAATCAGATTTGCAAGTTATCAGTACTCCAGATTTTAGAAGGCCTTCAATTGTTTCCCTGATACCATTTACTTTTTCAAGGGATAGAGGGTATTGAGGCTGATATATTACCTCAGGTGTCTTCATTTGCAGTCTTATAGGAGGTATGCTTGTACGATGTCCCACATTATAAGGTCCAGTAGCCCATACTTTATCAGGTATTTTTTTGAGGAGTTTAGTTGCCAATTCAGAATCAGTATTTTCCCTGCCATGTGTTCTGAGAGAGAATAAAGGATATACCTTATGTCACTTTTTATGATGATTGATGAGGGGTGGGGTGAGGAAAGGGTCAGGAGGAGGGGGGTGGGTAAGGGGGGTAAGGAAGGGGAGGGGTAAAGGCCCAGAGGAAAAGAAAATTCAAAAAGAGATCTCAAAAATGTTTCATTTACTTCTCCTAGACAACTATGAGAGCTGTGTGACAGCAAACTGAGACTAAGGGTTATTTCTCCTGTGTCTCATCTTTTTCTCTGGAGCAATAAGATGCACTAAATCTCAATTTAGTCTCCTCTTAAGTTTCAGACGAGATCTCAACAAGCTCTAATATAATTCTCAGAGTTTCTCAACTTTTATGTCTCTTTGTGATATCATGCAGAGAAATCAGAGAGCTCTCTTTATAAACTCAAACTATTCTCATTCTAGCTTCAGTTTATCCATCTCATACTAAGCTCAGACAGAGCTCTCCACAAGCACTCATTGATTTCTCAGACTAAGATGTTGACTTTATATGTAATCCACATGATTTTTTTTAAATGATATAAAACTGTACTGTAATCAGAATGATTGAAAATATATGATTGTAGGTTGCAAAGACCTTCTGCTTTTATATTAATTATATTTTCTATGAATCATTTTAAGTATTCCAATGCACATAATTCATTTTCATTTTCATGAACCACATAAAACATAAAATAAAATCAACAGTAATTTATTGGTAATTTGAGAGCAATATTTCAACAAGTCCAATATCAGAATAGTGGCGGCTGGTCAATAGAGGGCGCTAGGGCGCCGCCCCTCCTGTGAAATATTGACTGTTTTATGTATCTACCAAGATCAACCATGAATCAATCAAACCTAACAAATACGAAATAAATACACAAAAATACATCGCGTTTTTACTTGTGCAATGGTGTAGTGGTACCCGCCACACTGCCAGTAACCATTAAATGCGTCTGACTTTAGGCTAAGCTGTGATTTGCCATTCGATATAAAGCCCTCCTCCAGGTCAGGGGCGCCGGCCATGCTGGAGTCTATGAGAGCTAGCAAACTTTTTTTACTGTTTACGAGCAGAAAGAGCTTTTCATTGGCGCATGAAAATTAGATTCTCGGGCGCAGCTCTCTGCGCCCAGACCAATGGCGTTGTTTTGTCTTTTTTTTTTACTCTTAGCATGATTGGAAAATTCATCAATCAATCACGTCAATCAGGAAGCATTCGCGCCACAGCTGTAACTCGTTCTAAGAGCCAAGATGGCTGACGCTAATAGCGGAGACTCAGTGACGCTTAAGGAAAATTCAATTATTTCACTTAAAAAAAAACTTTTTTTCGTCATGTTTTCGTCGGTCGGCTGTGGAGAAGAAAAAGGGTGAAGGAGCTGGGACCCGACCGGCTACTGATCGTGGGAGGACATACACAAGGAGCTTCACCTCAAATGTGTATGCTAAACGGAACTGGCTAGCTGGATGTGCAGTATACACTGGAAAAAGTGAAACTAGTGTGTCATTCATTTAACATGTATTTTTAAATTGGTCTAATGAAAAATTATGGTTTCGTGTTTAAACCTGATGTTTTCAGTTTGCTTCAAAGCAAATGTCACCCCCCTTGGACAAAATTAAAAGAAACACTTCAATTTAAATGGTATTTTTAGTTCAATCCAGAAGGTTCCTGTCACATGACCACGTCAGACCGCTCTTTTCCAAGTTGAAGTCCGCCATTATTATTTCATCGCATCAAGTGGGGCGTGCATGTGTGGACCGTTTGTCCTGCGAAGAAACTCTACAGAACAAGGTAAGAATTCAAATTGTGGTGTTTTTGTTCAGCATGGGTTTTTCATGAGCATTTATATTTATGGTCAGTGTACAACTGACAAAGACTAGCGTTGTATTTTGTGCACTAGCGCTAGCGATACCATAGTTAAACCAGGTCGTTTGCGCAAATATTAACAGCTACGCTTCATTGCTTGTGTTTAACAAGAATAAATGTTAATGATGTTAATATTATTGTGCAGTCGCGTTTTGAAAAACATTAATTTGCGACGGTGAGTGAATACATCTTGTAGGTATGTGAACGCAGGTAGCTGCAGGGAGGGGGCTGGAGAAAGGGCGGGGGAGACAGAAAAACTGTAAGGTATTTTATTTTGACTTTACTGTTATTATACAGTGTAAGCACTAACGCCAACTTTTGTTCTTTTCAGTCAGCGCTCACATTTTTACTGTTCTTTTGTAAATGCGCCGTTAGACGATTAGCTGTTTGCCTGTCACTCCGAGCATCCAGGAAAATTATATGCTGTTTGAATGAACTAGGCATGTGATAGGTATGAGCGGGCATATTTGAAGCCATATTTTTCCAAAATAAAATAGCGTGCAGAGTAAATGTAAATAATTTACAGACAGTTAATGTTCCATTCATTCAGTGCGACCTAGTATCAAAGGATCCACTGAAGAGGAATTCTTTATATTCCATCCTCTCCTCTGTCAGTATCATGGACAATGCTAACTGTGCCAACAAAAAACTAAATGTGAAATCTTTCATTTCTGTTTACAGGTTTGCTCCTGAAAAGGTTGCAGGTGGTAAGTCCCTAAATGAACATTATAATAATGTAATGAAATGAATAACTACTAGGTTTTAGGGGTTTCGCTTTTTTGTCAATTTGCCGGCATTTTGTCAATTGCATAAAGTGGTAAATGGGTAAGGTGGGTCTTCTTTTTCCTTTTCTAGTCTTCCAATAAATGAGAGGAGAAGCCAACTATATACCTAACATTCCAACTGGAGAGACCTCAGATAATTTGGAAGATGAGAGACTGTCACTATTGACTGAAGTGAGGAAGCGAAACAATCGTACAATGATGAAGAACAAAATGGACAAGACCTTTTCACTGCGAAGACAGGAAATTGTGGCAAAGGAATCAGGGTTGGAAGAGATGAAAGAGAGATGGCCTGCATTGTTCACAGCGGATGAGGTAATTAATTTGTTTACTCAATAGCAATAGGTCAGTGGTGGCCTGTAAATTAAATTATATTAATATCCCCTATTAAATCAAACCTGTGAAAAAAATTAGCGAAGGCAGTCACAAAAATGTCACAAAAAGATCTTTTTGTTTTAATGTAATATATAATGTAATAACTTGCATATGTGATATTTTGTTTTATAAAGATCAATACCGAATGTCTGAGGATTACTACTGTTCCACTTCAACCGCAATTCCTTGCTTCCTTGGACAAGCACCACAGCAAGCTGATTGAGATAATCAGGAACAAGGGAGGAACTGTCAGACAGAAGACCATGGATGTGCTGAAAGTTCTTGATCAGGTATGTACTTAAAGGGGAACTACTGTTTTTTACAACCTGGACCTTATTTCTGGCATAAAATATGATTGTTTACTCACCCATATAACTTTTGTGTAATATCTAGGGTCATTCGGGAGATATTTAGATCTGTGTATATCCATGTAGTGGGAGTGACTAGGGCACCCCAACGCGGACTCTAAATAACGGATTCTCCCACGAAACTCATTAATTTCACCAATATTTTGTTATCATACGCTTGTGCTATTCCCCGTTGAGTCTGGAGTTACCTGGGACAACCATCAGGGGTCTGTAGGTCAATCTACAGACCCTGATGATGTCATCTTTGAGCGCCGCGCGCACCCACGACAGTGGCTTATTTTCCTGTAATTTGCTACTGCTATGGTTAATCCACAACCTGATAAACGGAAAAGTATTGAGTCATGCTGCAAAAAACTATTACAGGTAAACACGCCGGCCATCGAGGGTGCGCACAGTGCTCAGAGATGACATCTTCTGAGGTCTGTAGGTCAATCTACAGACCCCGGATGATGATAACTGGTAACTTCGGACTCATAGCACTAGTGTACGATAACAAAATATTGGTAAAATTAACAATTTTTGCGGCAGATGATGCAGTGCTCCAGTCACTCCCACTATATAAATATACACACATCTAAATATCTCCTGAATGATTAAATATTACACAAAAGGTCACTGGTTTGAATCCATGGGCTGCCTGGCCTTTCTGTGTGGAGTTTGCATGTTCTCCGTATCTGCATGGGTTCTCTCCAGGTTCTCCAGCTTCCTCCCACCATCCAAAGACATGCTCATTAGGTTGATTGGTGATTCTAAATTGGCTGTAGGTGTGCGTGTGAGTGTGAATGGTTGTCTGTCTCTGTGTTAGCCCTGCGATGGACTGGCGACCTGTCAAAGGTGTACCCTGCCTCTCGCCTAATGACAGCATGGGGACCCCCATGACCCTTAACAGGAATAACTATATATAGAGATAGAATGAATGTACAATATATTGAATGAACAATATATGGGTGAGTAAACAATTGCATTTTATGGCGGAATTAAGGTCCAGGTTGTGAAAAAAAAAAACAGTAGTCCCCTTTAATACTCAAAACTCGCCTCACATCACATCAATTCATGTGTCATATTGTCACCAAGATGATCACACGTTTAAAGAAGTACAATGTATATCTTCTGAGTTTGACAGGCTTTTTTTTGTTGTTTTTGTTACTGGTTTGCTCAAACCATTTGTTTGATTACTGTACAATTACTGTAAGTCTAAGTTCCCATTGGTGCATTTTTGTGTTTGCATCTTCAGTCAAGTTGGACAGTTCATCAGTATGATTTTGCATTGTTTATGTTTGCACTCTTACGTAGAGCCTTGATGCGAGTCTAAGGAAAGAGTGTCTGTTGAAGTGCCTCATCCTGTACCTTGGAGAAGATGTACAAAAACTGATCAACGAGTTTATGGTAAGAGTTTTTTTGATCTCTCTCCATGGAACATATGTATGATTACATCACTTCCTGCTATGAGACGGACTTGTGTGCATACATACAGATTAGGCCTACAATAAATGTCTTGTCTTTTGTCAGCTTGGTGAGAAGGATGACGCCGAAAGAGAGCTTCAGCAGTGCACAATGGCAGCGTTTGTCATCAGAGAGGAGAAAGATCCATTAAAGCCACCATATGACATAGGCATCATTATTGAAGGTGTGGAGGTGCTTAATGAGCTGCCATCAATTGCACATGGATGTGCTCTCTTATTTGGCCTCATCTATGCTCTATACTTGAGCTACCCAGGTGAGCTCAAACACACTTTCAATGCACTGCAGAAAGTATTCATGGAGATGGACCCAAAGAAAATGACACGCAGTGTTGGGGTTGCTCAAAGAAAGACATTTGGTACAGCATGTTGCTCTTTTTTATTTTACATGCAAGTGTCTGTATTCTTAAGTGTTGATCTGTAAAACACATACTTTACTGGCTGCTGATTGCAAGTTTTATTAAGATTTTTGATGTTTTGTTTTTATTTTAAAAGTGACGCCTATTTCAGAGCCAAAATAAATGGTCTTTTGAAGAGAATTTTCTTGTTTAAGTCAGTCAGTTCAGTGATTTATAGTCTTGCATTATAGGGAATTACTTTTTGTTTATGGTGATATCTCAGTTTTTAAAAAGGTAAAAAAGATCATTATATAAGTAATATTTTGGCGTTTGACTACCGTAAACAGAATATATTGATTATGGTATAATTTAAAAAAATTCTTTGTACTGAATTGAAAAATTAACTTGAGAAAACTTAAAAAAAATTGCATGTAACAGGATTACAGCAATTTAGTTAATTCCAAAGTAAAAATTTTAGTTAGAATTAATAATTAATATTAACTTTTCCGAAATGAAAAAATTAAGTTTTAAAGAGAAAAAAAATGTTTATGGTCTTTGTAATGAATAATGTTTTTACTTTGTATCAAAGCAAATTTTTTGCTTTGTCTTAAAAATGCAAAATTTATTTACATTAAATCAAACTTTATGTTTCAACCAATTCATAAATTTAATTTGTGAAAAACTAATAAATTTAGGTGTAACAAATTACACAATTTTTTTTAAGTTGATCCAACGTATCATTTTTTTCAGTGTACACACTCTGACTCTCTCTCAAACATACAAACAAACAGAGAGAGAATATTAACTTGTGTATAATTCCTATTTTTATTGATGTATTAGTACTTTTAAACTTGCTGGATTTTACATGGCAAATAAATTAAGTTAAAACTTAATTCCTTTGTAATTGTCTTTTTAAGGAAACGTTTTCTTTTGTCAGAATGCACCAGAATGCTTAGTTTGTATGTGAAAATCACAATAAATTTACTGGGGGAGGATGCCCCCAGACCCCCATACATGGGTTTGATTTACAAATTGTGCACCCCCCTTAACATAAAATTCACCAGCCGCCACTGCTCAAAATACTCAGTTTTTGTACCAAACATTTAAGTCTGTTAAGTCTGCTGTTTTGAATTTGAATAAAGAGATTGCTTTATTCATTCCAAAAGGGAAATCAATTTGTCTGTCAGCTCATTTGCTATAGAATTATAGCGTGTGTGCGTTTGCGCGCGCGTGTGTATGCGTGTGCGTGCTTGCCATATTGCTCCACAGTAGCTCCAGTATTGCTCATTTTCTTCTCCAAGGAGAAATAAAGGAGCCATTAAAAACACTGAATTGAGATTAGCAAGGTATCTCCCTTAACTCTCAAGTATGACTCCCCTAATTACTGTGTCTCACCTATTGCTCCTAGTGAATTTTAAGAGAAATGTATGAGAAACTTTTTAGTCAAAATAGAAACTAAAATGAGGCTGAGATGAGAATCTCAAATTTGTCTCCAGAGCTACAGAAGAGCAAGCTCTGAGCAGTAAATTTTTCCTCTGGGGGGGGGATGAGAGAGACGGAGATGGATGCCAGATGTTTCGAGATCAAAGTTGATGGGGACGACTCAGCGTAAGACCGGTAATGAACTTGCGTAATGATGATATGGTGAGACACAGAGGCACACGCGGGGACCCCCACACCCACGCACACACACGCAGGCGGACACCCTCCATACAAGTCCGGACATGTTTAAGGTTTCTGAGCATGCGCAGACATATACACGCGTCTTGTACATTGGTGTTGTACGCTGTTTATGAGCATGCGCAGACATACACACGCGTGATGTACGGTGTTTATGAGCATGCGCGGACATATTTCTGTGCGGTCACGTGATGCCGGCCGAACCCTCCCATGTTCTGAGCGTGGTAAAAAACTAGCGTGAGCTAGACGGACGCTTACGGCGTAGACAGAATGTCGGCGAAGACGATACAAAAATTCACAGCCTGGTACGCCACCAAGGATGGTTGTACATTTGATTTCAAAAAAGAGGCCGTGCTTTATTGCGACAAAGACACTGAGGTTCTAGCCGCGTCTTGTTTAAAGTTTCGCGAGGAATTCATCAAAGAGACACGCGTCGACCCTTTCACCTGCATCACAATCGCTTCCGCCTGCGTGAAAGTGTTTAAAACAAACTTTCTTCCTCCCCACACTCTGGCCCTTCCGCCCACCGATAACTACAACCGTCAACTCAAAAACTACTCGAATGCGGGGATTCTGTGGTTAGAGTGGATTTCGCACAGCGAAAACGTCGCTATTCAACACGCTCTCAACGGAGGTGAGAAGACGCTGGGGAAATATGTTGTAGACGGGTACGCAGAAATTGATGGTGTGAAGTGTGGGAGTTTCTCGGGTGTTTCTTTCACGGGTGTCCCAAGTGTTTCTCTCCCTATGAAGTTAACCCTCTGACAAAGATTCCCTTTGAGCAGCTCCACTGGTCCTGGCAGGAAAAGCTGTTAAACCTGCGGTCTAAGCTAAAGGTCTCGGTACAGTTCATATGGGAGCATGACTGGACCCGCATGACAAAGTCTGACGATCGAGTGAAACAGTTCCTGAGTCATCGTCGAGCTCCGCAGCCTTTAAACCAGAGGTCTCAAGCTCGCGGCCCGCGGGCCAATTGCGGCCCGAAGGACAATAGTTTGTGGCCCCCGCCTTAATATATAAGTTTAATGTAAGTGCGGCCCGCGAGTTTGATATGGATGCTGTATGTGTTAGCGCTACCTCCGTGCTAGCACTACATAACATTACACATACAAGAACGAGGGCTACGAAATCATTGAGCTAGTGCTAACACAGAGCTAACGCTATACACACACGAGTTATGTGTGTGTCCGTGTTAGCGTTAGCTCCATGCTAGCCACGAGGCGAACTTTTCAAACTTAATTAAACTTTTTATTTATTTAATTTATTAATTTATATGTTAAACTACATTCAACATTGTTGGGCACCACAAACAATTCGTGTTTCCATGGTTTCTGACCTTCAACCAATCACGAACTGTGCCGTGCTCGACATCATATGCAAGCGCAGGACCCTGAGCTGATCTGGTACCAAATTACGTTCTCCGTGCGTCGGCTAAATACTGGAACTGAAACTTCAACGCGACAGTGACACCAAGTGGAATTTTATATATTACACAGCCCCAAACATGTCTTTTTCAAAGCCTGCAGTGAAGAGAAAGGTTGGTGATGAGCACAGACAATTTCAGGAAAAGTGGGAAATACAATATTTCTTTGTTGAGCACAGGGGCACCCCGACGTGTCTTATTTGCACAGAGAAAGTTGCAGTGCACAAGGAATACAATTTGAAACGTCATTACACAACTAGACATGCTGAGGAGTATGCAAAATACCAGGGAGATGAGAGAGCCAACCGAGTTGCCAGTGCTAAAGCATGTCTACTGAGGCAACAAGATTTCTTTAAGAAAGCAGCCAAAGACAATAACGCAGCAGTCGAAGCTAGCTACATGGTTAGTGAGATGATTGCTAAAGCAGGAAAGCCATTCACAGAAGGTGAATTTGTCAAAAAGTGCATGTTACAGGCTGCAAGTATTGTCTGTCCAGAAAAGAAATGTCAGTTTAGCAACATCAGCCTTTCTGCCAACACCGTGGCAGAGCGCATTTCTGACCTGTCAAGTGACATTTATGATCAGCTGTGTGAGAAAGCAAAATGATTCAGTGTGTACTCAATCGCTCTTGATAAGACCACAGACATCACTGACACTGCCCAGCTCGCAATGTATGTCCGTGGTGTTGATGACAATTTTGAAGTGATGGAGGAGTTGCTCACAGTAATTCCAATGCATGGCCAGACCACCGCTCAGGAGATATTTCACCAGCTATGTGATGCCATTGAGAATGCCGGTTTGCCATGGAAGAGGTTTGTTGGAATAACAACTGATGGAGCGCCATCAATGACAGGGAGGAAAAATGGACTGGTGGCACTTGTTCAAAAAAAACTGGGAGAGGAGGGTGTGGAGGAAGCCATAGCTCTGCACTGCATTATCCACCAGCAGGCCCTTTGCAGCAGATGCCTGAAGTTTGACAATGTGATGTCCGTCGTTGTGAAATGCATCAACCAAATCAGATCCAGGGGCTTAAAGCACAAAATGTTCCGTGCTTTTTTAGAGGAAATGGAGTCAGAATATGGGGATGTGCTCTACTTCACTGAGGTACGTTGGCTCAGCAGGGGAAACATGTTGAAGAGGTTTTTTGAGTTGAGAGCAGAAGTGAAAGCCTTCATGGAGAAGGATGGGGTGGCTGTTCCTGTGCTAAGTGATCCTAAATGGCTCATGGACTTAGCTTTTCTTGTTGATATCACACATGAGCTTAATGTACTGAACAAGAAGTTACAAGGCCAGGGGCAACTTGTCAGCACTGCCTATGACAACGTGAGAGCATTCCCCACAAAACTTGTGCTATGGAAAGCTCAGCTCTCTCAGACAAACCTTTGCCATTTCCCAGCTTGCCATGCACTCGTGGATGCAGGCACACCATTCAGTGCTGAGAAGTATGTTGGAATCATTTTGAAGCTACAGGATTAATTTAATCACAGATTTGCAGATTTCAAGACGCACAGAGCCACATTTCAAATTTTTGCAGAGCCCTTCTCCTTTGATGTGCAAGTTGCCCCTCCTGTGCTTCAAATGGAGCTCATTGACCTGCAGTGCAACTCTGAACTCAAAGCCAAATTCAGGGAGGTGAGTGGAAAAGCAGACATGCTTGGGCAATTTTTGAGAGAATTGACCCCCAGCTTCCCTGAGCTTTCCCAAATGTTCAAGCGGACCATGTGCCTTTTTGTGAGCACATACTTGTGTGAAAAACTCTTCTCCACCTTGAACTTCAGTAAGTCCAAGTACAGGTCCAGACTTACTGATGAGCATCTTCAAGCCATGCTGAAGATGCAACAGCTTCCTCCCTCAAGCCAAATGTTGCTCGGCTATGCGAAAGGAAGCGCTGCCAGGTCTCTAGCAGCAAGAAGTAGGCGAAAGAAGCCATGTTCAGAACAGTTCATGTTCAATGTTCCATTCATGTTCAGAGAAAGTATGAGAAAGTTAAAAGTTAAAGAATTGTTAATACAGACATTTGAATCTGAATAATAACTAGAAAATTCCCGCGGAAATTTTTAAAGTGCCGAGTGGACTGTTGCCATTAGCTGCTAATGTTAGCAATTAGCGTGATGCGCTAGCCACTAACTTTAGCATTAGTTTAGTGTTAGCATGTCTCTTTAGACACTAAAAATTAAATACATTCTAATTGTTAGCATGCTAATGCTAACATGCTAATTGGTAATATGCTATTCGCCAACATGCTAATGCTGCCACTAATGCAACCACCAATTCGTAGCCACTAAAAATTAGCATTAGCCGCTAATGTTAGCAATTAGCATGAGGCGCTAGCCACTAATTTTAGCATTGGTTTAGTGTTAGCATGTCTTTTTAGACACTAAAAATTAAATACATGCTAATTGTTAGCATGCTAATGCTAACATGCTAATTGCTAATATGCTATTCGCTAACATGCTAATGCTGCCACTAATGCTACCACCAATTTCTAGCTACTAAAAATTAGCATTAGCCGCTAATGTTAGCAATTAGCATGACACGCTAGCCAATGACAGACAGACACCTGTCATTGTTCAACTTGGGTGCCAAAAGCCAAAATGGCCGCCCCACAGACCAGTTACTTCAGTTAGAAGTTTCCAGAGTGTGCTGTTTCCATTAACATTGCCCCAAAATGGCCGCCCTACAGACCAGTTACTTATGTTTTCCCGCCTCTTTCTGTGGAGCCCCTGGTTGCCAGGTTACCAGTTTGAATATCAGTTAAAAAAAACGACTAGAGTGGGCGAAAATGCTGAAACCACGGCCTCGAACAGGAAGGCCTTGTGGCCAAACCGTGTGTCCAATCGTTGAACCGACTTCACTTTGGGCATCTTGAGGCTTTCCTGAACGTCTAGATATGCAGTGTGTGGGTAAAATGTAGAAATGTGAGCTATTTAAAGCGATTTAAAACAAAGGATTGCTTCTGCTTTCCTCCACAAATTTAACATTGCAGTCTATGGAGCGAGGAAGGGGTTTGCTGGCGCAGCTTTGCGTCTCACGCCAAAACTATAAGACTTACAGCTTTAGCAGACAAATTGTGAGCGAGAAGACAAATTTTCCTACGTTTCTATGTATAAATTATGTCTGTGGTGTGAAATCTGTGGCCACGGGAGCAGTTTCTGTTTTATTTTTTGACATAGGCACTCGGCACTAATAATTAGATTTCTCTGCTCAGCAGCTTTATGTGGTTTCTTAAGTCTTCTATATCTGCTGTATTATTATTATTATTTTATTTATTACTGATTTATTTTCTTATTAATTCTTAATTTGTTTATTTATTTTTCATCTTATTTTGTGTTAAAAAATAAAGATATTTGAGAACAGTGGAATGTTTTTATCAGAGCTTTTCTTGTGAATAACCTGATGCGGCCCAGCCTCACCCAGACCTTGTCTCCAGCGGCCCCCAGGTAAATTGAGTTTGAGACCCCTGCTTTAAACCCTCGCGATGCGCTGTTTGGAGGTAGAACTTGTCCCATCCGTCTGAGGTACACGGCGAGCAATACTGAGCAGCTTCGTTACGTGGATGTCACATCCTTGTACCCCTATGTCAACGCGTACTTCTAGTACCCTCTCGGTCACCCCGAGATTATCCGCTGGGATTTTAAAGATCCGCGTATGTACTTTGGTCTGATCAAAGCCGTTGTGCATCCTCCTCAAGGGTTATTTCTGCCGATTCTGCCATACAAAACCGAGCGAGGTAAAGTAGTGTTTACTCTCTGCCGCGTGTGCGCTGAAATAAATAGTCAAATCGGTTCGTGCATGCACAGCGAGAAAGAGAGAGCTTTATCAGGCACCTGGCCGATCCCCGAATTCACCAAAGCCCTAGACGCTGGCTATCGCGTCGCTGAAATAACTGAAGTCTGGCATTTTGATAAAAGAGTGACTTTAGGGGTTACATCAACACATTTTTGAAAAGGAAACAGGAGGCTTCAGGCTACCCCTCTGAAGCATCAGACAAGGCTAGCAGGGACAGCTACGTCAGAGACTACGAGGCTGACCAGGGTATCCGGTTAGATCCGGCTAAAATCCATCCTAACCCTGCCAAAAGACAGATTGCCAAATTATGTCTCAACAGCTTTTGGGGTAAGTTTGCCCAGAGAACCGAGCTGGCTCAGACCAGCCTCGTCAGAAAACCTGAAGAATTTTTCAAGTTTCTGTTTTCAGAGCAGCGCGTCATCAAACATTTCACCTTTCTGAACGACGAGGTGGTGATGGTGCAGTGGCAGTACGGTGAGCGTTACATTCTCCCTCCCGGGAAGAGCAACAACATTTTTGTCGCTGCATTTACCACCGCCTATGCTCGTTTGACTCTGTACAGTTTTATGGAGAAGGTGCATGATCCTGAGAGGATTCTGTACTACAACACGGACAGTTTAATCTACATCGTCAGAAAGAGAGAGACCCCGCTTCCGACGGGTAACTACCTGGGACAGCTGACCGACGAGCTGG
Organism: Planiliza haematocheilus; assembly: GCA_005024645.1. NCBI lineage: Eukaryota > Metazoa > Chordata > Actinopteri > Mugiliformes > Mugilidae > Planiliza > Planiliza haematocheilus. The sequence continues at coordinate 789,325 of SRSE01001430.1, forward strand.
GTGGGGATAACATCCAAGAGTTTGCAGCGGCGGGGCCTAAAAGTTACGCCTATCGGACCAGAGGGGGTAAAGTCTCCTTACGTGTTAAGGGAATCACGCTGACTCAAGAAAGCTGTAAAGAAATCAATTTTGACAGCATTAAACATTTGGTAGAGGGTTACATTCAAAAACCTGACCACGGCGCTGTCATCACGGTGACGCAGCAGAACATTGTGAGAGATAAAAAGGGCTTCTGTCTGAAAAATTCCTCATTCCAAAAGAAGTTTAGGGTGGTGTACGACAAAAGGCGCCTTTTGGCTGACGGGCGAACCGAACCCTTTGGTTATTGAAAATAAAAATGCCAAAACCCCTGGGGGAGGAGGTTGAGTTTGATCCCAGATTGCAGTTGCCTTTTTCATGTCTGGTGGTGGGACCTAGCGGGTGTGGAAAAACTGTTTTTGTAAAAAAATGTTTTGGAAAACTGTGAACATGTGATGAATGATGTACCCGAGAATATTGTGTGGATTTATACTTCTTTTCAACCTTTGTATATGGAACTGCAGAAGAAAAATAAAAAGATTAAATTTGTCAAGGGATTACCCGATTCTTTTGAAGACGAGACTCTTTTTCCAGCCGATCAAACACATTTGGTTATTTTAGACAACGTCATCTTTCAAGCTTCTGATCATCCGGAGGTGGTGCCGACATCATCAAAATATAAGCGTCGTTATGCTCACTCAGAATATTTTTCATCTAGGTAAATTCAGCTGGACCATCAGTCTCAACACAAATTATTTAGCGCTGTTCAAAAACCCCTGCGATAAACATCTGTTGAGCTAATATATTCATATATATCTCAACTCAAAACTTATTTATTCAGACAGGCCTACTCCATTCCATAGTCTCACTTCTATCACCCATTCTATTTGTAATTTGTATGTAACTATATTATGCTTGTGTGTACTTTAATTGTGTTTATTTCTTGTATTTGAACTGTGTCCTATTTTTAAACAATTTTGTACGGCGACCTTGAGTGTCATGAAAGGCGCCTATAAATAAAATGTATTATTATTATTATTATTATTATTATTATTATTATTTGTGTTTAATAAAGCTTTATTGAACCGATACAACGGCGTAGACTTTTTCATTCTAATATCACAAGCGGTAGCAGTCTTTAAATATTTGTGGAGAACAGGCTAACTGGTTACAATTTCCCCGGGATGGGACCGCCAGACATTTTTGAGATTTTTTAACAAATTCAGATACCATGGCATCGTTTCTGATGATATCGTCGGTGTAGTGAGATAGCACGCTGGCGTAAGACAGGCCGCTTGCTCTCTGACACAAGTAATACGCGCAGTGTTGACCGCAGACATCCGATAATTCATACTGGAGCTGATGATTGTGGTATAGGATCTTTTTTATTCCGCGTTGACGTTCCAGGAAATGCATGATGCTCTTAGGATAATATTCAAAATTTGGGCTGAAACCAAAAGAGTCAAAGAATGGCCTTTCCATCTTTTTCCAGAGTGAGGGCCAGCCAGTGCTCTCCTGGCAGATGACGAGGGTGGGTGTTGACGATATAGTAGACGGGTAGCGAGGGCTGTAGGGAAGGTAATTCGTCCGAATCCCAGACACCGCGAAATACACCGCCCAGTAACCCGCTCAAGAGTGTTTCCAGCTCGGTAGAATTCATCGTTTCAGTAATAATCCACCAGCACTTGTCGTTTTGAATTGATTTCCAGAATGGAATCGTAACAGGCGTAGACGATGAGGGTGAGGGTGTGAGGTAAGGGAACTCGGAATCTCAACTCCAGCCTCAAACTACCCTTGGATACGGGTGAGAGAGATTGAAGACAAATAGAGTATAACTTCTTTCAAAATATATCGGTCGATAGACAGAGGTAAATCCTTCAGACGTCTCCCGGTGGCGGTGAACAGATTATAAAATTCTCTCACGGAAACCCCGTTGTTAAATCGGGGCTGGAAAGCTTTGGATGGGATCTGCCGGCCGTTAACACAGAGCCAGGTACTCCACGTCGTTGTGGGTAAAGTTGAAAGGCCAGAGATCTTTTCCGTTGGCCGCCGTCATGGTTGAATCCGGCTGTGTCTTTGTAAAACAGCCTGGCGCTGAATCTCTGTATACTGGCTCTGCAGACGCAAATAAGTCCAGCTCCGTCATGCTGCATTCCGGCGATTTGTGATATAAAAGAGCCATGATCTTCAGGAGAATATGTCTTTGGACTTCCTTCCGTTAGCCCTCGGTCTCCGCACTGATTTAGTACGAGCGGGTGGCTCGCGCTTTTTATGAGCTGCTACGCAACGTCCGGGGGGTCTCTTTCCGGCTCGTCGAGCGAGAAGCATAATTCCTGATGCTTCTTGATTCTGCCCCTCCGGACCTCTCACGACTCTGCTGACTACGTCCGATGCGATGTTTTTGGCAGCGTTTTTAAGATGAGGATTGGCGATGCTAAAACCTTTTTTGACCAGCGGAGTCACAAACCTAAATAGTTTTGAAAATATGGATCCCAGCCCCTTACCGTACATCACGGGGGCCCCATGGAACCCAGGCAGCCCGCTCCCCACTTGATTGTCGTAATAACTTACGAATCGATAAAGGTCGGGATGAGCTTCCGCCACCACCATTTTCAGGACTGTGTTTTAATTGGTTTGAAATGTAAAGTCACAATCACTTTGCCGAACTTGAAATTTATCGGCTGGTTCTGATCGTTCTTGAGTTCGACGCTGATATTTTTAATGTGTCTCTTCGCTACCGGTACATAGTAGGCGGGGCTGAAGGACTGTGTCACCACGTCTCCAAATTTCCCCTCGATCGGAATCGTTCGTAAGAGAGGAGCGTAAGCGTCGCCCACCACCTAATGCTGCACCACGTCGCTATAACAGAACATATGATAAAAACCCGCTTTTATATCAGCGAGGTGAGGAGACTTTTTTAGTAGGCCGCTCGTAAACCACGCCGGGATTTAATCCTAACATGTAGGCCTTTGGTGGGAAAAAACGTAATCTATAGCGACCGCTGCCTAACCACTGAAACCTCTGTCTACAATTATTATATTGTAGAGTGATGTCGCTCTGCATGTCCCTCATACACACGTTTATCTGTTTCACGACACTTTCTTTGTCGACGTAATATCCGCTTTCAAATTGCCTGGTATGAAGAGAAATTTTTTTTTCAGTTAAATGGTTCACAGGCGCATTCATCTCCAGGACGCCATGCTGCCACGTGTCAGCACACTGGTCCTCGGGGGGCATTATACCACGGTAGGAAATCTCCATCAGCGCCACTTGCCAAGGACCCTCCTGTGGAGCACTGTGGAGATGCTGCACTAAATCCACTCAGTAGCTGGCGATAGTGTTTTCAGGAAACACGTTGAGACTGGCATTGGAAGGTAAACGTATTTTTTTACCTCGACTAAAACGCTCATCCAGAACCTCCTCCACCTGATACGGCTTATTCTCACTCACGGTCACTTTTTGTAGTTCAGTCTCGTGAAATGTTCCGTCGATAAGCTCACTGTCGTAATCTTTTACTTTGTACACCGGTGGAATTCGCGGGATACATTCCGATACGGTAAACAGCTCATCCGTGTAACACTGCTCATACTTTTTGTCAAACACCCCCCTGAGTTTGGAAATCCTCACCACATCTCCCTCTTTTAAATTCAACTTCAAAGTGTTTTTTCAACGAAAAGGAAATGTGCTGTAAAAGTTTTGAAATGCGACGGGAGTGTTTTCGCTTGTGACGTCGTTCGGCTTCATTTTTATACTGCTGTGATAGCTCTTGTTATAACTTTGAAGCAGCTCCTGCAAAACGTCTACGTATCGACGTGTGTTTCTGGCCGTAAAGCACCTCCACATTCTAGTCTTTAGCGTACGGTTGAACCTTTCAACGTGTTGTGGATTTTTTCACAACTTCGAATCAAAAAGATCTCAAGACAAAGGTTTTGTCTTTGTGAGTTTTATTGCAAAAAACAAAGGTATACCTTTCATGAAGGGGGAGAGAATTATGCACAGAACAACACAGGCCATGAATGCTCTGAGGACTCTCTCCGCCCAATTTGGGTCTTGGATCAGTACTTAAGAATTTCTCCACTACAGGAGTGAACAGGGCATCGAGACACAGCTACAAAGTTCATTCATTCCATCAACATCCTGTCATGCTAGCCAGCACTCAGAAAATTTCCACTACAAACGACGCAGGCTTTGAGTTCGCTGGCCGTGGCAAAGTGGATAATACCGTGCTTCTTCATCAGAGCTTTAAAAGTCTTGTTAAAGAATTCTTTACCCGCATCCGTCTGTACTTTCTCAGGCACTTTACTCTCCCGTAACACCGAGGCAATGGCCGTATTGTAGAGTTCGCTGATTGTCTCAAAGATGTTGTCGGAGGATTTCAGCTCGTGTAGTATGGCTTCAGCGGCACCTTGAATTCTGGATTCATCGGCGGGGATACAAAGTGCGGTTAGCCGACTCTGAAGGGCCGGTATAAAGCGCGGTGTCCAGAGCTTCTTCATCAGCCGGGTAAAGTTAGTCGTGTAGAAGAAGGGCGAGGGCTCGTACAAACATTCATGGTTCGTCTGGCTGGGATGGTCAACCTGGCAGCCGAAGCAGATCTCACGACGAACCTCGTGCAGGGCGATATTGAGCAGATGGACGATGGCGGCTTTAACGTTTTTTTGGAAAGCGTTAGACAGCAAGAGATGGAGGCGATGTGGACGCCCGGTCCTCCTCCTCCTCTATAATAGGAGATGATGGAGGAGATGAAGGCGGAGTCCGAGGTGAACCAAAGGCGAGAGACATGATGCTTCGAGTCGAGGTTGTGGTCTTCTTCAGGTTAGGGGCGAGCAATTTATGCTGCGGGTAAGGAAGTGGGCAGGGAGTGGCCTTGTTTACCCGCGTTTTTCAAAAAAAATCTAAAACAGATGAGAGAGTTTTTTTCTAATCATCGTGACGTCTTTCCAGCAGCGACAGTCGTGGAATAGAGCGGTTATGCGTTCGGCTGATTCGTCCATCATCTTCATCCACTCGGACACCGGCACGCGCAAGGTCCTGAAAAATACTCTGTTTTCAGAGTTGAAGCGCTCCACCACCAGGTGACCGGCGGGGTTTTTCTTTCCATGCATCTCAAAACTTACTTGGTAAAACCACTTGCTGGAGGTGTCGGATTTGGTCTCCCATATTAGCCTGATCACTTTTCTGATTTCTTCACCTTCATGGAGCTTGACCGCTTCCTCCTCAGTCAAATGGGCCTCTCCCTCTTCATTTAGCAAGACAACCGAAGGAATGGCTTCGCCTCTCATGCATCTGGACAGCAGGCCGCTCAAAACTCCCCAGTGTCAGGGCCAAAGGTTTGTCCCGGATAGAGGTGGTACATGCACAGTTCTCCGGTGTGGTAGTTGAAAGAATACCCCCATTTCTCACCACTCTCCAGGAGTGGTTCCGTCGGAGGCTGCTGAAATCTGCACTTAAACACCATCAGTTTTCTCTGCGCCTTCCACACTGAGGCTTCCTGAATGACGCTCACAGGCGTCTCACTGATGATCGTGGACGTGTACGCTCTCTTGCTCATTTTTATTGTTTAAATCGGACCGAAGCCACGAAACAATCTCATCGACTGAAACTCTCTTCAGCTCACGCTAGCTTTTTACCACGCTCAGAACATGGGAGGGATCGGCCGGCATCACGTGACCGCACAGAAATATGTCCGCGCATGCTCAGAAACCTTAAACATGTCCGGACTTTTATGGAGGGTGTCCGCCTGCGCCTGCCTGTGTGTGCGTGGGTGTGGGGGTCCCCGCGTGTGCCTCTGTTTCTCACCATATCATCATTACGCAAGTTCATTACCGGTCTTACGCTGAGTCATCCCCGTCAACTTTGATCTCGAAACATCTGGCATCCATCTCCGTCTCTCTCACCCCCCTTTACCCCTCCCCTTCCTTACTGTAGCTTGCTTCACCATAGGTCCCAGGTTTCTTAGCTTCTCCCCCAGTCGCTATCTTTAGGGTAATGTGGGAAAACATTTCGGGTTTTAATTTGTACAATATGTCCAATTCTTCAGTTAGTTCACCAGCAACAGACACCCCCTTGTTCGCCAATATAAATATTATCCCATTTTATTTTTGTAATCTTTTCTTTATTTCGGAGGCACATAAGACTATTACACTTAGGAATCCTCATTTCATTTTCCTGTTTTTGATAAAGTGCTCCAAATAGTTTTTTAAACATAGCTTCTTTTTTTTAAACAGAAATACATCCACGTATTAGTTATACAATAATATACTAATACAAAAAGATGAAAAAAATAATAAATAAATAAAAAAATAAGAGAAAAAAAGAAAAGAAAAAAGTAAGTAAATAATAATAAAATAAATAAAAAGTTAATAAAAAAAACAAAAAAACAACACAAAGTCCTAAACAAAAGAAGGGCGTCTCAGAGACATATACATTTTCCATTTATTCCAGATGTCTTCAAATTTGGGCTGTTGGAGTCTCATTGACAAAGTAATTTTTTCCATCACATATATTTCATAAATAATATCGTTCCATTCATTTACACTTGGGATGTCTGGTTTAAGCCATTTTTTTGTGATTGCTTTTCTTGCAGCTAAACTCATTATTCCAAATAAATATTTAGTGTTAGCATTCACAATAGCTGAATTTATAAGCCCAAAAAAGAGTTCCTCCCAGTTGAACGTAATACCCAGTCCTAATATAGATTGTAGTTCTATGAAGATTTTTTGCCAGAAAGTATTTATTTTAGGGCAGGCCCAGAACAGATGATAATGGTTAGCTTCCTGGGCGCCGCACAGCCGCCAACAGCCGGAGGAATCTGAATGGTGTCGTTGTTGAACTGGTGTAATAAAGTACCTAGTAAGACATTTCCATCCAAATGATCTCCACTGGTTTGAACACGTTACCCTCCACTGAAATAAACAATAGTTTGTCCAGGTATCTTCTGAAAGGTGGGTGTTGGTTTCCCTGTCCCATTTTTGTTTTATGTACAGTGCCCAGCATAAATGAGTACACCCCCTTTGAAAAGTAACATTTTATACAATATGTCATTGAAAAACAAACAATATTTCCAAAATGTGCACAGATTACGTTTAATACAGCATCTGTTGAACTTTTGACTTAAATCAAAGGTTAATAATATAACTCAGATGACATATTTTTCAATTTTAGTCAAATTAGTGTGGTGCAATAATGAGTACACCCCACTGTAGGTCTCTGAGCAAAGCTACATTTTAGGCTCCCAATGTGTAATTGAACAAGCATTCAACCACAGGTGAGTCTAATTGGTCATTACACACGTGTTCATTACGCAGGTGGCTACAAAAAGGGGGTTACCTAAAGCAAACCACCCCTTCCCATTTCCTGCTGTCCGCAATGGCACCACATGGAAGAGAAATGACACCAGATCTGCGAAAGATAATCATTTCTTTACACCAGAAAGGTAAAGGCTACAAGAATATCAGCAAAACCTTACAAATTAGTAAGAATACAGTTGCAAAAGTAATTCAAAAATTTAAGAAAGATGGAACTGCAACCACTGCACAGAGACGTCCAGGTCGACCACGGAAGTTAACACCACGACAGGAGCGTCTTGTGATGAGAAGGGTTGAAGAAAACCGGCATGCAAGTTCCCTGCAATTATCCAGGGAAGTAGCAAGTGCAACTGGAGTGACTGTTTCTCGTGACACAATACGCCATACAGTGCAGAGGAATGGCATGCATGGGTGTCGTCCTCGAAAGAAGCCTCTCCTAAAGCCCAGTCACAAGAAAGCCCGTCTAGAGTTTGCCAGGGCACATGCCGACAAAGGTGAGCGCTACTGGGACTCTATACTGTGGAGTGATGAGACCAAAATCAATCTTTTTGGAACCGATGGCTTCAAAACTGTCTGGCGTCGCAAGGGTGAGGAATACAAAGAAAAGTGCATGGTGCCCACAGTGAAACATGGAGGGGGTAGTGTCCTTATGTGGGGCTGCATGAGTGCTGCTGGTGTTGGGGGGCTGCATTTCATTGATGGCATCATGAATTCAGAAATGTACTGCTCTATACTGAAAACTAAGATGCTTCCATCACTTCTTGCCCTTGGTCGTCGTGCCCTTTTCCAACACGACAATGATCCTAAGCACACATCTAAAGCCACTGCTGGCTTTCTGAAAAGGAACATGGTGAGAGTGATTCCGTGGCCAAGTATGTCACCTGATCTGAACCCAATTGAACATCTTTGGGGAATTCTAAAGAGACAGGTTGAGCATCACTCTCCATCCAACATCCAATCTCTGAAAGAGGTCATTGTAGAAGAATGGAAAAAGATTGATGTTGCCAAATGTCGCCAACTTGTGCATTCCATTGCCCAGGAGACTTGAAGCTGTGATTAAAAATAATGGAGGCCATACAAAGTACTAACTTTTGTTGTGGGGTGTACTCATTATTGCACCACACTAATTTGACTAAAATTGAAAAATATGTCATCTGAGTTATATTATTAACCTTTGATTTAAGTCAAAAGTTCAACAGATGCTGTATTAAACGTAATCTGTGCACATTTTGGAAATATTGTTTGTTTTTCAATGACATATTGTATAAAATGTTACTTTTCAAAGGGGGTGTACTCATTTATGCTGGGCACTGTATATAGTGTTCGTTGTTTTAATTTGCTGAAGGCCTCTATAGAGTCTAGAGATCACCTTTTGTTTGAAGCCTGACCTATAAGCGCTAATAAATATTTTTAAGAAAGCGTTTTCAAATGCCTTTTGATTTTTTGGCATCGAACTATTTAGATGATGGCGTACTTGAAGAAATCTAAAAAAGTCTTTATTGTTAAGGCCATGCATTCTTTTCAACATCTGGAAACTCTTCAGTGTTGCTTGATTGAAAAAGGTGCAATATGAAGAAAGCCCGCGATTGACCCATCCCCTGTAGTTTACATCCATCTTATTTGGAGCAAAATCCAGGTCGTAACAGCACCAATTCAGGATCTTTGCCTCTTCTATCATATGATTTTTAGTTAAAACATTTAACCATATTTTCAAGGGTAAATTAATCCATTTATTTCCTGTTTCTATAAGTTGTCTGATTAGTCTTTTATCTCCTAATCTTGCTTGAATTGGCACCGCCCCAGATATGTTTTCTTCAATTTCTTTCCATCTTGCTTTATAGTCTGTGACACACCAACAAAAGAGGATCCTTAACTGGGCTGATATATAGTAATCTTTTAGACAGGGAAATGCCAAACCACCCTTATGTTTTGCCAATTGGAGAGTTTGGAATCTTATCCATGGTTTTTTTCCTTGCCAGATATAACGCAGTATCAATTTATCCCATTCCTTAAATTGTTTGTCTTTAATTTCAATTGGGAGAGTCTGGAATAGATACAGTATTCTTGGGAGGATATTCATTTTTACAGATTCAATGCGAGATTCGAAACTTAATATCGAGCTAAGGTTCCATCTCCGTATGTCTTCCTTTAATTGCTGGTTTAGTAAATCATAATTTAACTTATATAATTTTGATGGGTCTTTTGGGATATTCACTCCTAAATATTTAATGTGCTCTAATTCCCAATCTAATTGAAATTTGCCAATTATGTCCTGACTAGGTTTATAATTGAAACTTAATATCTGAGTCTTTTGAATATTTAATTTATAACCTGATACCGAGCTGAAGGCATCTAAAAATGATAGTAGTTCCAAAATGGAATTTTCAGGGTTTGATAAAGTGATCAGAACATCATCTGCAAATAAAGAAATCTTGAGTTCTTGCTCTAGTAATTTTATTCCAGTAATATTGTTATTCTGCGTGATCCCCTGGCATAGTGATTCAATGAATATTGCAAACAACAATGGACTCAATGGACAGCCTTGTCTAGTTCCTCTTTCCAGGCTAAATGAGTTGGATACAGCTCCGTTTATTTTTATTCTGGCTTTTGGATTACTGTATAATGCTTTTATTATTTTAATAAACACCTGATGAAATCCAAATTTGTGTAGTGATTGCAATAAGAACTCCCAGTTAACTCGGTCGAATGCCTTCTCGCCGTCAAGGCTTAGCAGTACTGCCGTGAGTTTATTTTCGTTTATCTCTTCAATTACATGTAGTGTTCTGCGAATACTATCTTGTGCCTGTCTGTGCTGAATGAAACCTGTTTGATCAAGACTTATTATCTGAGGGAGAATATTTTCAATTCTTTTTGCCAAAATGTGAGTAAAGATCTTATAGTCTTGGTTCAGGACGCTTATCGGCCTATAGCTTCCACAATCTAACTTGTCTTTCCCCTCTTTTGGTATCAGAGAGATTACTGCTTCTTTCCAAGAGAGAGGAATGATGCCTGTTTTAAGCACATGGTTGTACATGGTTTTCATTATGGGAGTGAGAAGATCTACCATCTCCTTATACCACTCTGCCGGAAAGCCATCAGGTCCTGGTGCTTTATTTATTTTTGATTGAGCTATTGCCTTTTTAATTTCTCCCTCTGTAATTTCACTGATTAGAGATTTGTTTTGTTCCTCAGTCACTTTGGGAAGTTTTATATGGTCTAAGAAAAAAGTAGTCACTTCCCCATCTGGTCTAGGTTGGCTATATAAGTTTATATATTACTTTTCAAATATTTGTTGGATATCTTTTACTTTGTAATGTATAGAATTTGTTACCGGATCTCTAATTTTATAAACTGTATCCTCTGCCTGTTGTTTTTTTTAATTTATAAGCAAGTAATTTGGCAGATTTTCCCCCTGTTTCATAATACTTTTGTTTCAAAAAGGTCAATTTTTTCTGTATGTCATTAGAATAAATTTCATTTAGTTCATTTTTTTTCTTGTTAATTTCCATTTTTATTTCTTGATTCAATGAATCTTTGTGTTTATTTTCTAATTGTTCCAGTTCTAGCTGTAACTGCTCGATTCTTGCTGTTCTCTGTTTTTTAGAATTAGAGCAGTAACCTATTATTTTTCCCCTTAGTACCGCTTTGGAGGCATCCCACAATATTTGTGGGGACACTTCTCCATTATCGTTTTCATCCAGGTAATGCTCTATGTCTATTCTTATTTGCTCCCTCATTTGGCCTAGTATCCCTGTATTTAGCCTCCACATGGTCTTCTTTTTTTCAAAATCTAATATTACTTTCAAATATACAGGTGCATGATCAGATAAGTTCATGGTCCCAATACTACAGTTTATAACCCTATATATATCTTTTTGAAACATTCGATAATAATCAAGCCTGGAATAAACCAAATGCAGGTAAGAAAAGAAGGTATAATTCTTTTTATTCGGGTTCAGATTCCTCCATACATCTGCGAGACCCAATTCCGCCATCATTAATTTTATATTTTTAATCATTTTCTTATCTCCTATGTAGCGGGGTTTTGATGTATCCAGAGTTGGGTGAAGTCTCACGTTTAGATCTCCACCGCAGATTAAGATACCTAGAGTATCTACGACTAGTAGCTCAAACATTTCTTTAAAAAATTTCCACTCAGATAATGGAAGAGCATAAACATTCAAAAAAGTAACTAAAGCTCCCTGTAGATAACCTTGAATCAAAATGAATCGCCCCTCTTTGTCTTTCTTTTCATATGTAAGAACAAAATTAAATTTCCTAGAAATTAAAATTACCACCCCTCTCGTTGAACTTTGTCTATAGGAAGAGGAATATTGGCTATATCCCCATCTTTTAAGTTTTACATGTTCTAAATCAGATAAGTGTGTCTCTTGTAAGAGGGCCACTTCTATTTCTTCTCGCTTTAATTTTACTCCTTTTGACTGGATTACCTAGGCCATTTACATTGTATGTAATCACTTTAATTGACTTAGTATTTTGCATTGTATATCCCCTGTGTACATATGAGTCCCTTCACACCTGGCTAAAAAAAAACATCTTACACCCATGGTGCTATCTATAACAGTAGCACATAAAAAGATACTAACTACAACAAAACAGAAAACATTATAATAGAACAACATATTGGCTTCCAATGGTGAGGCCTCTTTCACAGCCTCATAACTCAGATGGAATAAGAGTGTAGAGGGAAATTCTCTTCCACTTGATAATGAAAAAGGGCCCTCTTCAGCTTTTAAGCTGTTGCACAGGTTCATAGTGTCCAAGATGTCCCGACTTTTAACATTTAATCGTAGTGCCCTTTATAGTGACTTCCTGATAATATTCGTATCACCCGTACATCCGAGCAGGAGAGGAGAAGAAAAAAAAAAAAAAAAAAAGAATAACATACAGTCAAACTGTGAGTTGTTCTCCACATCTCAGTGTCCAGACACCTCAGGATTTTAATAAATAAGCATATCTCTTTCGTTGTATATACTTATCTTGTGTCCTGACAATGGAATCTTTGGAGTTTCTCTTTGAAGCCTTGATTGGGGCTTTTATTCTCCTGGTTTCTTCGTCTTCCACTAGATCTCCAGGACAGCTGATTGATCCGATCCCAAAGGGAAGATGGGTTTTTCAAGACCGTTACCGGTATCCCCCGCTCTGCCATGTCTGCCGTTGCTTCCTCTGCCGAGTTGTAGGTCACTGTGCCATCCTTATAGTACACCCGCAGTCTGGCTGGAAATGGGGTCTGAAATCTTATATTTTTCCCCTTTAGCGCAGCCTTGGCTTCTGCGTAATCTCTCCGCTTCTTCAGCAGCTCCGGAGCGTAATCATGGTCCATATATATCCTCTTCCCCTGAAAATCGAACCCTTTTCTCTGCCAAACTTTTCTGAGTATTTCTTCTTTCGTTTTAAAGCTTGAAAATTTGACCACGATTGATCTTGGTGGGGCTTCGGCCGGGGGTTTCGTATTAAGCGCCCGATGTGCCCTCTCGATGTTTATAACTGTGGCAGCAGGGAGCTCCAGGCCGTTCTTCAACAGCTCTTCCACAAAGGTGGTCATTGTTGCTATGCCTTCTTCGGCTCCCTCCTTCACTCCGTATATTCTAGCATTATCTCGACGCGATCGCCCCTCAAGGTCCACTACTTTAGCTTCTGTTTGAATCTGGAGCTTCACCAACTCCGCCAGAACCTGCTCCGAAAATTGGATTTGAGTCTCCACCGTGTCTATACGCTCCTCAGTCTCTTCTACCCTTTTATATATCTTATGTATGTCCTCTTGTATGTCATTAAGTTTCTGGCAGGAATCTTTTCTAAACTCACATAGCTCTTTCAGGATAGTTCCCATGTTGGCGTCGTGACTCTGCTCAAGCTGTGTCGACTGCGTGTCCACTAGCGTGTCAGCTAGCATGTCATTGCAATGCTTCCTCCTCTATATTGTCCCTTCCTTTGTACGGGACTTTTCTTTACTTTCCTGGGCATATCTTTAGCCCTTCTCATTCGTATTTGTATTTGCACGACTATGCACGATTTCGAGTTGTATCGGGCTGTATTTAATTGTTGTTGTCGGGAATCTGTTGGAGCCTGTTGCTCTACGCTGGCATCGCTCTACCTGCCAACCGGAAGTCCTCTATTATCCCATTTTAATTTGGGTTTTGGTTCTTCACTTGCAAATTTATTCGTGAGGATGTTTAGTGTTGTTTCCCATAATTCTTCATAGTTTTCTACTTCCTCACTTTTCTCCGGGCAACGCAGATAATTTAGAGTGACATGAGCGGGATCTCCCGGGTCCTGATATGAGCGCAGATGTTGTATCCAAACATGCCATCGGTTTATCACATCAAATAGAACAATTTGCTCTGGTTCACGTAACTTTACCCACCATACCAAGGTATTACTTGTACTGTAGGAACTGTGTGGAACATTTGAGTATCTATGTCCGTATGTGTTTTGATAATCTTATCGTTAGGGAAAACATCCTCAGTAGAGTGGTGAGAACAGACAACTGTAGCTCTCATTTCTGTGATCAAATCTCGAGCAAACAGATTTACTGGGTATTGCTGCTGCATTAAAAACTCATGAGTGAATGTGAATGCTTCGCTGCCTGAATCTAACTCACAAAAGGCTTTTAAAAATTCCCGAACCCAGTTATGATCTCCCTCCTATCTCATGGAATGCCTCGATTTCTCTGTTAGTTTGTTCCTCCATTAATTTCAGTGTCTCCTCGAGTCTCGTGATTCGTTCCCTTTCCACTTCTAGTTCAGTCATTGTCTGCTCTCTCCTCGCCCCTCCTATCTCATCTGCTCTGACCCACAACAGAGTTCCTCTTTTCCTTTCTATCCCATCATTCAGTGACACCGTCTTTCCTTTTCTGGCTTTGACAGTTAACTTGGAACATGTGACCAATAAACCTGAAACTGTAGCTGCTCCATGCCCTCCTTTGATTTATTCAACATTGTTTTTATTTCTTTTAAAGCCTGCTTAGCAGCCTCCCCCGGCGTGGGTTTTAGTTCATATGTAAACATACTTTATATTTACTTGTGGCATCTGCACAGATGGATTATTTGGCCTATATTGGTTGTAAGGGTTTTCCTGTCCTGGTTCTTCCATTGTAGTTCTAGCTTTTGCATATAAATATTCAGGCGTCGATTCACTAGCTTGCGCCCTTGGTGTTGTGTATAGAGATGGTACAAGACCAGGTGACTCACCGGTAGTTGCGATGGTAGTCTCACTTACATCGGGCTGGTTCTTTCCTTTTTCTTCTGTTTGGACTGTTTGTACTGGAGCGCTGATGGGGCTAGCGCTCCAGTGAAGCTGATGTGTACGTTTCATATGCTCTACTATCTTTTCCTTTTTCTTTGGTTTCCTTCCCTTTGATAGCTTCCTGCTTTTTGAATTTCAGTTGTCAATAGGTATATTTTATTTTCAAGGGTCTTTAAAAAGATTTTTCGCTCCATGGCTGTCGGAGGGGGCCCCCCTAAATCCCCGAACAGCCCGTCAGCTCTCATGTCGTTACACCATTTTTCAAATTCTTTTAGGTCTCCTTTGACCTTCTTATCAGGGAAGGATCGTTTTATTACCTCTCTCCCTTGCATCAAGCATACCCCCAGTGACCCTGGTTTTAGGGGCTTTGATTCAAACATTCTGTGTTCTCTTTCACACGATCTGGTCAGCTGAGAAATGCGGCGCTATGTCCAAAGTACTCAGCCCAAAATACAGATCACTTAAGGATTCAGTCTCGACACCAGAACTTATTCAGACCCTTCGAACCGCTTACTTCAACAGCAGTGAACTTGTGTTACCACCGTTAGGTTTCCGTCCACCCACTGCTTCAGCGTGCTCTCTGGATCTCATACACAACAGTAAATACACAAAGACACCAATATACTTATTTCCCCGTGACACCTTTTTTCTTTCCCTTGTACGTAAAAATGTATTTCTATCCCTACTAGTCACTTTTTCCACCCTCCTCAATTGAGGGGACTTATAATTCAAACTGTTGGACTGGGGGCTGATCAGACCCCCTGACCTTTCTCCTATTACTACACAGAGGGGAGCTTTTACATTGAGACACCCAGGCAGAGAAGGCCTAAATGTCTAAATGAGGGACCTTTAAACCCACCTCTTTAACTTTTTCATTTATTTCTAAGCTGTACAAATTTTCTGCGTTTATATCTATTTTAAAACAACACTACTGTTGGATCATACTGTTGGATCATACTACTGTACTCCTACAGCCAAAGAATGTCTTGGAAGACATGCAGAAATTGGTTTAAAAAGGTTTTCTGCTTACCTATTATTTAAATGCAGCCGCTGGCTGTAAGAGACGTACCTCCAGTGTAACTATTCCTTTCCAGGTATCCCGGACGAGCCCCCAATTTGTCGAAGGAGGAATGTTTTCCTCTCCTTCAGCCCAGGTTCTTTATACTTTATTGGAAAGGTTAGTCTACCTATGAATAGATCACTCGACGACTTCTCTCCAATCAGCAGAGAATTGGTACAGCATCAGTGCTGAGACTTCGACTTAACCTTATGGGTAGAGAAGAGAAGTGGTGGTGCCTCTTATCTAGTGAGCAAGCTGAAGCAAACCAGTAGATAATCACATATCTGAACAGTACAAGAAGGAAAGAAGAACACTTCTTTCAGTCCTGTACTGTTTCCTTCCTTAACGCTTTTATATCTAACAATAAGCAACCACTCTCTTTTGTCCCTGTTGCTCCTGGTAGAGGGCAGCACCAAGGCCCGAGGTGCTCGCATCTGCTGTGTGTAAGATGTAGGGGAGCTTGGGGTCAGCAAACCCGAGGGGTTGTCAGTTTTTCGATTATGGTGTCGAACGCTGCCTGGCAAGCAGACGTCCATCTGTCACCAAAAATGTCCTTTTGGTGACAGATGGACGGCTTTAAGTCGCGGCTCCATTTCCCACACAAACTACTGCATACATCTTTCATTTACACAGCATACATTCAGTTCTATAACATTTACAATCTTCATAAACCCAAAATATTAACTGGTAAACAGTTTATGATGAAGCATTAGCTCTACGCTAGAAAAAAAAAAGTACAACACGGCAAAAATGCGAGAAAACAACACAAAACTCACCAAAACTGGTGTGGCTTAGTTCTCATAAAATCCCTGTCAGTTCCCGACCAGGTAAGTTACGTTTTCCAGCTGCAAAATCAACTTTTTAAATCTTTTCTCTGCTTATCATCCACCGCTCGTTCTCGGATTTCTCCTCTAGGTTCTACCTCAGGTTTACGTTGTAACGTCACTGAGGTGCTGCGTCTAGCGCACTTGTCCCTTATATTGAACCAGATAAATTTATCTTTATTAACAGGATATGTGCCTCAGTCTTTTAAGATTGCTGTAATTAAGCCCCTACTTAAGAAAGCCACTCTCAATCTCCAACCTTCCTTTTATTTCCAAAATTCTAGAAAAAGTTGTTGCTAATCAGTTGTGTGACCACTTAAACAGAAATGGTCTGTTTGAAGAATTTCTGTCATGTTTTAGAGTTCATCATAGTACAGAAACAGCTCCGGTTAAAGTTAACAATGATCTCCTCATGGCTTCAGATAGTGGACTCATCTCTATACTAGTTCTGCTAGATCTTAGTGCTGCATTTGACACTATTGATCATAATATTTTACTACAGAGACTTGAAAATGAGATCCAGATTAAAGGATCTGCATTAGATTGGTTTGAATCCTATCTGTCTGACAGAGTCCAGTTTGTTCGCGTCAACCATGATTCCTCTACTTATACAAAAGTAAGTTATGGAGTTCCTCAGGGTTCTGTGCTAGGACCAATACTCTTCACATTATACATGTTGCCATTAGGGAAGATTATTAGAAAACATGGCATAAACTTCCATTGCTACGCAGACGACACCCAGCTATATTTATCTATGAAACCAGATGAAACTAATCAGCTAGTTAAACTCCAAGCATGCCTTAAAGACATAAAGGCTTGGATGACGTGTAATTTCTTACTCTTAAACTCAGACAAAACAGAAGTTATTGTATTTGGTCCTAAGCATCTAAGAGATTCCTTATCTAATCACGTGGTTTCTTTGGATGGCATTACCTTGCCCTCCAGTACTACTGTGAAAAACCTTGGTGTTATATTTGATGAGGATATGTCCTTTAAATGTCACATTAAGCAAGCAACCAGGACTGCCTTCTTTCATCTACGTAATATCATCAAAATTAGGAACATCCTGTCTCAGAACAGCTGAGAAACTAGTTCATGCATTTGTGTCTTCCAGACTGGATTATTGTTATTCATTACTGTTTGGCTGCCCAAATAACTCTTTAAAAAGCCTCCAACTGATTCAAAATGCCGCAGCAAGAGCATTGACAGGAATTAGCAAGAGAGATCATATTACTCCAGTTTTAGCTTCTCTTCACTGGCTCCCCTTAAAGTCTAGAATAGAATTTAAAATCCTCAACTTCCGGTCTGTGCAGAGCCATGTGAAGACGTGTTCGAGTCGAGCTCTTCGGTAAACTTTTAAAATTTCAAGAACAACGCTTTAATTTCAATGCACATTTGATCTGGGCTGAGGCAATTTCTGTCTCTGTTTGACTGAGAGGGTAAATAGCTGTTCAGCGACCTACTTCCAAGAATGCCTAAGCACGCTAAGAATGTCGAAGCTCAAGAAGCTAACGAAAACGCTAATGCTAATGCTAGCGCGCAACAAGCAATACTAGCAGCCATCAGTAAACTCCGAGAGGAAGTCATGGGAAAAATTACAAGCACTGCGTCTGCCCACTCGGACCAACTTCGCGGGCTACAGGACACCGTGGAAAAGATGAGAACCACGGTGGAGGTTACAACGAACCGGGTAACAGAGTTAGAATCCGCGGTGAGTGGCCATTCCGATGCTATCAGCACCTTGGAGGCAGAGATGCTTGCAGTAAAAGGAGAGATGTCTACTCTAAAGGAGCGGTGCGAGGACCTAGAGGCGAGGTCTCGCCGCTGCAATGTCCGAATTATGGGAGTGAAAGAGGGACGGGAGGTCGGCGAAAGAATGTCCAACTTTGTAGCACGTCTGCTGAAAGAGGCACTGGCCCTCGACAAGCCACCGCTCTTGGACCGAGCGCACCGGAGTCTCCGCAGCAAGCCCACGGTTGAGAACGCACCGCCTCGTGCGATAATTGTCCGATGCCACTACTTCGAGGAAAAAGAAGCTATTCTTCGCAAGGCAACGGAGCGCCGTCCGATTACAACAGCGGCGGGTGACAAGATCTCGGTCCTCCCGGACTATACGCAGGCGGTGAGTAAGCAGCGGGCGGCTTTTACTGAAATAAGGGCGCTGCTGCGAAACTATGAGCAAGTCCGCTATGGTCTCCTGTTCCCGGCCACACTGAGGATTACCACCCCGAATGGGAAAGAAGTTCGTTTCAAGGACCCGGGACAGGCTAAAGACTTCATAGTGAAAAACCTGACACCAAAAGTGGACTAGACATATAAATGATGGTGAGAGGCACTCTCTTTTCTCCTTCTCCCACTCTCAGTTTTGGGTCAAACTGTGAACAATCAAACTGCATTTCATGTGTTTACATAAAGGTATTATGCCCCCGTTTGAGCTAGGCTGTCATGGTAAGCTCATTCACTTTACATTTGAAGGCAATTGAGCCGGATTTGGACTTGGGCTAGGTTAGTCTTGGTCTCTTTTTTTTTTTTGGTGTTTCGTTTGTTTGGTAATGTATCTGAGGCCACTGTTTATGGCAAATGAGGTTTTGAATATGTTGTTTGATGTTAATGTTAGAAGAATGTCTTGCACACCTTTTTATGTTTGTTTGCCTTTTATGTTTTGCTTTTCCTTTACACTTTCTTCACTGGGTCATGTATATCGTGCTGGGTTTTGTACTTCTCTCAAGTATATGTTACAGGAGGACGGCTGTACAGGTTTCTGGGGCAGATGGATCAAAAAGACATGCAGGAGAGCAGTAGTTTGGGCTCGTTGGCAACATCGAATAGGTCATTCTTGTTATGACTACAGGCAGCAATAAGGTATCTGGGGTTGGGATCAGAGTTGTGAGCTGGAATGTGCGAGGGCTTAACCATCCAATTAAACGTAACAAGGTGTTCCTTCATTTAAATAAATTAAAGGGCGACATAGTGTACTTTCAGGAAACACACTTATTAAAAAAGGATCAGAACAGAATTAAAAGAGCAGGTTTTACACAAATCTATCATTCCTCTTTGTAAAGCTAGGGGTGTGGCAATAATGTTACACAGATCGTTACAATTTAAGGAACTTAATACAATTCAAGACAAAGATGGACGTTATGTAATCGTACAAGGAACTCTAGGTAACACACCTATAATATTAGCAAATATTTATGCCCCTAATTGGGATAACAGACAGTTTTTTCAAAATATATTCTCACTCCTTCCTGACCTTGACAGGTACAATTTAATACTTGGGGGGGATTTCAATTGTGTTCTGCATCCAACACTAGACCGCTCTCACCCAAGTCACAACACTGGCACTTCATTAAATAACTCTGCTCAGTGTATTAATGCATTTCTGCAGGCCTATGGGATGGTGGATCCCTGGAGGTTTAAACACCCAGCATCAAAACAGTTCTCTTTTTTTTCCCCACCACATCAGTCGTATTCCAGAATCGATTACTTTTTATTGGACCGCAGACTTCTCCCCTTCTTAATTTCGACAGATTACGAAACAATAGTAATATCAGATCACAGTCCCGTAATCTTAAATCTCAGATTCCCAGACATAGTACCTCCCAGGCCACTATGGCGGCTCAATACAAGACTTCTGGCAGATGAGGAATTTGTGCAGTTCATCAACACACAAATTGATTTTTTTCTTGAGACAAACAGTTCACCAGATATAAGTTACACCCTCCTATGGGAGACATTTAAGGCTTTCATAAGAGGACAAATAATTTCCTATAGTGCAAGTCGCTCTAAAAGAAATTTGAAACGCTTGTCAGACATTAGTGACAGACTCAAATCAATTGATCAGTGTCAATCAGTCTCACCATCTGCAGATCTTTTGAGGGAAAGATCATTACTCCAAGCTGAATATGACCTCTTGATGAATGAAAGGGCCATAGACATGCATTTAAAATCACGACAGCAATATTTCGAACATGGAGAAAGAGCCAGTAAGATGTTAAGTCATCAGCTAAAACAAATGGCTGCGGCAAATTACATATCAGCAGTTAAGGATAAGGACGGTAACACTGTCACAGATCAATTGGGAATTAATAATCAATTTAAGACATTTTATGAAGAGTTATACACCTCTGAACAGTGTGAAGAAGGGCTAGTGGAAGATTTCTTTAAGAAGTTTAAGGTCCCTGTGTTAGAAGATGCAGACAGGGACAGTATAGAGGGGGGAATACAGCAAATGGAAATAGAACAGGCAGTTAGAAAAATGAAGTCTGGGAAATCCCCAGGGCCGGATGGATTTCCAATAGAATTCTATCGAACTTTCTCACTGAAACTCCTCCCTTTCTTATGTAAAGTTTATGATGAAGCCTTCAACGTCCAATCCCTTCCTCCGACAATGACACAGGCGACCATCTCAGTGCTTCTCAAGAGGGATAAAGACCCATTGCAATGTGATTCTTATCGTCCAGTGAGCTTGCTTTGCTGTGACTATAAAATATTAACTAGAATATTAGCAGACAGATTAGAGCGAGTACTGGACAAAATCATTCACTGCGATCAAACAGGGTTTATAAGGGGTAGACAGCTATACAGTAATCTTCGCCGAATATACAATGTAATGTATCTTCCAGGGAATGATAATGTTCCGGAGGTTATTATCGTATTGGATGCGCACAAAGCATTCGACAGAATCGAGCATAGATATTTACTTTCGGCCCTCAAAAATTTTGGATTCGGAGCTTCTTTTTGCTCCTGGGTGAATTTGCTGTACACCTGTCCACAGGCGGCAGTTAGGACTAATAACAATATGTCGAAATATTTCCCCTTATTCAGAGGAACTAGACAGGGGTGTCCCCTATCCCCCCTACTCTTTGATATTGCCATTGAGCCCTTGGCTGTTTCACTGAGAGGCGACAACACTTTGACAGGAATTAGCAGAGGAGGACACATACACAAACTTTCGTTATATGCCGATGACCTCCTTCTTTTTTTGTCTGACCCCAGGAACGCCATCCCAAGTGCTCTGAAAACTATCATGGATTTTGGATTAATTTCAGGATACAAAATAAATATGGCAAAAAGCCTAATCTTCCCAGTCAATGATAAAGCTAGCCAAATGCAACTGGAGATGTATCCATTTAAGATAAGCAAAGATAAATTTACCTATTTGGGAGTGTCGGTGACCAAACATTATAGGGACTTGTTTAAACATAATTTCAAACCAGCTCTAATACAGGCGAAAAAAGACATGGAACGATGGTCAACACTTCCTTTGTCAATGGCAGGACGCATAAATTCAGTAAAGATGGTAATAATGCCAAAAGTCTTATTTCTCTTCCAAACTATTCCATTATTCATAGAAAAGTCATTTTTTAAAGAACTGGACAGAGCTACTTCGTTGTATATATGGAATAAGAAGATACCACGTATCAGAAAGGAGTGCTTGGAAAGGAGGAAGGAGGAAGGAGGGTTAGCCTTGCCAAATTACATGCATTACTACTGGGCGGCTAACACTTCCAAGTTGAACATTCTGATGCGGCCTCCTGAAAGTGAACAAATGCCCCTTTGGGCACTTATGGAACAGCGTTCCTACAGCCCAATAGCACTGAGCTCCTTAATCTGTGCTCCACTGCCAATGAGTAAAAGATCGCTTGGGCACAACCCAGTAACACAAGGGTCGCTTAAGATATGGAAACAGTTAAGAATCCATTTTAGGTGCAAACAGGGCCTCCCTTTAGCTCCCATCTCGGCAAATGCCCTCTTCCCACCATCTCTGATTGACACAACTTTTCAGCTCTGGATAAGGACAGGTGTAGGCTTGGTCAGGGATTTCTTTAAAGAAGGTCATTTCATGTCATTTCAGCAGTTACAAACAAAACTTAATATTCCACAATCACATTTTTTCAGATATCTGCAGGTCCGAAGCTTTATCAAAAAACACTTTTCTCCTTCTCTTCAAAATCTACAGAGCAGCTGGTTGGAAGAATGCTTGAAAGCTGATCCTTTGCAAAGAGGATGCGTGTCTGTTATATATAAGCTTTTGCAGGGGGCAGCAACCCCCTCTTTGGACCATATTAAACAGCAGTGGGAGACAGAACTAGGTTCTGATCTTTCTGTAACAGAATAGAGGAGGGCAGTTGTTTGGGTGCATAACTCATCTATTTGTATCAGGCATGGACTCCTCCAATTTAAAGTCCTGCACAGACTTCACCTATCACCTAGCAGGCTTGCCAAAATGTTCCCAGGAACAAGTGAAATCTGTCCTAGATGTAAATGTGATCCGGGCACCCTTAGCCATATGTTTTGGGGCTGCACAAGGCTAAAAGTCTTTTGGGAGGGGGTTTTTGACACAATCTCTGCAGTGTGGGAAATAACAATTCAACCAAACCCTGTCACAGCTTTATTTGGTGTGGTGCCACTGGACTGCAGGATTTCAGCCACCCACGGCACAGCAGTGGCCTTCGCCACACTTCTGGCACGGCGGACTATCCTGCTTAAATGGAAAAAATCAGCACCCCCTTCTCATAGGCGATGGGTGATGGACATGATGGCTCATCTCAGAGTGGAACAACTAAGACTTATAACCCAGGGCTCGGAAAGAAAGTTCAAAAAGCTTTGGCAACCGTTTCTACTATATGTGGAGAAGCTCCCTGTTGAATAAATAAATACAATGACCCTGTGAACTTATTTATTATTTATTTATTTATTTATTTATTTATTTATTTATTTATTTTTATTTTTTTGCTTATCTATTTGTTGGTTGTGGGTAAGATGATTTGCATTGTATGTGCAGCTATTTTTGCTCTTCTCTGTCAGTATGTCTGTTTATTTTGTTTACTGTCATTAACACTAATATTTTTGTCAATTAATTTTGTTTATTTTCATTATTATCATTTTTTATGGATTGTATGGTGTGTGTGAAGCATTGGTGTTTCTAGATGTTCCTGAGTTTCATGATGTTCTTGTGCTGTACGTGCAGCTGTGTATGTTAAGTAAAATCCAATAAAAACATTCAAATAGAATTTAAAATCCTCCTCCCTACATACAAGGTCCTCAAAGCCTAGCTCCATCATATCTTAAAGACCTCATTGTACCGTATCATCCCAACAGATCACTTCGGTCTGAAAGTGCAGGCCTACCTGTGGTTCCTAGAATTTCAAAAAGTAGAATGGCAGGGAGAGCTTTCAGCTATCAGGCTCCTCTCCTGTGGAACCAGCTCCCAGTTTGGGTTCGGGAAGCAGACACTCGCTCTATTTTTAAGGTCAGGCTTAAGACTTTCCTTTTTGATCAAGCTTATACTTAGGGCTGGACTAAACCATCCCTTAGTTATGCTGCTATAGGCCTAGGCTGCTGGGGGACAATGCACCTTCTCTCTCCTCTCTCGTGTCCTCCACTTTCTTTTCTCTGGCACAGAGCTACTCCCTCTAAATTCCTATCTGCTACTAGTCATGCAATTCTGTGCTATTATTATATAGAATGTTTACTGCTGCTCTCCCTTCTTCTGGGTATGTCTGGCCTGGAGTTGAGTGTTTCCTGTGGAGCTCCATACTACATCTGTTGTCGTGGTCTCATCAGCCTGCCCAGTCTCCATGGAATCCTGCTGTTATCCACTCCTACCTGAATGAACAATTCTCCAACCTGCCTATGATTCCCCTTACATTTTCAAACTGTCATGTAACATCATTAGTTTGTATCATAGCATCCCACTTGTATGCTTTCGTCAGATATGTATTTATGACAGATGTATGTTTATCTTGCTGTTCTCTTTCTCTGTCTGTACCTGGCTGGCCTTAGGCAGATGGGTCCCTCCATATGAGCTGGGTTCTGCTCAAGGTTTCTTCCTGTTAAAAGGGGGTTTTTCCTTGCCACCGTCGCCTTCAGGCTTGCTCTGGGGGTTTGAGGCCAGGTCTTGTAAAGCGTCTTGAGACGATTTGTATTGTTATTGACTTTATATAAATAAAATTGAATTGAATTGAATTGAATTACTGCAATGTGCAGTTCTACAAAATCAATAGGGATCCTGCAACATCGTTGCATGTAGTATCTTAGCTGTTCTTAGGACTGCGCTCTTCTGGACTGAGGTTTCTGATGTTGTTCCTGGGATCTGCTGGAGCCACTCCCCCAGTTTGGGGGTCACTGCCCTGGGTGCTCCTACTACCACAGGGACCACATTTGCCTTGACCTTCCACATCTGCTCCAGCTGTTCTTTCAACCCTTGGCACTTTTCAACCTTCTCGTGTTCCTTCTTTCTGATGTTGGCATCTGCTGGTATTGCCATATCTATCACCACTGCCTTCTTCTGCTCTTTGTCTACCACCACTATGTCCGGTTGGTTCGCCAGGACCTGTTTGTCAGTCTGAAAGCTGAAGTCCCACAGCAGCTGTTGTTCTCAGCCACCTTCTGTGGTCGGGCCCATTGGGATTTGGGTACTTCTATTCCATACTGGGTACAGACGTTCCTGTACACTATTCCAGCCACTTGTTGTGTCTCACCATGTACGCTGACCCGGCTAGCATCTTACACCCTGCTATTATGTGCTTGACTGTCTATGTGCTGGGGCATCTTTGCATAGTCTGCACCTTGGATCTGATCTACTCTTGTACCTAGGGCCTGTTCTTGTGCTGCCATAATCAGTGCCTCTGTGCTGTCTCTGAGTCCAGCCTTTTCCAGCCATTGGTAGGTCTTCTCCATATCAGCCACTTCTTCAATTTGGCGGTGGTACATGCCATGTGGGGGCTTGTCCCTCCAGGTGATCTGGTCCTCTTCCTCTGCACTCTTATTGGATTTCTGTTGCCTTAGCAGTTCGTCCTTTGTGACCATCTTTCTGATGTACTCTTGGATTTTTGATGTTTCATCCTGGATAGTGGCCTTGATGCTCACTAGTCCTCGGCCTCCCTCTTTCCAGATTTGGGGTGAAACCCTCCGTGCATGTTGAGGAGCTTTTTTGTCTTGATGTCTGTGGCTTCTATCTCCCCCTTTGGCCAGCTTATGATCCCTGCAGGGTATCTGATTCAATTCAATTCAATTCAGCTTTATTTATATAGCGTCAATAACAATACAAATCGTCTCAAGACGCTTTACAAGACCCGGCCTGAAACCCCCAGAGCAAGCCTGCAGGCGACGGTGGCAAGGAAAAACTCCCTTTTACCAGGAAGAAACCTTGAGCAGAACCCAGCTCATATGGAGGGACCCATCTGCCTAAGGCCAGCCGGGTACAGACAGAGAAAGACAACAGCAAGATAAACATACATCTGTCATAGATACACACATCTGACTAAAGCATACAGGTGGGATGCTATGGTACAAACTAATGATGTTACATGACAGTTAGAAAATGTAAGGGGAATCATCAGCAGGTTGGAGAATCGTTCATTCAGGCAGGAGTGGATAACAGCAGGATTCCATGGAGACTGGGCAGAATGATGAGACCACGACAACAGATGTAGTATGGAGCTCCACAGGAAACACTCAACTCCAGGCCAGAGATACTCGGAAGAAGGGAGAGCAGCAGTAAACATTCTACATAGTAATAGCACAGAATTGCATGACTAGTAGCAGATAGGAATTTAGAGGGAGGAGCTCTGTGCCAGAGAAAAGAAAGTGTAGGACACGAGAGTGGAGAGAGAAGAAAGAAGAATGTTTGTTGCATTGTCCCCCAGCAGCCTAGGCCTATAGCAGCATAACTAAGGGATGGTTTAGTCCAGCCCTAACTATAAGCTTGATCAAAAAGGAAAGTCTTAAGCCTGACCTTAAAAATAGAGAGAGTGTCTGCTTCCCGAACCCAAACTGGGAGCTGGTTCCACAGGAGAGGAGCCTGATAGCTGAAAGCTCTACCTCCCATTCTACTTTTTAAAATTCTAGGAACCACAAGTAGGCCTGCACTTTCAGACCGAAGTGATCTGTTGGGATGATATGGTACAATGAGGTCTTTAAGATATGATGGAGCTAGGCCTTTGAGGGCCTTGTATGTAAGGAGGAGGATTTTAAATTCTATTCTAGACTTTAAGGGGAGCCAGTGAAGAGAAGCTAAAACTGGAGTAATATGATCTCTCTTGCTGATTCCTGTCAATGCTCTTGCTGCGGCATTTTGAATCAGTTGGAGGCTTTTTAAAGAGTTATTTGGACAGCCAGACAGTAATGAATTACAATAATCCAGTCTGGAAGACACAAATGCATGAACTAGTTTCTCGGCGTCACTCTGAGACAGGATGTTCCTAATTTTGATGATATTACGTAGATGAAAGAAGGCAGTCCTGGTTACTTGCTTAATGTGACATTTAAAGGACATATCCTCATCAAATATAACACCAAGGTTTTTCACAGTAGTACTGGAGGCCAAGGTAATGCCATCCAAAGAAACCACGTGATTAGATAATGAATCTCTGAGATGCTTAGGACCAAATACAATAACTTCTGTTTTGTCTGAGTTTAAGAGTAAGAAATTACACGTCATCCAAGCCTTTATGTCTTTAAGGCATGCTTGGAGTTTAACCAGCTGATTAGTTTCATCTGGTTTCATGGATAAATATAGCTGGGTGTCATCTGCGTAACAATGGAAGTTTATGCCATGTTTTCTAATAATCTTCCCTAATGGCAACATGTATAATGTGAAGAGTATTGGTCCTAGCACAGAACCCTGAGGAACACCATACCTTACTTTTGTATAAGTAGAGGAATCATGGTTGATATGAACAAACTGGAATCTGTCAGACAGATAGGATTCAAACCAATCTAATGCAGTTCCTTTAATCTGGATCTCACTTTCAAGTCTCTGTAGTAAAATATTATGATCAATAGTGTCAAATGCAGCACTAAGATCTAGCAGAACTAGTATAGAGACAAGTCCACTATCTGAAGCCATGAGGAGATCATTGGTAACTTTAACCAGAGCTGTTTCTGTACTATGATGAACTCTAAAACCTGACTGAAACTCTTCAAACAGACCATTCCTGTTTAAGTGGTCACACAACTGATTAGCAACAACTTTTTCTAGAATTTTGGAAATAAAAGGAAGGTTGGAGATTGGTCTATAGTTGGCTAAAACATTTGGATCTAGAGTGGCTTTCTTAAGTAGGGGCTTAATTACAGCAATCTTAAAAGACTGAGGCACATATCCTGTTAATAAAGATAAATGTATCTGGTTCAATATGGAGGTGTTAATTAATGGAAGAACTTCTTTGAGCAATTTAGTTGGGATTGGATCTGATGACTGGTATTGCGTACATGTTCATGGCTTGGATCTTGTTACTGCCATTTAGCTGACTTTTCAGGACCTGCCTCACTCTCTGGAGGTATTTGGTTGTGGTTGACTTCCTTGTGGCTTCCTCATGATTTCCATTGTGGGATACCAAGGTACTTGTAGCTGTCTTAGATATCACCTATGCTGCCCTCCGGTAGGTCAACCCCTTCAGTTCTGATCATCTTGCCTCTTTTTGAGACCATCCGGCCACACTTTCCAATCCGAATTACATCCCTATGTTGTTGCTGTAGATCCTGGTGGTGTGGATCAGTGAGTCGATTTCTCGCTCATTCCTGGCATACAGCTTGATGTCATCCATGTAGAGCAGGTGGCTAGTTGTTGCTCCACTTTGGAATTGGTACTCGTAACCACTCTTTGTGATGATCTGACTGAGGGGATTCAGGCCTATGCAGAACAGCAGTGGTGATAGTGCATCTCCTGATAGTGCGTCTCCTTGGTATATGCCACATTTGATGTTGACTTGGGCAATTGGCTTTGAGTTGGCATCTAAGGTTGTCTTCCACATTCCCATCAAGTTCTGGATGAAGGCCCTTAGGTTCCTGTTGATCTTCCAGACATTCCAGTATCCATGTGTGTGGCATTGCGTCGTAAGCTTTCTTGTAGTCAATCCAGGCGGTGCACAGGTTGGTTTGTCTGCTCTTACATACGCGGGCAACAGCTTTATTGACCAGTAACGGGTGCTTGGCTCCTCTGGTGTTGCTACCAATTCCTTTCTGAGCCCCACTCATGCATTGACCTATGTGCTTACACATCTTAGCCACAGTGATGCCTGACAGGGCCTTCCATGCTGTGGAGAGACAGGTTATTGGCCGGTAGTTGGATGGGATAAGCCCCTTCTGGGGGTCCTTCAGGATTAGGACTGTCCTGCCCTGGTTCATCTGTACTGCTAGGTGTTCATGGTTCTTCAGCCAGTAGGCATGGATCATATCGGGGCCTGGTGCTGTCCAGCTCTTCATCTTTCCCATCATGGTTACTGGTTCTTGTTCTGGGAGGTTGCTGTGGTCTGCTCTTAGGTCCACTAGCCACTGGGCATCTGGGTTGTGTGATGCCTCTTTTTCCCATATACCCTTCCAGTATTCTTCCACCTCAGCTCTTGGTGGGTCTGACCGGTTGTTATTTCCTCCCTGCCACTGAGAATACACCTTGGCTGGTTCAGTGGAGAACAGCTTGTTTATTCTCCTTGCCTCTACCTCCTTGGTGTATCCCTTCAATCGGGTGGCCAGTGCTGTTAGTCTCTGTCTGGTAGTTTCGAGTGCTTCAGATATGGAGAGCTTGGTGTACCTCCTGGGTCCCCCTTTATTCACCATATTGCCTTTCTGTAGCTCTGCTAGCTGGATAACTTCTCTCCGTGTCGCCCTTATCTTGGCCGTATTCTCCATGGTGGATGTCATGGTTTGTCACCATATTGTAGTCAAGCATTTCTAGGATTACTGTTGATGTACTGTGTATCAGCTTATTGGTGTCAGTGATGGTTCCCGTAGGGATTGTTGTTAGTGCAGCATTCACATCCACTAGCAGATCTTCTGAAGGTACTTTACAAGTCAGCTTCGGTATTCGACGAGGGTTCCAGGCTTCTAATTGTGCCACAATCTTCATTCTCAGGTCAGCAGCTCTTGCAATGAGGCTGGTAGCTGTTGGGGCTTGGTACCCAACCTCTGATTGTGGGGGTGATAGTGACATCCCCCTGCTGACCTGTCGTCTTGGCGCCCCCTTGCCGTAGCATCGTTGTTGTATCTCATCGATCTCTAGTTGTGATAGGAGTTTTCAATTGAGATGTTGGAACGCTGGGCTAACAGCTGTTTCATTGTTAGCCTTGATTGTGGGTTTGGAAGTGACCATTGGTCCCACATTCGCTGCATGTATCCCTTCTCTCTAGGGTTGCTCATATAGTAGCATTCCAACAGTTCCATGTTTTCTGCCCTTGTCATCTATGTCTTGTTCCAGTAGCCCATTCCTCATCAGGTTGCCCTGGTTCCCTAGCACCTGACAGGGACCTTGTTGACCCGGGCTGTACTCTCATGTTCCTGAGGTAGGTCTGAGATACATTAAGGATCTGCATTAGGGACTGCATTAACAGAATATTTTCAGTCACTGACTGTTTTTTTAAAACTGTGATGGAAAACATATATCTCCATGTCTATGGCTAACAGCTTCCAAAATGGAATTTGCACCCTATGGTATTTTTGTTAATAATAATAATAATAATGGTAATAATAATAATGCTACTACATTCTAGTTCTGACAACTCAGTTCATTTGAGGGAATCAATACAATTTGTTCAATTAACACAATGCAAACTCAGAATGTCCATCACAATCAAGATTTATTTAGTTACTAAATAGCCACAATCAGAGCTGCCTCTCTAAGGTCACAGTACAGGCTCGTCTTAACATAAATGACACCATACAAATATGAATGTCCAAACAAAATAAATACAGAGCCAGCCACAACGTATTTTGTTTATAAAATGAGTGACAACACTTAACTACAACTTTCCTCTACAGGAAACTTGAGCTGGAATAAAGTCCCACATCAGTGGTTCTCAAGTCCAGTCCTCAAGGCCCCCTGTCCCCTGAGCAGGGACACATCTAAAACATGCAGGACAGGGGGCCTTGAGGACTGGACTTGAGAACCACTGATCTAGGACTATTCCAGCTCATGTTTAAGGCTAGTTGTTAAGGCCTGAGCTGCTTCCTGCCATAATACAGTCTAGGAGGATAACATGAATGAACTTGAGCTTCTCCAGATACTGTACTTCAAAATGAGTGCATACACCAGTATTACATTACCTGAACAGTGGTAACATCATATGTATAATACAATTATTAACCATACATAACCATTTCTGTGCAAACAGTACAAATCAACACTAATCAACTGGCAGCAACAAGTTATTTTGTTGTGTGTATTACCAACCTTACAAACAACTACAGCCTTCCTTAGGCACTTTACTCAAGCTCATTTTTTAAGGCAAGTAGTTTAGGCCTGAGCTGCCTCCTGCCATCATTCAGGTCAAGGAGGATGACCTGGATGAACTCGAAGAACCCACTGAGCTTCTCTGGGTACTGCAAATGCAGTGCATACACCAATGCAAACAAAAGCACCAGTGCATCTGTCCAGGATCTATGTGCCATGACCACCATGTCTTCAAGAACAATCAACACTTGCTGTGTTTCAAAGGGAACTTGAACTACCTCCTCCTCGTCCACTACTGCTACCAGAGCCAATGCCCCCTCCTGGTCGGCTTCCAGCTCTTCCTGAAAACAGAGAAAGGGGTGTGTCATGTACTGTACAACTTTACAAATCAAATTTGTTGAAGGGATGGTTGGTTCCTTTTGACATGAATCTATGACATCCCCATAATCAGTCTTGTGAATCAACAGTGACTTTCGCCCAACTGTATCTGTGAGTGGAGTTCCGGAAAGTAAACCAATCTGTTAGATTAATCTTGCGCATAATGAGACTTAATTTGAAGAACATATCAAAAAATTAAAGTGACCCTTGCATGCTTTGATGTTAAGAACACACCTTGCATGTTCTGAACACGTCTGATGAATCTTCTTTTAAGTAGTGTGGTAGGCCAACCAGGGCTGCTGTTCGAGCTGCACAGATGTCATGTGTGTCCTGTTGCATAAAGACAGGAAATGCATAGGGAGTGTTAGTGTAGCTCTTTCAACATTCAATAACATAATGCATGAAATAAAAAAAAAAAAATGTTCTTCAAATGCCATCATAACAGCTTCCATCCTCTGTCCAAAACTGCCAGTCTTCCTCTTTTTGTAGAGATGTAGCAGCTAAGGTGTATACTTGTCAAGTGCAGCATAGAATGTAGATGGCAGATTCAGATTTGTGATCCTGTGGAATTCACTGTAGAGCTGCATGAAAAACAAAAGACAAGTAAGCAAGACAAGTTTATTTATATATCCCATTTTAAAGTGAGTTTGTCTCATGTGACGGCCCTGGGTGCTCATTACACAGCATCATTACAACATCCTCTGCCCTTTGATCCTCACATTGACAGAAGAAAAACTCTCAAGACCAATCAGAGGAGGACCTCAGTGAGAGACGGGGATCCTGCTCCCAAATTGGGCAGATGTGCAATGGCTGTTGTGTACAGACAAGAAAAAACAACAACAAATGAATTACTACTTTTTTTTAACTCACCTGTGCTTCACAAAACAGTGCAGGCCATCTTTCCTTTAGTACAGCAACTGGGGGAGCTGAATTGATTATTTCTTCACGCCTGAGTGAAAAGGTGCGTTGCATATGTTGGTGGATGGATATTATGTCTCTTTCCAACGAGGACTTCTTGAACTGCTCGACGACTGCCAGCCTTTGGGTCTCAAGCGACTGTGTTGTTTTTCCACGGGAATAGTTGGGAGGAAAGTTAATTTCTCCTCTTCTGGGTCTTTTAATTCCAGCCCTGGATGCTGCACCCTCAGGGTTTGTCCTGCCACGCTTTCCTGCATTCACAGCCACATCTTTTATGCCAGCTCTGTTCAGTTTCGTTCTGTAGTTTCCCATCTTAAATCGCAAACTGTTCTGCCAGCCCTCATAGCCTCTTTCTGATCCACTTTCTTTCAAACATGGGTGTTTCCTCACTAGAGCTTCTGCAG
This sequence comes from Planiliza haematocheilus, assembly GCA_005024645.1. NCBI lineage: Eukaryota > Metazoa > Chordata > Actinopteri > Mugiliformes > Mugilidae > Planiliza > Planiliza haematocheilus. The sequence goes on from SRSE01001430.1 coordinate 821,670, forward strand.
CCAACCCAATCTGTTTGGTACTGGGATATGCTTTGTGCTTATATATTTCAGCAGCCATTACATCCAGTATGTTGTGCTTTTGATCCCTGGTCAACCTGAAAGTTTTTCCCTCTTGCATAAATGTAGAGTTGCCCTCTTTTAGAGTATACTCAACCTCATATGAGAAACTTGGAACAACAAAGGTAGCTGGCCAACGACAAAGCCGTTCTGGTGAGTCTGTATTATCAGAGAGTAGCACAGTGTCATCTGTGCTAGTTGAACTCAGATCTGACTCAGTAAGGTGAACTATCTTAATAGTTGCCTTTGCAGGTAAATCCTCCATGTTAACTAAATTGCAAAGGGCATTGTCAAATTCTGGGTCTTGAAACTGGAGGCGAAAGTCAAAGGCCAGATTCAACTTATCTTTCACCTCAAATATGAGGGCATTTACTGTTTCAGGACGAGAGGGCAGAATAAGCCTCTCAGCCAGGGGTGGACAGTAACGGAGTAAATTTACTTAAGTACTGTACTTAAGTACAGATTCTGAGGATTTGTACTTTACTCAAATACTACAATTCTTTGATACTTATTACTCTTACTCGAATACATTTCCAAGGCAAAGAATTTTACTTTTACTCGAGTTAATTTCTGAGAAGGCTCATGAATACTCGTTACTTTTAGGTTTGCCTGTTTTTTTTGTTGTTGTTTTTTCCCTAAAATGCGATTGGCCACACGCAGTGTCGGTCAAAGAAGGAAACCTATCACAGTACTCCTTCTCAACTGGGATTTACGTCAAAGAGGAAATATGTCATCCCCTACCCAAGCAGCTCAAAACAAGACCGCGGTGGCAATGGTGACTGCTGAAGAAATCTCTGATGAATCCAAGTCTGAACATGATGAGCCGGAGTTTTATGAGGCGGAGGAAGAAAACCCATGGCCTTATCTTAAAGCTATGTTCGACTTTGTCGGAATGAAAAAGACATGTCAGCGATCGCTGATGTTTTTTGCTTCGCGGCCGGAATTTACTCTTATTCTTACTTTTACTCTAAGTACATTTAAAAGCATTTACTCTTGAATACTTAAGTACATTTAAAAGCAAGTACTTTCTTACTCTTACTCAAGTTATGTATTGACTGGGCTACTCTCACTTGTAGCGGAGTAAATTTTGACCAAGAGTATTTGTACTCTTACTCAAGTACTGGGATCCAGTACTCTGTCCATCTCTGCTCTCAGCATTGACATCATCAAGAATGACCCTAAGTTTGAGAACATCACTTGCTTCCATTTCTCCAGTGTTGGAGAAGCCTGACACATACAAAGAGAAGAAAAAATATGTCAATGCTCTTGTTTCCACTAGTGGCTAAACTATTTACACATATGGGTATATTCAGTGAGTACATTCTTTTCATGTTGTACAGCAAGTTAAACACACATGTAGTGCAGCTAGTAATTTTCTCACTTTGAGGATGCATACAAAGAATATGAAGCTATAATTGTGGCTCACAGCAGACATCACCTTTACTTACTTTGTCACGGATGAACTTCTCTTCATAGAAGGGTGAGGGTCCAAAGATCACGAGTGTTGTTCTTTCATTCAGACACTAGAATGAAATGTTTAGTTATTAGAATCAGCCTGCCTGAAACTTTGTATGCAATATGTGGCATTTGATCAGTTAGCTGACTCAGAGATTTCACAGAATGGCTTTTGCTTTTATCATCTGTTAGCTCATACGACCGCAAATGCTGAACAAACCATGTCTCATAGTCTTTCAACAGAAAGAAGATGTCACTTCCAATAAGCAATATGTTTCTGATCTCTTCAAACTTGGGCAAGGCAGCATGTGACCCACTACATACAAACATGTCTACAACAAAAGTTGTGCCTTGAATGGTTGCTTGTACTGTGCCATATACACTGCTGCCGTCTGTGATGCTTGACAGTACTGGGTGTGTATCAATAGGCAGTGACTCAATAAATATGGACTCCACGTTTGAAGTCTGTACTGGTGGCTTGAAAAATCTCTGTGATGACAGATAGAAGGCCATCATGTTTTGGTGTCTTTCTGCTAAGATTTTTAGTACATTTTTGTAGTTGTTGGTGTCACGAACTATTTTCTTAAAATCCTTGTGCTTCCCCTCAAATCTCATTGTCCAGAGATGCACAAGAGGACCAAAGCACTCTATGAGAAAAGGATAGTGCTCGATGTAATGATGATTTGGTCGCAATCTTAAGTTGGGGAACACTTACTGAAGGAGTTGCCTGTGATCTAAAATCTTGCTGGCCATGTACTGAATGGTATCATCTGTGAAACTCTGACAAACAGCAAGCTCAACGATATCTTTTAGTTCCATTAGGACCTCCCATATTTTGTCCCCTTCTGGCACTCTGAAGCCAATGAGAACAGGTAACAGTCTAAGAAGGGTATGGTTCTTGTACCCATTTCCAACAATTGTTCCCCGAGAAGCAAAATTTTGAGGAACTGGGTGAGGACGATCAACCTTGTCAGAATGTTGGTAGGGAAAAGAGAGAATTGCTTTATTCAGCTCCTCCAACGTGAAATATTTTTTGGAAATCAAACCTTTCAAGCAGTGTGCCAGCTCCACGGGAACCACTCCTTCAAACAAATCGTGGAGGACATCTGGTGGAAATCCTGTAAGGGGATGGAAGAAGGAGAGATGGTCAGACAAAACGCAACTCCGTTTTACACCATAATTGTCCTCAGTTTCATTTGTCTGTAAGTCTTGAACCAGGGAATCATGGGAATCTTTTCTTCTCATTTCAAATCCACCAGTCACTGCATCTGAGTTCTGAATTTCTGTCTGGGTGGCAAGGCAGAATCTGCAGAAATAGGTCGACCTGAAACTCTCATTAAAACCAGCTAGCCCATGGGCTGCAAGGTTATCGGCCACAACAGAGTAGACTGTGCCTTTGAGACAGTTACCAAATGTTTCAATGTAGACACCCACTTCTTCAAGTGTTTTGAGGTCAGCCAAGATGGGTGCAAAAACCTTTTCATATCCAAACTGTCGTACATCATTTGAGTTGCACAAAAAAGCCAGCTGGGTAGAATGGAGGACCGAGCGATACTTAGCTGGTATATTAGCCAATGTCCAGTACACACCACATACTTTGCAAACCCTCTTGGAACGTCAAAAAAAATATCACAATTTCAAAATCATCAACATAGAGAATTATTGATAATTTATCACCCTCATCTGAAAGAAGCTGATTTTCCCGATAGTGGGAGCCATCACAATGGGAAAAGTACTGTCCAGGCACATGTGGTGTGCTTTCTTTCACTTTTTCATGTACATCATGTTTTTGCAACAACTGCTGTAGGGATGTAAGAACAGGCACATACATGTAGGTGTGCTGTGATGACTCAATTAGGTATTCAACAGGCTTTACATATGGAAACTTTTCTTCAACATATGATTTTCTCCTCTTAGCTGTTGACAGCAGTCCCTCAGAGGTAATTGCTTTGTGTAGAACATTGCTCTCTGAAACTGCCTGGACAATCTCACTTACAAGTGAGTCAGTGAAAGTGCAGTCATGTTTTTTCAGTATTTTGATCACAGCTTCTCTGACGATTGGTTCTGACAGTGAAAACAACTCATCAATGTGGTCAATAATTTCCTGTATTGCCATTTGTGATACATGAAGAATTGTTTGTGTGGCAATGCTAGCAAGGAGTGGAGTGTTGCGACAACGCCACCTGCGGGAATTCCACCCGCAGGAAATCATAAACCTCTAACTTCAAGCTCATAAGACACACAGGTTCGAAAATACCACAGGGGCGAGAGACGGTTTCAAATTAAGAAAACACTTTATTTAAACAAAATAACCAAAGTTCCCCCACACCAGTTACCCACAATAATAATAAGATAAAAATTAGCACCAGGCAAGACTAAAAGTCAAGGGAGAGGGCTGGGGCTTACCAGGCGGCAGGGATAAATCAAAAGCAGAAGGGTCCGTAACATAAAACACCCGTGACACTGAACTCACACATCAAAACAAAAAGGGATTCGTGAAGGGAACCACCACCAAGGACTGGACTGCCGCCTCTGGGCCACCGCACCTAACCGAAAACAAGAAACAGATTAAAACATGCCAAAAGTACAAAAAGGGCTGGTGTGGAGAAAAAACAAATGAATTAACACAAAAATACAAAACACTAAATAATGCAAAAATAATCAATTACATCAACTAATAAGATTAAACAAAACAGTGGAATGCCCTTTAACAGACGTGCTGAGGAGCCCAGCAGACCAAGCCAGAGGTGGCCCCAACACGTCACGTCACGTTAACTCAGGGCGAACATAAGCATTGCAATATCGCACAAACTGAATCCACGACAGCGAGCCAGAAGCATCCACAAATTAAATAGAGCCAAAACAGCAGCACGGATCCAGGGCACGGTGGCTGGATACGGCCAAGCTTTACAAGGGCCTCTAAACAAAAAGGGCACACAGTTTAATACACAAATATATTTACAATCAGCATTTTTAAACTAGAGCAATACATACCACTCTGGAAGCTGCATTAAAGCCCCAGAGAGATGGAGGAATGGCGAGCCATACTGTACATCAATCGCCCAGCTACACCAAAACAGAGGATAATCAGCTATGAGGCCAGTAAAAGAGCCACAAAAGAGCAAACAATTGAGGACATACCGAAAGGAACAAGCAAGTGCAATCCAGGAGGGGCTTCCGGCGAAGTGATGCGTTCCCCCCACGGCATCATCAGCCGGTCGCGCTATGGAAAACGGAGATCGCGTCACCAAAATGCCCGCAATGCACACCTGAACGATGGCGGACCAGCGAAGAGCAAAGACAGGTGTGGCTGCACCTCTATATATAAGGGCGCATTATGCCGACCCTCAATTATGCTGCCCTCTGCGCGTTGGTATAGCGCCATATAGTGGCAAGGAGGGAGACAACCTGTCACATTTGCATTTTCAAAAAGAAGCAGCCAGATTGTACTGTAGCTGCTCTGCTAATCCCTCAGTGCTGATACCTGTTACTGGGGCAGCATCATCATCATCATCACCATCATCATGTGATTGCTCCACAGAGTCACGTTCCAGGTCACTATGGGAAACATCTGGAACACTACACTCAGTGCCGGCGCTCCGCACACGCACATCACGCACTGCGCATAGGGCACCAAGTGCCTGGGGGGGCACCAAAAAATCTGGGTTATGAAAAATCATCACAATAGGCTACTAGTATAAATAACAAATAAAATATGTCTAAATCATGTTAATATACAAAAGCAATACAAAAGTATATAGGCCTAGACCAAATTAGTCGAGAAAAAGGTGAATCTCCTGTGCGGCCCTCTCTCCAGTCTCCCTCTCTCCAGTCTCATTTGTGCTTAGGGCACCCAAATGGCTAGCGCCGGCCCTGACTACACTGCACTACAACTGCTACATCATAGTCTGATGCGTTTTGATGCTCTATGCATTTGTGTGAATTGTATGTGGAGTAAACATTTGCTCTAAACTTACAAGCTGTAAATGGACAAGGTACCATTTCTTTTTTCCTTAAATGTCCCCTTAGATGAAGGTACATTTCCCTCTCAACAAATGGCTGTTTAAATTCACTAACAGGGCAATGAAATGCTCGATCAGTCATCAAATCATGACTATCACCACCTACCACTCTTCTAGCTGGATGATTTCGGGACAAATGGACTTGAGTGAATTGAAAGTACTAAATGTACGCAACTGGTGTACAGGCAAGGCAGAGCTGAAACCGTCGAAAATTGGCCATGGTTCAGTCTGTAATGCCTCGGTAACTGTATTTTAAAGCAGCTGGAAAACGAACACAGCTTACACATATTTAAAGGAAACAATCTATGTTGAAGTTGTCTGAGTACCGGTAAACTTGTTTTTTCTGTCCACTGTATAACTAAGTCGTCTTTTTTTCCCCTTCTCCCTCAATGAAGCACCAAATGGAGTCTGGGCTCTCTGCTTAATCAATTTCAGGATTCTAACATTAACGTTACAATGATGTTCCTACATGGAAGCCCTGAAAACTAACATGTATGCTGTACATGGGCACTCAGCAGCCGTCGTTCTTCAAAAAATCACGAAGTTTTTTTTTTTTTTCAATTAAATACAATAACCCGCACACCAGCGCATACGCATATACTTTTCCAAGTCAAACAGCCTGACAAACAAAGGGCTTGCTCAACAAACACATACTAAATAAGAAATATATCGCAAGAAAGGGAAGTTACCTGGTAATAGGCAGAGCTCCGGTGAGGGCCGAGGAGGAGGAGGAGCAGTGCAGCGGCAGCCGTTAGCGCCACTTTCTGTGATTTCGGCGCCAGATATCCAATCAGGCTTCGGTCCCAGGGTCCGTGGCGTCGGTTAAAAATATACATTAAAAAATAGGCTTACGCAGTTGATGGCGGAGTTATCCCGGTGCCATCTTAAACACACATAGTTTGACTGCTTTAAGTGTGGGGGGGAAAAGACAAGCGTCAGAGAGACAACCTCCAAACACACTGCCACTATAGTTGCTATATATTTGCTCAGCGCAAACTCCGCTAGGTCAATGCTAACATATAATGTAAAACCCCATAGACAGGCTAACGAATTAGCATCGCTATTGCCATTTGACAGCAACAGTGGTAAAGCATAATTCTGTGAATGTGTCACTTTAAATAGTGAGTGTTTTAATATTTTTCATGCGAGAAAGACACTGTTTAGACCCATGTCTGTGAGCCAGTTTATCCAGATAGCACCAATTGGGAAACACTTCAATGTTTTGGGAGGATTGTAGAGCCACTGCAGCAGAGTCTGTTGAACTTCTCGTCCGGCCGGTCCAAACCATACCGACCAATGTCATCCCAAGGGAGGAAAATGAGCGTAATAACGTATCTGCACTGCACGTTTACTGCTGGTGGAATTCTATTCAGGAGGTAAATGTTTGATGGATTAATGACTGTGGCAGTATTTTTTTTTTCCTGAATGAAAAGTGAAGAAGAGCAATGCTGTGTTGGCTATTATGTACAGAAATCACCAAATAAATGTTTTGACTGGTCGCTCTATGTGAATTCTTAATTTGTTAATATAGTTATGGTATATGGCAAAGATGATTATTGACAGGACTTAAATTTCTTTATAGGCCTAATGGTGTTAACTTAAACAAAATGAGTTAGGAGAATGAACAGAGTTGCATCACCAACACTTGAATGCTCCAAAATGTTATGTTAACTGAAAGCAACCGAGTTATTACGTCAATATTTCACTTTTGAGTTTGTTAAATTTATGTGAATGAGTTACCATAACTGTTTTCAAAGTTTGAGTTACTGTAACTCTTTTCTTTTATTAATATGTACTGTTAGGTTTTACAGTGCAGGAATGTTTGTGGAGCAGGTTAGAGAGGTACTGAGGGATGAGGTTGTTTTAGGCATGGAAGGTGAGAAGTAGGATTTTGTAGGTAATATGGAATTTGACAGGAAGCCAGTGGAGTTGCTACAGGACCGGTGTTATGTGAATCATGGAGGGGATTGTGATGATTTGTGCGGCGTAGTTTTGAACCAGTTGTAGTTTATGGATGGATTTGTCCAGTAAACCAAATAAAGGGGAGTTGTAGTAGTCCAGATGGGATGTGACCAGGCTATGGACCAGAGTGGCAGTATTGTCAGCTGAGAAAGATGGACAGAGATATGAGATATTGCATAGGATAAAAATAGGAATAACAGGTGATATTGTTAATGTGAGAATGGAAAGAGAGATTGATTTGATGGACGTGGACCTGTCTCATTCATGCTCAGGTTGTTGTTCCTTGCAGGTCTGGGACCAGCCCGAACTGAACCTGCAGCTTAACTTTCCCTTCTAACTGTCTGCTCAAGCTGTGTGGCTTTTGACTTCTCTTGACTGATCTGTAGCACTCAGCCCTCACCGTTATCTGTCCATTCCCTGAATCTCTGTTACAAACTGAGATTGATATTGGCATTAGAAAAGTTGCCATCCTGTTTAATTAAATTATACACAATAACGTTAACACTGGCTATTATACAAATGTGCTAACATGCTAGGCTAACTTTACACTGCTGTAACTTACCTTTGAAATTATGGATGTCACTGGACACGTACAGTTTGAATCCTTTCTCCTTTTTATTTGTTGAGGTATGACACAATGACCGAAGAATACAACTAACATCGTTGACGGTCATTCAAAGGCAACTCTTGGAGAGACCGATGCCATTGAATGACCGCTGACTAGGTGGCAGTAGTACCAGAAGTAAAGTAGCTGGCTTATTAGGAATGCGGAAGTGAGTGTGCATATAAAATTTAACTTGGGATTTCAAGATTTTAAATAACTGTTGTGACCACGTACATTAACAGCTTCCTTGGTGTAACCTATACTGTGTACAGAAGAGACACTGTAAGAGGTCTTGAATACTTTCATGAGTATGCATTTAAGACATGGTAGGAATTTATTTAATTTCTCTGTTTGATCCCAGGTTTTGTGGCAGGTTTGAACTGCACCAGCCCAACTCCTGCCTCCCTGTTTGATGCTCTTGAGAAGAATTTATTCTCTAAAAAACGTGTGCGTCCTGTAAAAAGCTTTTCAGATCCACTTACTGTATCCATCAGCATCACTGTGTTGGGAATTTTAGAAGTGGTAAGTCTACGCAATCTACTCATACTCACACACATATTTCACTTCATGAATTCGTAACTCCTTTGACTGTAACGATATGCAAATATGTCTCATCAATAGGATGAAAAATCTCAGCTCCTTTCTACGATTTTGTGGGAAGTTCTGGTATGTTTTGAGACAAATTTTCAAACCTGCTTATTACACAGATTGTTATGAATAAATTACATGTGATTGTTTATTAACTTCAGTCTAAAAATATGTTATTATCTTTGGAATGTTTTCTTCATCAGATCACATTTTGTCATTCACCAAAATTAACATTTGAAATGACGTGGTTGTATTTTTTAGGTTAAGCTGTTTATCGTATCCGTTTTGTTTTGTTTAATGTAGGAGTGGAACATAGAGGGACTGAATTGGGATGAGAAGGAATGTGGGGCTGAAAGAGTCTCTATTCCTCGGGAAAGGATTTGGGTCCCTGACATCCACATTACAGAGTAGTACGTTTAAAGCATTTTCACATTTTTGGAAGTTTTGGATTGAAGAAAAGTTTATGGTAAAACTACAAAAATATCATCACCTGGGAATAAATGATAGACTGTAAACCAGAGAGAACAAATGTTAAAATCTTTTTTGTACAATATTATGATTTATTGTCTTTTTTAAAAAAAAGAAGCTGTAATTTTAATAATTAAAATGTTATTGTATTTCAGTGCGCAAGAGGACGATTTTCCCATCACCCCCTATGTCTACTTATATAATACAGGTCATGTATTTGATGATAAGCCAATCAAAATGATCAGTTCCTGCCGATTAGGAATCTACACTTTCCCCTTTGATATCCAAAACTGCTCGCTGACATTTGGATCATATCTACACTTTGGTGAGGCTTCTCATACTTCATATTTGTCAAAAGGTCAGATCTTTGAACTGTGCTTTATTCCTATGTGCTTAATCTGCCATTTCAACTACAAGATTCCCTATGGATGCAAACACTAAGATCTAATGACTCAATACAAAACTGTGCTGTCATCAGCTTCTGAAGTAAGGATGATTCAAGGCGCCACAATTGAAGACCTTCTACAGGAGTCCAGAAATATATTGGAGACCAATGGGGAGTGGCAGCTCACAGATATCAGTATATCCCAGACCAATCTGGAATTAGAAGTGGGGATCTACTCTGAGATCCAATACTTTGTAAGCACTTTTTATTGATCTCTGATCACCTGATATGTCTGATTCCGCACTATAGGTTGACTGTGTAAAGTTAACACTATACACTAACCCTCACAGTGTATTGTGTGTGTTTTGAAAAAATAAGCAGGACATGAACATTTACTTAATTGGTGACAGTATCACGCAAAACCAAAATCCTACGTCAAATCTACTGATTAATAGCGTACCAAAGGGATGTGACCTATTTATAAGACTTGACTTTGCATACTGAGATTATCACACAGCAGACCACTCTTCAGGTGAATCTGATACTGGCTTTCTACACATGTGTCATCCCAGATTGTTTTAAAACGCAGACCGACCTTCTATGTGGTGAACCTTCTGCTCCCAAGCTGCTTCCTTGTCACAGTAGACCTCTTCAGCTTCGTGCTTCCTCCACTGAGTGTGGATCGATCCTCCTTTAAGATGACTCTCATCCTCGGCTACACAGTCTTCCTGCTGATTGTGAATGACCTACTGCCTGTCACGGGGGACACGATAGCTCTCATCAGTGAGCGACACCTGTCATTTTGTTAAATAACTTTAAATAACTTCATAACTTTGTTATGAATTTAACTGCTGAACAGGTACATTTTAATCTTCTGACTTAAAATCAAATAAACACCAGAGTGGTAATGTCAGCAGGCCAGTTAAAGTTACAGAAACACTAATTTTGAAAAGAAACAATGCATTTTTATCTGTGAAATAATTTTTATTGTGATGGCATAATATATAAGTTTCAGAATGAGGGGTGGGATGGTTGTGATTGAGAGAGAGTAGAGATTTTGGTTAGGTTATGGATTGTGGAAGAGGACCTGCTCCCTGTGGAGATCTGAAGGGCTCAGTCTAAGATAAGATGTTGTTGTTTCCTGCAGATGTCTTCTTCTCCCTCTGCCTTGCTCTGATGCTGACCAGCTTGTTGGAGACAGTGTTCATCACAAACATCCTGTACAGCTCAAGACAGGCAGTACCTCACTGGCTCAGTGTCCTTATGATGCATTATGTGGCTGTTGTCGTTTGCTTCCCTTCAATGAAAATGAACAACCGAATCACCATCACTCAAGGTATACTCTTATTTTTATTGTGAGATCTACTACACAAGACATGACAAGGCCTGCCACACATCTGAGATAGTTAGGTGATATTTGATTCTGTATCTGAATCTTTTTCTCTCTTTTCAAGCTCAGCACAAACAATTTACATGTAATTTATTTAATTTTTTTCTGTGTGCGGTTTGCATGTTCTCCCTGTGTCTGAGTGGGTTCTTTCCGGGTACTCCGGCTTCCTCCCACCATCCAAAGACATGCTCATTAGGTTAATTGGTGATTCTAAATTGTCTGTAGGTGTGCGTGTGAGTGTGAATGGTTGTCTGTCTCTGTGTTGGCCCCGCAATGGACTGGCAACCTGTCCAGGGTGTACCCCTGCCTCTTGCCCGATGACAGCTGGGATAGGCTCCAGCAGACCCCTGTTACTAAACGGGTATAGAAAATGACTGACTACTTCAGTTACCTCTTGGTTGATTCACTGCAGTAAAGCATGCACTGTTTCACTGGTTAATCCTGGATATTTCATCCTATTGATGCTGCCTTCAAATGAAATGAGCTTGTGGTTAGGAAAGCTGAAGCCTGAGACTGCAATCTAATTTTTTTAATTTTGGGTTTGTTCAAACTTTGCATTTACATCCAATCTGTGCAATTTGATCGTAAGTGGCCAGCTTTAGGTATATGTGTGTTCAGACCTCTCATGGATCACTACTGCTGCTCCAGAACTGAGAAGGGCACTGTTTTGGGTGTGTGCGTCATGACTTTGGTACACATGTTAGGTTATTAACTGATCTCTGTCCTGACAAGAGACATGCGGTGGAGGAATGCCTGTCATCATGAAAAGTAATGACGATACAATAAAATAAATTATAGTATTGATAAAATAAATTATACTGCACTGCCTGGTAAAAAAAAAAAAAAAAAAAATCTCCACCTGGATTTAACAGGGGAATTCATTCAATCCTCTCATTGGATAATTACTGCATGGGCAATTATCTTTCAGCTGGCAACAAGTTATTTAACCCCAACTGATGCAATGAGTAGCTTCTCATTTCCTAAACAACCATGTCAAAAGACACATCCTGTGGTCGTGGTAAAGAAGTGTTTGAGAAGGGTTAAATCATTGGCATACACAGAAGACTTCTAAGGAGACTGTAGAAACGAGCAATGGAAGAAAGTCACAAGGTCTGATGAGTCCAGATTTACCCTGTTCTAGAGCAGTGGTTCTCAATTATTTTCTGTTATGCCCCCCTTAGGAAGAAGACAATGTTGCGCCCCCCCCCCCCCCCCATTACAATTAGTCCAAAAGTTTTTGTATTCAAAGTGAAAACATTATGGATGTCAGACCATCAGGACACCAGGAGATTTGCTTTGAAGTGATGTGTTGGCAGTTTTGCCATGTATGCAGTCACTTGTGTTTAGTAATGTAGGACATGTCCAAACAGCCCAGTTATCTTAGCAAGTAGTCTTTATATGCTACTGAACATGCAGTGTTTTCTGCTTTTCACCCATTGCTTTAGATGTAAATAGAGACTGACAGAAAACAAAATCAACAACTATTTTACCTTATATGATGCCAACAGTGCTCGCTGGTTAAATGACGTAGCAGTCACAAAACGGGATGATTGCTGGCAATATTCGGAGCGTTTTCTCTGAACAAACATACCGGTACGGTCTTCCCTCGTCCCCGACCGTAGTTACAGTGAAGCCAAACGCTACATATGTTTCGACGTTTCGTCATATTTCCTTGTCTTGGGTTTTGAGTGACTTTACTTTGTCTTATTATCTTCCTCTCTTACGGCCTTTCTTTTCATCCCTATCAAATATTTTTCCATGTTCCTCAGTTTGTTTACATCTCTTACCGCCGGCTCTGTTAAAAAACACCATAGAGCTAATAGTGCGCACAATGAGAGCGCCACTGCCACCTACGTTCTGGATGTGCAATTACACTTTAATCGAATACAACAAGAGCAAGCACTCGCGCCCCCCCAGGCATTGCACGGCGCCCCCCCAGGGGGGCGCGCCCCACTATTTGAGAAGGACTGTTCTAGAGTGATGGGGGCATCAGGGTAAAAAGAGAAGCAGATGAAGTGATGCAGCCATCATGCCTTGGGGCAGTGCTATGATAAGTATGTGCCCAAAGAATGAGATCAGCTGACTACCTGAATATACTGAATGACCAGGTTATTCCATCAATGTATTTTTTCTTCCCTGATGGCACAGGCATATTCCAAGATGATAATGGCAGGATTCATGGGGCTCAGATTGTGAAAGAGTGGTTGAGGGAGCATGAAACATCATTTTCACACATGGATTGGCCACCACAGAGTCCAGACCTTAACCCCCATTGAGAATCTTTGGGATGTGATTGAGAAGGCTTTATGCAGTGGTCAGTCTCTCCATCAACACAAGATCTTCGTGAAAAATGAATGCAACACTAGATGGCAATACATTGTGTGACATTGCAGAAGCTTACTGAGACAATGCCACAGGGAATCCGTGCTGTTATCAAAGCTAAAAGCGGTCCAACAAAATATTAGTGTGTGAGTTTTTTATTGTTTTTTGGTGGTGGGGGTGTTGAATTTTTTTTTGGCCAGACAGTGTATTTGTCAATTTGTCTGTGATATAAATGGTTCCAGTCATTTTGATAATCTTTGTAGTCGAATATTACTTGCCGAGAGGCTAAGCCGGGGGGAAATTATACCTGCCAGACGTGCTGGCTGTTCAATAAAACATCTCTCGAGTACTGGTTCGTGCATATTATTGCTGTTAAAAACACAAACGTGAATATTCCTACAATCCATAAAAAATATCGAGTCAGTTTTCTGAGATCATGCGGGCAGCTTAAGTTCGACTTCCCCACCCTTTCAGTTTATTCATTCATTCACCGGGTGAACAGGTGATTTTTCTACCTTTGCCTACATTACCTATTTCCTGTGTACATACAGGATGATTTTGTCATCTATATTTTCTGTTTGCTGTGTGTGCTACCAACGAACCGTAGGCTTATCCGTTGTCAGTTAACTTGTACAGCGTTTCTACACATTTGTGAACCCCCTTCATATATTTTAGTATTTAGTGTTCTAGTGCTTGTGGCTTGAGCTTTTATGGGTCAACCGTATGGACTGATGGAGCTTCTGCATCAACCATGTCAGAGAGCCACTCTATTTACAGTGGTATGCAAAAGTTTGGGCACCCCTCTAAGGTTTCATAATAATTTGCTCTAACTTTTAAAAGACGATCACAGCAACAAGATTTTATTTCCTACAGAGATGTAGACATTTGAGTGTTTTCCAGACCAAAATTCTTAGAGTATCATTACAAAGTTTTATTATAATAAATTAAAATGTAAAAAATGGTATGTGCAAAAGTTTGGGCACCCTTTTAATCACATTGATTTCAAGACCTGTAGGGATTTGTAGCTGACACGTTGCAGCCCAAAACTGCTTTGATTAGCTTGTGAGACCTTCAATTACAAAGACAGGTAAAACCAATCATGAAAAAGGCTATTTAACAGAGGCAATTGCTGGCTGTGCTTGTCCTATGCTCCTGGCAACATGGGGGCATCGAAACAACTCTCCACTGACCGAGAAACTAAGATAATTCATTATCATGAATTAGGAGAAGGGTACAAGAAATTATCAAGAAGGTTTGGGATGTCTATTTCCACAGTCAGAAATGTGGTGCAGAAATGGAAGGCCAGAAGAACAGTCATTGTGAAGGAAAGATGTGGTAGGCCAAAAAAAAAAATACTGGAAAGACACAGGCGAAGGATGGTTAGAATGGTCACAGACAAGCCACAGACCACCTCCAGAGAACTACAAGAACATCTGACTACTGATGGTGTAGTTGTTCATCGTTCCACAATCCAGCGCACTTTGCACCAGGAAAAGCTCTTTGGAAGGCTGATGCACAAAAAGCCTTTCCTGAATGTTCGTCACAAGAAGAGTCGCATGAGGTATGCAAAAGCACATCTGGACAAGCCAGAAGCATTTGGGAAAAAAATACTGTGGTCAGATGACACTAAGATGGAGTTATTTGGTCAGAACAAGAGGAGGTATGCATGGCGGAAAAAACACACTGAATTCCATGAGAAGAACTCATTGCCTACTGTGAAATATGGTGGAGGGTCCATCATGTTATGGGGCTGTGTGGCTAGCACAGGGACTGGAAAACGTGTTAAAGTTGAGGGCCACATGAATTCCTCTCAGTATCAGCAGATTCTTGACAAGAATGTTCAAGAATCTGTCACAAAGTTGAAGCTACGCCAGGGTTGGATTTTTCAGCAGGACAATGATCCCAAGCACTGTTCAAAATCCACCAAGGAATTCATGCAGAAGCACAAGTACAATCTTCTGGAATGGCCATCCCAGTCCCCAGACCTTAACATCATTGAAAATGTATGGATTGATTTGAAGCAGGCTGTTTACGCACGGGAGCCAAGAAACCTGACTGAACTGGAGGCGTTTTGTATGGAGGAATGGGCCAAAGTACCACCTGCCAGACTTCAGGGACTTGTCAGTGGCTATAGGAGGTGTCTACAGGCTGTTCTTGCAGCAAAAGGAGGGTCTATTAAATATTAATGGAATTATTTCTTTGGGGTACCCAAATTTATGCACGTGCCTATTTTTGTTTAACTATTCATAAAAATGTTTCTGTTGGACCAATGAAAATGATTTCACTACTGAGATGTTTCTGTTTCTATAAGGTATAACATTTGTTAAAATAAAGTTGCTGCTTCAAAAGCTCAGCAAGTGACAAACTGATGCAATGATTTTCCTAAGGCAGTCCTTCTCAAATAGTGGGGTGCGCCCCCCTGGGGGGGCACCGTGCAATGCCTGGGGGGCGCGAGTGCTTGTTCTTGTTGTATTCGATTAAAGTGTAATTGCAGATCCAGAACGTAGGTGGCAGTGGCGCTCTCATTGTGCGCACTATTAGCTCTATGGTGTTTTTTAACAGAGCCGGCGGTAAGAGATGTAAACAAACTGAGGAACATGGAAAAATATTTGATAGGGATGAAAAGAAAGGCCGTAAGAGAGGAAGATAATAAGACAAAGTAAAGTCACTCAAAACCCAAGACAAGGAAATATGACGAAACGTCGAAACATATGTAGTCAGATTCAGATTCTGCCACTGTACTAGAGTCCTGTATTGCTTGAAGTGGTCATAATGTTTTGGCAGTCTGTTACTGTAATGCTGAAATGGAGTGGTGGGTCTGTGTCAGATTCTGCCACTGTACTATAGTCCTGTAATGCATTAAGTGGTCATAATGTTTTGGCAGTCTGCTACTGTCATGCTAAAATGAAGTGGGGGCGGCTCACAGTGTCAGATTCTGCCACCTTACTATAGTTCTATAATGGAGTGATTGTTCATAATGTTTTGGCTGTCCATTACTGTAACGCTAAAATGGAGTCTGAGGGTAACAATGTCAGGTTCTGGCCACCTACAGTACTGCAGTAATGGCTTGGGTGTTCCTAATGTTTTGGCAGAGTTTTCCCGGCGCTTTCTGTGTGCAACTGTGCTGAGTTTCCTCGTCAGGATGGCTTCAGCTGTGTGAAAGCACCAACTGAGGAAGGAGGGAGGGAGGGAGGGAGAGAAAGAGAGAGGGAGGGAGGAAAGGAGAGAGGGAGAGAGGGAAGGAGAGAGGGAGTGAAGGAAGGAGGGAGGGAGAGAGGGAGAGAAGGAGGGAGGGAAGGAGAGAGGGAGGGAGGGAGGGAGAGAAGGAAGGAGGGAGGGAGAGAGGGAGAGAAGGAGGGAGGGAAGGAGAGAGGGAGGGAGGGAAGGAGGGAAGGAGAGAGAGGGAGGAGAGAGAGGAAGGAGGAGGGAGGGAGGAGGGAGAGAGGAGGAGGGAGGGGGGAGAGGGGAGAGAAGGAGGGAGGAGGGAGAGAGGGAGGGAGGGAAGGAGGGAGGGAGAGAGGGAAGGAGGAGGAAGGAGGGAAGGAGGGAAGAGGAGAGGGAGGAAGGAGAGAGGGAGGGAGGGAAGGGA